>OY282558.1:431607850-432207850 GCA_958295665.1 Tipula vernalis
GCCCAAAAACTTGTGGGCTATCAGTTGTGGGCACAGTTGATTTTCAATAAAATTGAATTTTCTAAGAAATGTTTAGAAATAATCGAGCAATCAAAATGAAAATTGTCACAACAATTACAGGTCCCGAAACCTATTGATAGAGGCATCAACCATCGTAATCGGACCATTTTAGATTTTTGTCGCCCAAAAACTTGTGGGCTTTAGCACAGTTGATTTTCAATAAAATTGAATTTTCTAAGAAATATTTAGAAATAATCGAGCAATCAAAATGCAAATTGTCACAGCAATTACAGGTCCCGAAACCTATTGATAGAGGTATCAACCATCGTAATCGGACCATTTTAGATTTTTGCCGCCCAAAAACTTGTGGGCTATATGTGGGCACAGTTGATTTTCAATAAAATTGAATTTTCTAAGAAATGTTTAGAAATAATCGAGCAATCAAAATGAAAATTGTCACAGCAATTACAGGTCCCGAAACCTATTGATAGAGGTGTCAACCATCGTAATCGGACCA
Source organism: Tipula vernalis (assembly GCA_958295665.1). Taxonomy (NCBI): domain Eukaryota; kingdom Metazoa; phylum Arthropoda; class Insecta; order Diptera; family Tipulidae; genus Tipula; species Tipula vernalis. The sequence goes on from OY282558.1 coordinate 431,608,368, forward strand.
TTTTAGATTTTTGCAGCCAAAAACTTGTGGGCTATAGCACAGTTGATTTTCAATAAAATTGAATTTTCTAAGAAATGTTTAGAAATAATCGAGCAATCAAAATAAAAATTGTCACAGCAATTACAGGTCCGAAACCTATAGATAGAGGTATCAACCATCGTAATCGGACCATTTTAGATTTTTGCCGCCCAAAAACTTGTGGGCTATAGCACAGTTGATTTTCAATAAAATTGAATTTTCTAAGAAATGTTTAGAAATAATCGAGCAATCAAAATGCAAACTGTCAAAGCAATTACAGGTCCCGAAACCTATTGATAGAGGTATCAACCATCGTAATCGGACCATTTTAGATTTTTGCCGCCCAAAAACTTGTGGGCTATAGCACAGTTAATTTTCAATAAAATTGAATTTTCTAAGAAATATTTAGAAATAATCGAGCAATCCAAATGAAAATTGTGAAGTATAGTATAGTTCATTCTGTGAAGTGTAGTATAGGTCATTACAATTTGGTAAGATTGAACATGTAGACTAGCGTATAATCAAGTTATCCAAAAATATAGGCAAGACCATGTGGACATCTCTGTGATCGGAGATACAACGATTTTTAAAACCAATAAAATTATTAACAATTTTAAATTCTGTGAAGTATAGTATAGTTCATCACAGTTGGATAAAGTTGGCCACGTAGGTTTGCATATGGCCAAGTTATCCAAAAATATCGGCAAGACCTTTTGGACATCTCTGTGATCGGTGATACAACGATTTTTAAAACCAATAAAATTATTAACAATTCAAAATTCTGTAAAGTATAGTATAGTTCATCACAATTGGATAAGATTGACCACATAGACGGCACATGTCCAAGTTATCCAAAAATATAAGAAAGACCTTGTGGACATCTCTGCGGTCGTCGATATAAAACTTTTAAAATAATGGAAAATTATTAAAAATTCCAAAAACTGTGAAATATATTATAGTTCATTATAATTGGATCGGCTTGGTGACATTGACCGCTATATGGTTTAGCTATTCTAAGAAATGTGCGGGACTTATGGAACATTTCTAGGATCGACGCTAAATAAGTATTTAAACCATCAAAAATCAGTCAACTTTTAAATTATCTGAGTTGTAGTAATGTTCAACACAATTGGATGATTTTGCTTAACGAGATAAACTGATGGTCCAGCTATCTGAAAACGATAAAAAGTACCGGTTTCCTGATGAAAAAAAATTGGTTTGGTGGTACGAAAAATTCAAAATTACAAAAAATTTAAATTTTCATATAATTTAAATTCCAATTGGAAAATAGCTAATTTAACAGTGTAATTTTTTGTTATTTTTTTTAGCATAAACTTTACCTTTATTAAAAAAGTCATAATAAATCAATTCTCAATTCCCAGGGGGAAAACAAGAATATAGTGCTCTGGTCTGCGATCCTAATTGTTGTGTTATAATTAATCAATTGTTTTTTAGCAAATGGGATCAAGTTCGGAACTATATAACGTCAAGTGCTTCCCTACCTCCAAACACCAGACTACGCCACTGGTATTAACATAATATTCATAAATTCACAAATTTGAATTTATCATTACGAATTGCGTTAAATAATAAACGCTACAAATGTTGGGCAAATTTTGATGACATTTTTACTAATTTCCTTTTATTTTTATTTCGTTTCAGGTAAGCCAGAGCTTCATCAAATACTCACAAAATATTTGACGCTAAATAAATTTAATGTTAATTTTTATTTAGCACGTAAGTAATTTTTTTGTATTTTTTTTCTAGAGTGTATTTCAATAATTTTTCAATCGATTTCTATAAATCCATTTAATTATTTTTACTAAATATTTTTGATACATCTATATAAATACAATAATACTATATTTCTTTAATAAAGCTTTTTCAAATTATTTAAAACTTTTATTCCAAATTTTTTGTATTTTTTTTTTTTTTTTTCATTCTCTAATTAAAATTTTATTTATTTTGAAAATACTAAAAATTATAATATTTTATATAAATTTTTAATTTTTTCGATAAATAAATATTTATATTTTTAATATAAAATTTGTTTCTACTAAATATTTTATTTCATAATATCTAATTTTTTTTGTTTTTGAAATATCAAAAATTTTTAGTTTTTTGTATAAACTATCTTAACAAAACAAAAAAAAAAAAAAATATTTTTAATAGAAGAATTTCTTTTTACTTCAATTTGTATTGTTTAGTAAAATGTTGTTAAATAAAATTTGTGACAAAACTGAATACGAAATACGTAATAATAATGATAATAATAAAAACTTTATTTAAGTTATATTTAAAACAAATAGTAAGTACAGTTTTTAAAACCAAAATATTTTAATTTAATTTTTATAATTTTTTTTAATTTTTTCTGTATTTTGATGAAATTATCAATTAAAACAAAACAGATAAAATCAATTTTAATTTGCAATTGAAATGCTATAACTCTAATTTATATGAACGCATTAAATGATTTTCTCTTATGTGCTTTTTATGGTGATAATCGGATTTTATTAGCTTTATTGATGTTTCTAAATGATATGGAGGGTGTGCTGTGCAGGAGGTATACTCGTAGTAAAAAACAAAAAAGACGAACCAAATTGTGAATACAACAGAAGGGTGGATGAGAAATTAATTGAATGGGATTGAATTCATGTAATTTATATATCGATAATAAATTTATTGATTTTTACTGCGAGCTTTCAATATAATTTCATCAAATAACTTTGTTTTTTGTTTTATAATTTAATTTATTCCTCATATGTAAATGACATGGATGGTTATAATAATATTATTGTTATATAATGTATATGAACATTGTATTGATTTTTTTTTTATTTTGTTTTGTTGCAAAACGGTTTACCCCATAGTCATATTTTGTTTAATTATTGAGTGCTAAAGTTTCGAAACATTTGGTTTGAAAAATTAAAATATTTTAGTCCGGGCACCAAGGATCCATAAATTCCACGTTTTCACATCGTACGACTAAAAATTATACCACTTTTGGGATGGATCTGACTGTTAGGGTGTATCAAACTCATAGATCGATATTTAAAATAAAAAAATCTTCAACGACGTTAGAATGTACAATATATTGTATAGTAGTTTTAACAATATACACTTTACATATACACAACGGAAAATTCAAACAGCTTTTCAGACCAAAACCAAAACCAACAAAAAAAAATAATTTTTGCGGATAGATTCCCTGATGGGTAATGAAATAATTTTTTTTTGTTGTATACTTGCTGTGCCATTTCTAGTATTTCTAGCACACAATATATAAAATGGAATAAAAGGATTTGATTAGAAATAAAGAAGCATTTTGTGTTATCTCCAACTTTGTTTAAAAATTACAGTCGATACCTAAATCTCTACTTGTCTTCTATATTTATAACAACAAAATAAAATCAATTGTGGTTAAATACAGAAATACACAAAAAAATATTTTTCATCGAAACATAAACGATAAAAGGATAAAAGGTCAACTCATCTTTTATATTATTATTATGAAGGGAGACACTTTTTTTTTCGTTTCATAATTATTAAAAATAAAAAATTTAATTTTAAATAAAATTCTTACGCTTATAATCATGAAAGACAAGCTAAAGGCGAAATTAGACTTAAAAAAAATATTTCTTTGTCTTTAAGATTCTTCTTCTTTTTTACTATAAATGTACACGACCGAAATGTACACCAACGATATTACACTGTTGTAAAATTAACAAAAGACTGCTTTTAACAAAAAAATATTATATTTAGAAAGTTTAACAAAACGAAAAACACGATAAAGTTAAAAAAGAAAGTTTGTTTCTGTTTGGTTAATAAGCCATCAAAAATTCAAAGCGTTTGTCCCCAAAATGAATAAAAAATAAAAAATAAAAATCAACGAACAATTCTAGAAGCATGAAAACATAAAAAATGTTCAAAAAATAATGTATTCGTAAAAGTGTGAATAAATTTCATAAAAATTATGATAGATGAATTTTATTTTGGTTATATGTTCGAATGTCTTGGGGGGGAAAATAATTTTCGTGTTGTGAAAATATAAAATTTACTCGTCTATATTGGTGTTTATATAAAATTTGTTTCGGTTTTATGGATATATTTTAGTTTATATATTTTTATGAAGTTTTAATCATGTCTTGTTTTATGATAGTATAATGAGGTAAGGTCGTTCGGTATAGTAGTAAAATGACACAGAGTGCGGTGTATTCGCATGCACCACATTTTATAGTAAAATTATTTAAAATATAAGGGATCAACATTCGCGGGTGCGATAAAATTTTACTGAGATATTATATTATTTTAAATAAGCCAATTATCAGACATTAAAAATACTGCATTGTAATTTAGGTATTTACGACATAATTTTGCTTTCAAAATATTTATAATACGTTGTAGTCAGTGTTGTGCCAGATGATTGTAGACAAATCAAAAAATGACGTCAACAATGCGGACAATGTCATCGAGAATGTAGACAATGCATCGACAATTCCTAGTAACATAATGAGTCGTAGTTTTTGATTTGTTACATTTACGATTTTCATTAAGCAATGAGATCTCACAATGAGAAATGTAGCTTATTTAGAGAGTGACCTTTCTAAATTAGTGCGAGATAATGTAGATCAGCGTTTTACAACGTAAAAGTGTTGAATAATTTTAAATTTATCGATAACATACAAATAAATGTTGGACTAATCATGGAATACTACAAATTCGATAAATTCACAACGTTCAACGATTTATATGTGGCAATCTCGATGTGTACACATAGAAATTTGGTAAGATTAATGTTACGAGACTAATAAAAAACCAATATAGTACCTAGGTTAGGTTAGGTTAGGTTGGAGTGGCTGCTTACGCACACTTAGACCGGTGACGGTCCATTGTGATACCACAGGATGTATCCCCTTTTACCCCTATTGGAACCATTTTGAGCTACTTATGTAGCGTAAGACGTCCCGCACTTTAATGTTTTCGACATCCATGAGGCATTCCATCCTGAACTTACCTAAGTGTTTGTGTCTTCTGAGAGCCAATGCTGGACACGAGCATAGGAAGTGGACCAACGTCTCTTCCTCCTCTTCGTCCAAGCAGCTTCTGCAGAAGTCATTAGCCTCCAGACCCAGCCTTCTTGCATGTTCTCCAAAAAGGCAGTGTCCCGTGAGAATTCCTACGACCGTTCTTAATTCACGCCTGCGTAAGGATATTAATGATCTAGTGCGCCCCATGTCCAGCTTTGACCAAAATTGTCTTTCAACTCTACAGGTGAGGGTGCTAGACCACCTTTCCCCCGCTGAGGATAGCGCCTGCTTCCCAAGTGCTTGTCTCAGCGCTGTGATAGGCCTCCCCAGACTTGCCCTTACCGGTTGCAGTTCATCTGCCCTGCAGTTCCCCATGACGCCCAAGTGACCTGGGACCCAGACTACCTGGATATTGAAATGCTCGCCCATCTCATTTAGAGATGAGTGACAACTCAACGCCACTCGTGACGCCAAAGACACCGATTCTAACGGCCGGATCGCGGCTTGACTGTCCACATAGATTGTGATATCGTCTGATGATAACACATTATGCTTCAACCACGTCATGACCTCCTCAATCGCTACGACTTCAGCTTGGTACACGCTGCAGTAATCAGGGAGACGAATAGAAATATTTACATTTAATTTGTCACAGAATACTCCAGCTCCTACTTTGCCGTCTAGCTTGGAGCCATCTGTGAAGAATTGCAACGCTTCGGTTTCCGATAACGGTCTATCCCTCCAGGATTCCCTTGAAGGGAAGGAGGTCCGAAATCGCTTCTCGAAGCGTAGAGTAGGTTTAATGTAGTCAAGATTCGCCAGCTCATCCTTCAACGATCTGACAATAGTAGAGTGTCCTATACTAAGACATCTCCACTGAGAGATGGCTGCAAGTCGTACAGCCGTATTTGCCGCCATCTGTTTGCCAAAAATGTCGACCGGAAGAAGGTGCAACATAACCTCTAAGGTACTTGTTGGTGTCGACCTCAATGTTCCGCTAACAAGCATACAGGCCGTTCTTTGCACTCTCTCAATCTTACTTTTGTAAGTTACCTTGTCCAGAGCTGGCCACCAAACACCCACCCCGTACATGAGTACAGGTCTCACTACAGCGGTGTAGAGCCAGTGTACCAGCTCCGGCTTCAGACCCCATCTATGACCAATGGCGTTCCTACAGGAGTACAAAGCAATATTAGCTTTGTTTATTATCTTCAACATGTTGGGCTTCCAACTAAGCTTACTGTCCAAGATAATGCCCAGATATCTAGCTCTGTTAGTAAAAGCAAGTCTCGTGCCATTTAAGGCAGGAGGGACAACTATCGGGATTTTGTATTTCCTAGTGAAGAGTACCAGCTCTGTCTTGGACGGGTTAATACTAAGTCCACATTTGAAAGCCTATTTCGTAACGATGGTAAGCGCATTCTGCATTACGTCTACAATCGTGCCCAGGAATTTCCCGGTAACAGCTAAAGCTACATCATCTGCGTACGCGATAACTTCAATACCCTCTCTCTCCAATTCAAGTAGTAACCCGTTTACCACTATGTTCCAGAGAAAAAGGGACAGAACCCCCCCCACCCCCCTGCGGAGTTCCCATAGTTACTCGCCTCTTGATGGTGGAGTCCCCCCACTTCGAGCTAACAATCCTGCTTCCCAGCATATAATTGATTAACCCTATCAGAGGAACGTCCACCTCCAAAAATGACAATCCCTCTTGATTGCCTCCGCTTTTACATTATTAAAGGCGCCTTCTATATCCAGGAAAGCCACCAAACAGAATTCCTTCGAACTAATCGATTACTCAATCGTACACACCAAGGCGTGCAGAGCAGTGTCCACAGATCTACCCTTTGTGTACGCATGCTGAGACGATGCCCACTTCCTGGCACCTATTTTATCTCTGATGTGTACATCCAGCAGCCTTTCCAAGGTTTTCAAAAGAAAGGATGATAGAGTTATTGGTCTTAGGTCCTTTGGATAGACATGTGAGCTTTTCCCCGCTTTCGGTATGAACACCACATTGACCTCCGTCCAGTATCTAGGAATATAGCCCAGCTTCAAACACCCTTTGAATATAGCTTCCAGGTAGGGAAGAATAATTACTGAGTTGTTTTGAAGTTCCGCTGGTATAATTTTTTTTTTTTTTTATTTATTTATTTATCAACAACATGGAATAAAGCATATAGCTTTTCTATTCCAACTATTATCTAGTTACATATAAACTTATAAAATATAACATATAAACAAACACTAATTAGAAATTATTTTTAATAAAATCAAAAACCAAAGATTTAAATTTTGATAAAGGTCTTGCACTTCTAATCTCAACCGGAACCCTATTCCAAATTGTAAAAGTTGTAAACAAGGGTGAGTTATTGTAGACATTGGATCGGTTGGCTGGCAGAATTATGCTGCCATTGCGAATAGATCAAATTTTTATTTTATTGTATAAGTACAAAGAACCCGATTATTAATAATTTTATATAGTAGTAGCATCGCTCTATAATAAAAGAACTGAATCATTTTGCAGCCGAGCAATTCCTTAAACATTGCAGAAATATGATCATATTTCCTTAATCCGTTGACATACCTCACAATATTATTCAGAGTAACTTGTAGAATATTGCAAGAAATCGAATCACAACTTAAATACAGGAATTCACAATATAATACATGGGGTATTACTAATGATTTCGAAAGCAAAACCCGAATATTTTTGGGACATATGTGTTTATGAAGCTTCAGTCCATATAAAATAGAATTAATTTTATTACAAACATTAATGATTTGAGAATCCCAGGTAAATCTACTGTTAATACAGATTCCAAGGTTATTTACATGATTTAGAAATGGAATTTTTATATTATTAATAAAGATATCAGGAATAATTGAGAAATTAGTCCTAGAAATGAAAATTGCCTGTGTTTTCGCGATGTTCAATGAGATTCCATTCGATTTTGACCATACCAATATATTAGATAGATCTAGGTTAACATTATTGAAAATTTCCAGAATATTATCACTAGTACCACCAAGATATAATTGACAATCATCAGCATACATGTGATATTTGGAATATTTTATTGCAAGCGGCAGATCGTCTATGAACAGGGAAAATAACGTTGGGCCAAGAATGGTTCCTTGAAATACACCTGTCGGTATTCGTTCAGAACCCGATTCTTTACCATTTATGACTACTTTTTGATATCTTTCGGATAAATAGCTGTGCAAAAGTTTAAGGGATGTTTTATCAAAGTTAAAGAAAACCAACATCTTTTGTAATAACAGTATGTGATTTAGACAGTCAAATGCTTTAGAGAAATCCAATAGTATTAACACGATAAACGAGTTTTTTTTGTCAAAATGGTGTGCAAGATCATCAACAACATGAAGCAGAGTGGTGCTAGTACTGTGATTATTACGAAATCCAGATTGAAATTGGTTTAAATAATTATGCCTTACTAAATGCTGGCTGATCTGATCCCGGAGTATAATCTCGAAAACTTTAGATAAAATCGATACCAGACTAATCGGTCTAAGGTTATCCAAGGAGTCGTTATTCTTTTTTTTCATTATGGGAATCACAATGTTTGTTTTCCAGATATCTGGAAATATAGACTGCATGATACAAATATTAATAAGGTAGGTCAATTGCGATACAATATGCGGTAAAATAGCCTTTAAGAATTTCAGATTAATTTTATCATGACCAGGCGAGTTAGATTTTATCTGATAAACAGCTTTGACAACGTCGATTTCACCGACACTACTAAAAGAGAAATACATTTGCTCAATAGTGTTTGTAATGTCAAAGTTAGGTAGTGGAAGAGTGACAGACGCAGCCTGTCCACCACAAAAATAACGGTTGATGACTGAGGGATCCATATCAGTTAAAATATCAGACTTACTTTTCCCCAATCCAACTCTGTGGATGTTATTTCAGATTCGTTTCATAGCTAGTTTACAGTTACCAAAGAAGTAACTCTGTTTAGAACTTCTTATCAAGCTAGTTACTCTGTTGCGTTCAATGCGATATAACTCCAGGTACTTTAAGTTGGATGATCTTTTATATTTAGCAAACGCTCGGTCCCTCACTGACATACTTGTAGTGATACGGGTATTTAGCCACGGAGCCACAGATTCGTTATCTACTATTTGCTTAATAGGAACACAATTATTATGGATGTCATACAGGCAGTCATAAAATGATTGGAATAAAGAGTTGACGTTATAAGTCGAATGCATAAAGCTCCAATTAAAATTCGAAAAATAATTCATGATCAACTCTGTGTCCAATTGGCTATAGTCGTAGATATGTTTGTATTCAATTTTCACACGGTTTAATTTAACTTTATACGAAATGACGAGTAAGTCATGGTCATATATATCTGGGAGATTATATTGACTAGACCTTACAACCATAAAGTAATCCGACTCAGATACAATAAATTGATCAAGCCAAGCTCCACCACGGGTTGGTGAAAATGGAACCGAAATTAAGTGGTTAACTTTTAAAAGATCGTGAAATTTGTGCGAGTTAGCGAGCATATTAATATTCATATCACAGCCTATAATGAAATGACTATAGTTTGAAACATGTGAGGAGAGGATTTCCTGGAAATTATCTAAATCGGCTTGCACTGGTTTTTTAGGTATGTAACAGACAACAATCAAAACAGTAATTGAAGGAAGTATCAGTTCAGCCATCAGAACTTCAATAATACCATAAGTAGAAGAATGAACGAGCTTAACCTTAAACCATTTCTTATAGTAGAGACAAACGCCTCCGCCAATTTTATGCGTTCTGTCATATCTCAAGATATTATAACCGTTCAGCGCAACAGATTCATTATTAATTCTATTAGTGAGCCAAGTTTCTACAACACAAAATATGTCAAGATTTTGTTTACTGATAAATATTCTTAATTGGTCGATATGGCAGAACAAGCTACGAGCATTGATGAATCCAAAGTCTACACATGTAGCGTTAGTAACATTACCAAGCTTAGATGACCGGTTTGGTATTGATGACGAGTTCAGATTGAGAATAGAATCCGCAAATGACCTAAAATATAAAAACAGATTTAAAAGCAATTCAAACAAATTAAAAAATTTAAAATATAGAACATAACTAATATTACAGTTGCCCGGAAAATTGGTAAAATTATGAATATTGCTGTTAAGCTTATTATGCTGGCAATGTTGCGGTGTCGGGAAATCTCCGTGAGCGTCGAAAGTTGATAAATGGTTTTACAGCGCATTCCAAAGGCCAAATACTTCCATCATAGGCCTTCTCGAAAACTGCGGAATCCAAACCAACTTTGAATGAAATGAAATTCAGCAAACTTCTATCAGCCGATTTAGAGACCAACTCGTGACACTCAATTTCCGCCACTGGAACTTGCAGTTTGTTATGGAGGTGTTTTTTAATGTCGTCGCAGGTAGTCGATGGTTTAAAATTTGAGGCATGTAGAAACTTTTTGGGTTTTACTATCTCTAGCTGAGTATTCGTATTATCGGTGCCAGAAATGACTATTTGTTGTTTTTTAGAATTCGTAGTATTAGGACTTGCAACCAGGTTACTTATAGCCGGACCAGCCGATTTAAATGGTTTAAAATCCTTCAGTGCCCATAGGATCCGTTTCCTGGTTACGATATCATCTGTGGTTACTGACAGTGATTCCTGATGATTGCTACGCACCAACAGGTCTTCGAAGCACCCTGGGAAGTGTGTCTCGAAGATAAGCTCCAGAGATTCTCCACTAGAAGCTGTCCAAGATCCGTCCGGTTTTATCAAAAAACTGGGACTAGATGTACTTTTGGAAAGAATTTTCCTAAGGCGGGAGGTTTCGAATACCTCTTCCATATTATCACAGAAGATTCTCCAAGACATCCCTTGTGCCTTTCTTAATTCTTTCTTATAAATTCCGAGTTTCTCCTTATAGGAGTCCCGATCCTGAGCCTCCCTTGTATTTTTGGCTCTATTAAAGGTTGTTCTACAAGTCTTACGATAGGTTCCTAGTTCCCTGGACCACCATACCGGTTTTTTGCCTACCCCTAGGCTTAGCCAGTGGGCAGGCAGCGCGAAAGGATCGGTTGCATGCGCTAGTAACGCTAGCCACCATGTCCTCCAGCTCCCCAATGGTCGTCGGGGGCTCCATAGCCCTCTTCGGTAACATTTCCTCCAATAATTCCCCATATTTGCTCCAGTTGGTCCTTCTAGGGTTCCTGAAGGCTTACCGGGTAGCAGGGTGAATATCGAGGCTATAGGTTAAATATCGATGATCAGAAAAGGTGTGTTCCTTATCCACCCTCCAATTTTTAACCATATGAAGAATATTATTTGAGGCAAGGATCACGTCTAGAACCTCCTGCCTGTTACTAGTAATAAATGTGGGTTCCCGCCCAATATTACACACTGAAAGGTTAGTACTCATCAAATAATCAAAAAGCGACTCACCCCTTTCAATTATGTCCGTGCTTCCCCAGATAGTGTGATGCGCATTAGCATCAACTCCCAGTACCACACCTACCTTTGACTGTTCCGCTTTACGGATCAGCTCCTCCAGGTTATCCGGAGAAACCTCCTTCTCCCGGTCCATGTAAGCCGAAACTAGCCAGAATCTACAAGTGCCTACTTCCAGGCTAACTGCAGTAGTGTCACCATTGCTGTATTGAGAGAGAAGGAAAAGATTAATATTATTTTTCCCAAGAATACAAGATCTGATCTTCCCAGACTTACTAAAGGATATAATTTTATACCCCTTGGTTCTGATGCCACAGATCCTGTTGTTGTTAATCCAAGGTTCTTGGATTAGTATCACATCCTCACCCGAACTAGTCAGCCTGAGGAGTAGAGCTGCCTTAGAATGGTGAAGGTTAATTTATGTTATCTTAATCATAACCATTTAACCTCTACCTATCTCTATGGTATATTCCTGCTACCGCAGGAATATTATTTCTCGGTATTTTGGGATGCGCCGAATCCGCCCGTCTCTCCACCCCTCATACCCTCTGTAGAGGACTTTTCAGTGCCCCTCGTCTGGCCGGGCTGCCGACATCCTCCTCCATCGGTGCACCAGCTCCTTCGCTTATGTGCCCCTCCTTAACGTTCAAGGGAGGCCTTGCCCGACCGAGGTCGCCGGCTTTACTCTCCCTGATACCCTCAGCTTCTCCCCCTATGCTACTGGTACCCCCTTCAGGCCTGGGCGGGTTGCCACCATCCTCCGGTTGGCCTTCCGTACGCGCTTCCGCCCCATCCTTTTTATAACCGTTGAGAGTAATTGACCCAAAACCGAAGTCAATTACTCCCTTCGTTTTGTGAAGGAGGGCAAGGGACTCCTTATTTATTACCATAATTGATAATTTCAAGCCCCCCTTCGCCTCCTCCTGCTTGACGATCTTCCAATTTCCAGTCGGAAGACTCGGGTTACTGGCCTGAATGATTTCCAAAGCCGGTTTGCTGAGAATTTCCTCCCGACTAACTGCCGCAAGCTTTGCGCCTGGCCACACCTCCCGTACTTTGGCTATAGCCTTTTTATATAGATCCACAGATCTAGAGTCCAAGCATGCAGTCATATTCACACGCCCTTGATACCATCCCGCATCTCTGCAGGATGGGGGTGGTCCCGGATTTTTACCCAGGACCTTTAAAAAGACGAAGTTGAGTGCATTATACACCAACCTCCATTTTTCTCCCGTGATGCTCACATCTTCTTGACTTCCGTCAATGACGGCTAGCATTAACACATGCTCCCTCAGGACACCGCTGAACAGCTTTGTCCCTGAGTTGGAGCTCGGCTTCTTTTCAGTCACCAACTTGGCCCGCTTGCTGTTGACTACTTCCACCTCGTCCTGGGACCGCTGTCTGTTCGACACATAAAATTGGTTAGCTTTTTCATCATGTGATAGTTATACGAAACGGAGATGGTAAGACCACTGATTGATATCATAAAACAGCATTGTCCAGTCAATGACTGACCTCGTTACCTTAATTATGATTCTTGGTTTCCATCGCCACATAAAAACAATTCGGTATCTTTATTAGCTGAAAGAAATTTTAAATTATCAGATGAATGTTTTTATTCGTGAAATTTTTAAATTCACAAGTGTACTAATAACAACATTTTTCCAAAAAATGCAAAATCCAAAAACGGGATAATATGTTATTCAATTCCATAAGCTGGATAATAAATATATAACGAAATTCTATGTGCGGTTCAAAATTATGATATAATAATTATTGGTAGACCATTAAAAAGTTTACACAAATTTTTGTTTGCAAAAAGATTGAAATATTCTTGTGGAAGGGGATATTTACGTCAGACGAAACAGTTTTTTTAAAAAGGGAGGGTATCAACGTGTTCATGATTCCTTTTTTAACTTTTCAAAATGTGCTTAATGCCCTTACAAATCATTGATCTTTAGAAGATGATACAGTTTTAAGACAAAGAAGAAAATCTTGATAAACGTTTAATTTTAGAAAATTTTTATATAAAAAAATTCGGATTTAAAACACAAGTTCGGTTTCCAAATTTAAAGTTTCCAAATTTTTATTACCCTACTATGATAATATTCTTCTAAATTAAATTAAGCCTTGTTCTCATTAGTCAAGTTTCTTGAATTCAAGGTTGTGCTCATATATATGGTACATATTCAAGTTAATTTAATGAAGTAGTTGTTTTAAATGTCGTCGAATAACTTGGAAAAGACAAATTTAAATCAAAAAGTTAATTCGATTTTCCACATAACTACATAGGATTGGTAAATTTCTAAAGCAAATTATGATTTCTGCACAAATCCGCTTCATTTTTGTAGCTGTCAAAAATTTTAACTTCAGTATTTTGGTAATGTATTGTACATTTCAGACGACCCCACTTGAAAGGTGCTCTAATTTCCCTGAAACTTGAAGTCATGTAAAGTAATACCTTCTTATTTGTGAAATAGGTTCAAGTTACTTAAATTCAGTGTATACATTTATAATAACAAAAGTGGTACAATTTTTGTCCAGGCACTTTCGGGAGGGCGTTAAATATTATTACAAACAAATCTGAAGAAGCTATCAACAAAGCCCTTAAACAGCTCTGGAAATTATAAATATGTTATGGTGTCTTCTTTAATTGGTTTACGATTAAAATTAGGAGAGCTTTGATTTTTTTAAATTTATTGGGCGCACTCATATACTTGTAAGTTCGTTTTCTATTTATAAGCTAAAACCAATAATATGTGCTTGAAGTGAAATGAAATTTTTTGTATAAAGCACCCTGATAGTAAAAGAATAAAGCCATCGAAATGTTTATAATTAAAATATGGTAAGTTAAAATCAACAAATAAATTTTGTTTAGTATTTCTTCGCATCCCTGAGAAATGACGTCATATACTTTGTTTCATTTATTTCGTTTATTAACTGCAAACCTAATGATTTCTAAACTTTAAATACGCGCGTTATATATGTTCCTATATAAGTTAGGAACTCTTTTCAAAAAAACAACAACAAAAATTGCATTTTATTTGTCTACTATTGTCGACATTTGGGTGTAGACAATTTCCAAATAGGTGTAGATACACAACACTGGTTGTAGTATAACTGTGTTGTTCAAACGCAAAGTGACAATGTAAACCTGTGCTGATCCTGTGCCTCGCAAATTGACCTTTTGTTATACTTAGAGTAGCATTATCATTTGAGTTTATTAAAATATTTTTATAAAAGTGAAGATCCTCCATCTACGACCAGTTTTCGCCAAAATGTTTCAGTAATAGACTGTTATCCTCAGTTAACATTGCCTCATATAATTGGACACCAGGTTCTACAATAATTGTATTCATTTGTGAAAGGTATTTTCCGCGCATTACTATACTCTCTATTTTTATTTTTTTTTTTCACTAGAATCACCATACCTTTAAATACATAGATTAAACAACTAGATTTTGTGTAACGAGGGCTCTAATGAAAAAATTTATAGTATTTGTAGTAACTAGATAACGCAGTTAAAGTCTAGTTATATTAACATTATTCTAAAGTAATATTTGTTGTTTTCTAGTAATTCTAATTTCTTGACATACCCAGTGCAAGCAACTAGATTCTAGCAGAAATGTAGAAAATTATATTACTAGTAATAATAATACCACTAGTAGTAATAGTCTAAACTGGGTTCTCTCATTTTTGTGATATGGTATATTAAACACCCAAAAGCACCAAAAGAGGCATTCAAAAGCTTTAAGTGAATTATTCTCAATTTCAATTATTGACTATTATTGGTATTAGGCAAATCTGCATCGATACTAATTTATCGTTTGGTCGCAGAATTTCTTTTTTTGGATGGTGATAGTTTTATTCTTACGTACTCTAGTCTAAACTCTATTTGACCTGTAGCTCTTTTGCCGTCATGTAAGCCATTTCGATCAAACCAAAATGTCTGTAAAATATGATCAATGAATATATTGGAAAATTAAACTACGGTTTTAAGATAAATTTTATGAACATGTTGTACTAGATCTTGTAAATCTGAGCACCCGAGCTGTGGGTAAGTATAGTAACAATGCTTTTGGCTAATGTTCGTTTTCCACTCACGCTTAAATAACTAAAGAAGGAAAATATTTTAAATTTATTAGGACATTGATTAGCGTTTTTATTACTATCCACAATTAGTTATTAAATCACCCACCATTAACTGATTTAATTTAATTGTATCGCCTTTTGGCAGCCTATCATTTTGATAAAGTTTTATTTCAATTTCACTGCCCTTTCTAGTTTTTAGCAAAATTGTTGTTATCGTAAAGATCATAAAAGAGAGAAACTTTTTATTAATTATTGTTTTCGTAAGAAAAAAATATTGACCTGGGCCCTATTGCAACAACTTACTTATCATTTATTATTTATTAACTTATCATAAGTTAGTTTTTTTGATAATGATAAGTGATAAGTGTTTCAAGAAATGTTAGTTTTTTTTTTTGTTTTATTACGACTGAGTCTTGTACCCATTTAGTAATTTACATTGCATAATAAAGTTTTTGATTAGCAGGCACCATCAAGTGATTATCCCCCGTTTCATGTAACTCCTCCTCAGATTTTTCGCCACGGTAAGTCTACTGACCTTCTGGTCGCGATAAGTCCAAAGGTTTGGTTCTTTGCAGTCTTCTTGTTGGTGTGGTATTCAGCATACAGCTTATGTCCGGATTTTCATGCTTGTGCAGACGTTATAGGTGTTTTGTTGCATGATTCTTGATTTCATCCGCAACAAGCTCGATCTTTAGATCTCGACGGAGGTTGTCGTTTTGAATGTACGACGGTGCATTATCAATACATCGCAAGATTTTATTTTGAGCTGTTTGTATGATTTTGATATTTGTCCTCTTGGCACAACGCCAACGTTGACTACCGTATGTCCATACAGGTTTCAGAAATTGTATGTATAACAGCAGTTTGTTATAAATCGCCAGCTCAGATTGTCTCTCTAGGAGCCAATGCATTTTTCTAAATTGTATGTTTAGTTCTTCTCTCTTCTTTTTTATGTGTTCCTTTCATCTAAGTTTAGCATCTTAAATCATGCCAAGATATTTAGCAGTGTTCGCATGCGGTACTACTATCGAGTTTATCATTATTGGTATATGATTAACTTTTAGATTTGTAAAGTTTACTTTGATTGATTTTGCTTCATTTAATTTAATTCGCCATTTCTTTATCCAATTACATATCAGGTTAGTAGCCTTCTGTAATTTACTAGTGGAGTCAATGATGTTTTTTGCTGTTGCAAGTATGGCCGTGTCATCAGCAAAATTCGCCATTATTGCTTCTGTAATTGGTATACCTCTAGTATACAGGAGATAAAAGATTGTCCCTGAGGAACTCCTGCTGTTATCCTTTTTAGTTGGGAGTATTCATTCTCAGACTTTACTCGGAAATGCCTCTCTGATATGTATGATTTTAGAATTTGAAAAAATTGCTCCGGAAGATCTCGGTGAAGTTTGAATTCTAACCCCCTGGTGCCATACAAAGTCAAATGCTTGCGCTACATCAAGGAATATACTAGAGCATATTTGTTTGCTTTCTAATGATTTATCGATTACATCAGTAATACGATGTATGTGCTTTCGTGACGATGTGTTGTTCTATCGTAGAATGTTTTTCCCTAAATCCAAACTGATGTGAGGGGATAAGATTCCTTTCTTCGATAATTGGTTTTAATCTTTTAAGAAGAAACTTTTCAAATAGTTTCGATAACGTTGGTAGCAGAGAAATTGGCATATATGAAGCTTTATCGTTCGGAGGTTTGTTCGGCTTAAGTACCATAACTACTTTTGCAACTTTCCATTGTCTTGGTACATATCTTAGTCGAAATGCTGCATTGATTATATGCACTAGTTTCTTCAACGCTTTCTCTCGTAACACTTTTATTATCTGACCCGTTATGAGATCATATCCTGGAGCCTTATACGCATTCAGATTATTCTTGATTTCCCATTTTAGTTCTTGCAATGTTATAGGTGTAATTTTTATTTCATCCTGTTTATTTATCGGGGTAATATTTTCCTCTTCCGTTTGTTTTGGGTAAGGTTGGCATATTTTTTCAAGGTGATTTACTTTTATTTGAACCTGAAGTTTGGGTCTTTTAAGATTCTTTGTTGCTTTCCTTAATGAATAATCAGTATCTTTTTGCCCATAGAGTGCAGGAGGTATATATTAACTGTCTGATTTTTAATGTCTTTTATTAGATATTTTAATTTGTTACACAAATGATTAAATACCCTCTTACTTTCCGGGTTTCGATGTGTTTGCCAATTCTTCCGTGCTTTTCTTTTATTTTTAAGAAGTTCTCTCACTTCCTCTGGATAGCTAATATTGCGCTTCATTTCCTGATTTTTATTAGGAGTGTTTTCCCACGCAGCACTTTGGATATTATGGATGAGCAGTTCTAGTTCGTCTTCTTATTGGACTGGTCCCTGTATTGGGTTCTGCATATTAATTCTTTATGTTAACCGTGTTTGGAAGAGATCCCAATTTGTTTTGAAGCTCGTTAATTTCGGGTTGCTCTCTTTCATAATAATTGATTGGCTAAGTATCATAATTACTGGTGAATGATCTAATGATAGACTTTCACTGTTCACTGTATGGATATAATTATCTGAAATCCCTCTTGTAATAAAGAAGTCTATAAGATCTGGAGTCTTAGTGATATCCGAGGGCCAATAGGTTGGTTACCGCCTGCATGAAAATCGCATTTTAGTTGTTTGCCTGCTGCCAACAGTTCTATTCCTTTAGCGGCCGTTAACCGTGATCCCCAATAGGTATTTTCTGCATTATAGTCACCTCTAATTAAAAAGACACTTCGTAGTGTTTTGAGAAGATTAGTATAATCTACTTGTTTGAGATTGTATCTTGGGGGGCAATAGATTGCTGAGATACTGCAGGTTTTAGTATTGTTTAATTGTATTTTGATTGTTGTGACTTGCATGGAAAGCTTCCCAATTTTGAGTTCTTCGTTATGCTTTATATAATCTTTTATAAGGATAACTGATCCACCTCAAATGAGTTTCTGATATAAGACATATGTATATCTATATAATCCATGTTTAAAAATATATCTAGTTCTTGATTCTTTTGCTGAAATAAAGTCTTTTTTGTTGAGGTTATCCAGATTTCTCAGTATGTCCTGTAAAACGAGATCCACTTTAGTCTGTTTTTGCTCTGTTTGCTGAACTATTTCAGCATAAGTAATGTTTTCATTTACTCGCTCTCTTTGTAAGTTAGCATTAGGAGTCAACGATTTTGGCTCCGTGGTTTTTTTGATAGTTTGTACATTTCTTGATGTAACTGGTTTACGTATTTTATCTCTCATTTTTTGCAGTTCTCTGTAATTGGCTGGATGCTGGCCATTACAGTTGATACACTTCGGTGTTGTATTTCTAGAAATTGTGCTGTCATTTCCTGCATGTTTTCCTGCACATTTAACACATCTTGTTTCTCGATGGCTGTATTTTTGTGTATGATTATAATCTTGGCAGTTTTTACATTGCGGAATTTGTCGAGTGACCTTTCTCGGTGTTTCTAGTTTAACTCTGAGGTTAAGGATAGCCTTAATATTATAAATATTTTCGATTTTTTCTTGGTTGTCGAAGGTTAGCATGAAAAGTGGGAGACCTCTGCTTGTGATTTCAACCTTTCCCTCCCTGTTTTCTGGCCTCTCTTTTTTGATGAATTCGTCTGATTTGTTTATCTAAGTTTTTTTTTTTCTTGACTTATACAATTTAATTTTGATTCTAAATGTACAACCGTTTTACATGGAAAGCATTAGAGTACACATTTATTTCCAAATAAATTGTCTAGGCTATGTGTTTCTATGATGAATCGGTTTATTAAGGCAGCTTTGCCTAATTAAAATTTGTATAAAAGAAACAATTTTGATATAATGTTTCATAACGCTTTTGAGAATGATTCCGAATAGGAATCGAAAGCTAAAGCTGTAATTAAGATATGATTGATCACTAATTAAACAAAATTGATCAAAAAGTTTTAGTAATTGGTCAGCGATGAAATTTTTTAAAAATAATTATACAAATTTTCAATGGAAATTTCAAAATAGTTAGCGCGAGTTTTGCTATATCGCATCTGACAAAATCAGGTGCTACGACAATTTTCGTATTCTAGTCCGGTATTAAATGCTGAAATAAATACGACTAGTTATGGTCATGAAAATAAATTAAAAAGAAATTAATTTTAAAATAATATTTGTTTAATTTGGCTTGACTATACTCGTATGTATTTATTTTAGCTGTCTAATTATTAGGGTTTTGATTCCGATCGACAATATTAATTGTTTTTATATTTTTTAATATTATTTGAGAATTGGAATTTATTACTGAATTAAATTATTTGCGGAAAAGTTTTGACCAATTATTTGTATTCACTGCATAGTTTTCAGCATTTAATGCCGGACCAATTATGCACGCGAGACAACTTGAAACACGGATTTGGATTACATGTGCGTTATCAAACAAACATTTACTTAAAATCGTTTTCTTTTAATTTGTTTGGCTTAGCAAATATTTATTTGAGCTAACCCGATTACCAGAATTTACTACTTTACCCATTTCCGCTTTGTTTTAACCAGATAATCTAGTTATTAAAAAAAAAATAATAAAATAAAAAGACTCGAGTTACAAACTAATTTTTGTTGCTTGTGCAACATTTTAAAAAGTTAAACGATATAACAAAGTCGCAACTTTTCGCATCTTGGAATTTTCTGGCTTTGGATTTGGAAATAACTGTTACTGTCTGTGATAATTATTACTGTCTGTTGAATTTATTGATGTTTGTAGTGCAATAGCATATATTTTATATACCATAATGCTATATTAACTATTTTTGAAAAATAATTCAACCAAAAACCAAATTCAACCATCACCGACTTAACACCATAAAATCGTTTTTTTTTTCGTATTACTTTTCAACAATTCGCCTCCCTTATCTGGTGCAAATCATGAATAATTTTCTTATTATTCAAAATAACAACGTCGCGACAGTAAGCTAAATTCAATTCGACGACGAAACGAACAGAATTTAACGTCATGTTGGAGTGATGTGTACAAAAAAAAAAAAAAAAATTAAATCGGCTAATTTGCTTCCATTTTTGTTTTTGTTGTTTATTCTTTTGGGGATAAATTTTGCTTCTATTTCTACGATACCATTCTTTGTCGTATCCCAACATTTTATGTGTAACCGGACAAAATTAATTTTTTTTTGTGGTATACGAGGATTAAAAAATAATAGAAAAACCAAAAAAAAACGTTTCGGAATTTTTCCGTACTATTGTGTATCTGTGTGTGTGTGTATGTTATCATAACGCAAAAAATAAATAATATTATGGAAATCCATTTCATTTGCATACAAATAGTCTTTTAGTCATTTGGTCTTGATTATTATTTGTCGTTCCGTTGGTTTAATTTTATTTTTTATACATATTTGGTTTTTAATTTTTGGTCTGATTTAATTTTTCTATTATTTCTGGTATACCAATTTTAAATTTTTTATATTTATTTTCTAATTTAACTTAAAATGTTTTCTTCAATCTTTTTAATTTAATATGTGGTATTTTTTAAGTTTATTATAATAAACCAAGAGGAGGCAAAAAAAAATCAAATATAAGATATGTATAACGAAGCTCTGTTACGACAAAACATGATAGAAGCTTACAAAGTACACCGGAAGGAAATTTTATTTGATGCAGGAGAATTAACCAAACAAATAAAGAATCGTTGATGACCAGACCAAATATAGGTGCACAACTAAAGGTGGGTACATTTTTTATTGTATTTATTTTCTTTTTGAATCCTAATTTCTAATTTTATTTTATTCGATTATTTTGCATAATTTTCTATTTAAATTTTTTAATTTGTTTGTACAGTGGAACAAGAGGTGTAATCTGTTTTTTTTTGCCAAGTTTGATATGTATTTATAAAAATAACTTAAATGAAAATTGGCGCCATTCGATAATAAAATTAGTAGGTCGGTAATTCGGTAGAATTTAGAACCAAAGTTACAAGAATTCTAAAATTTTTGAGAAAGTAATAAATTTAAAGAATTTCAGAATTCTTAAGATATTTCTGTCTTTCAATTCCAAGAAATTTAAGAATTTATACCTAACTAGAGTTTTATTAGTTTTAAGATCCAGAAATTTAAGAGTATTCTAATTAAAAGAAATTCAAAAATTTTCAAAATTCGAATATCTTTAAAAATTTGAAAAATTTCTTGCGTTTTGAAACATTTGAAAAAATCCGTGATTTAGAAACCGAAAAATTTCTAAGAAATTTGTGAAAATAGAGAATCCAAATTATTTATTATGAATTGAAAATTTTTTAAAACGATTAAGAATTTTAGGTATTCCATAAATTACAGGAAATTTTAAAATTTAAATGATTTAAAAAAAAATAAAAATTAAAAAAAAATAATAAGAATTCTAAAAGATTTAAGCTGAAAATGGTTATTCACCTTTTACAAATTCTCATTACAATTCTCATTGTACATTGCAGCCTTTATAAAATCATAAGTGGGAATCAATAAAATTTGGATTTGGTTATTTTATGTGCAATCTGTTGAGCGAATGATCCTTAAGCCTGTGAGTTTTAAAAGTATCTACAAATTTCTAAAGTTATCTGAGAAAATAAGTTCAGGCGTACAGCTTTTGAAATTGTCGCATTTGGAAATTGAATATTATGGCAAATATATTTTATAGTATAATGTACAAGTTCTAAGCAATTTTCAGATTTTTCATTTTTGCAGTGATTTGACTTCAGGAATTTCTAGATGTGAAACATTTAAAATTTAGTTAGGTTAAACACAGAAAATTGGGAGGTTTGAAAATCTTAAAAATGAAATAGCTCTGTAAATAATAAAATTTTACTCGTTAGGCTATTACTAATATAATAAATCGTAAACTGGAAGAAGGATAGAAAATTTAGAAATTTAAGAATTTCGTTACTGCTGCTATTTAGAATTTAAAAATAATCAAAAACTATGAACATTTAGGGTTTTCGAAAGAGATTGTCTACAGCTACAGCTTTTCAAGATCAAAATTATAAATCCGCAACGCCAAAATCTAGATTTCCAGATATTCCATTCCGATTGGTTTCTTGAGCCTATAAAAAAGTAGAGAATCTCGGAAAGGGTTCATAGTTTAAACAAATTAGACTATCTCAAAATTTTATTAAGCAACAAACTCTAGATTACAAAATATTGGAATACAGACCAAAATTTTAGAATTCTTTATTATCCCAAAAATCTCACAATAATTAGTTAAAATTGTGTTGTGTAATTTTACGGCTGATGAAATACAAACTCACAAATTATTATTAGACGAGAAATTTACCCGATTGTGTAAAAGATCAACTTTCTTTAATACGAAATGTGAATCAAAGTTTAGTGAAGTAGAAAATGTTTATATAGCCGCAAAGGCAGTGTTAAAACCTTTGAACCCGATGTTATTAAGACTGCGACACAAAGCTGTCCACTTCATTCAACAGACTAGCAGAACAACAGCAATGTTTTTGTATCGATAAGCAAAATGAAAGGGATGTTCTTCTTCCTATGATAAACTTTCCTGTATTCTCTGGTGATAGAATGCAATGGCCAACATTTTCTGGGGTTGCTGCATCTTTAGTCAATGATTTTTGTGCTAAAATGTTAATCACTATTAAGAAGCATGGAACAAACACAAGCTCGGTACAGTCGAGTCGGTCCACTATTAACTGCATTTGTTGAAATGTTTATAGAGCCGTCAACATGATTCCAAATGAGGAAACATTCACAAATCGACTGTTCGGTCTTATGAGGCAGTAAGAGCTTTAGGGAAAGGAAAACGTGATCCTTTCTTAGTATACATTCTCGTGAGGAAAATAGATCATGAAATTAAGCAACTTGTTGATCTCATTTCTAAATAACCGGGCAAATCAATTGTAAGTGCTAGGATCAAACAACATGCTTAAAAAACGGGAAAGCAATTTTTTACATAAAACGAGTTATGTGTCAAAAAATATTAACTGTCATTTATGTAACAATCATTATTTATTCTATCGCTGAATTCAATTTCACAATATGACCACTAACCAAAGACAACACTTAGTCTAACTAATTGTCTTCAACAAGGCCACTTTGTCAACAATTGCATATTCACAGGTATTTGATTTATATGCAGTAATAAACATTACACAATGTGACATGACCACTCCGTACTGATCGTAAAGAACGCGCATCATTTATTAGAGAATCTTACAAGCTCGCTCGGTTCTATTATCAACAATTCTTATCAACCATCAAATCAACTAATAATACTTAAACCATCAATTTATTCTCTTAACAAACCTAACTCAGAAACAACAAACCAACCCTCAAATGTTTAAGCACAAGATCCCCAATCAACTACTTTAGCATAGTAGTCTTTACCAATACCAACTTCAAGCAAGTCGCTCCATGCACCAATTAAATGTAATAATTCGGTGTAATTCAAAGAATTACAACTGTACGAATTCAGAGCCATACTTCATTTCTGTTTTCAATCTAAATTTATTTCAAATAGCTGTACTCAAAAGCTCATTCTGCCTAGACAGCTGTCATCATCTGGAATGATAAAGGGCCTGATCTGCCTGGTAATCTCGTCACAGCTAAACCTAAATCTCCTATTTTCGGTTGATGCCGTGATTCCAGATTGATTTCAAGATTCTTCATTTGCACTCATCAAATTCAAAGTACCAGTGTAAAGTACCTTTCAATACTAGTGAACCTGAAGTGCAATTACAACTTGTGATTTATTCCTGCCTCTGAAACATGATTCCGAATAACAACTAAATCATTTATTTTATAATTATAAGAATCTTTTCGCCTAGCATCGAAACTGTCCTTATTCTTCAACTGAGACTTCTGCACCTCTTTCACAACTCGGTCCCGTACGTTATTTAAATCCCTACCAGCAGATCCTAACAATTCTACGACATTATCATTTTCGTGATTTTGGTTAACACCAAATAAAACCATTGAAGGGGTTTCTTTCATGGAACGGTTTACTGTGTTATTAAATGCATATTCTGCATCGGGCAAATGCTTATCCCATTTTTTTGGATCCTCAGACAGCTTAGCTAACATCGGAACTAAGCTTCTGTTCACACGTTCCACCTGTCCATTCGATTGAGGAGAAGCGGTTGCATTCAGAACCTGAATAATGTTCAATCTGTCCAAAAATTTTTTAAAGTGAGAGGATGTAAAACATGTACCCTATCACTAATAATGCGAACTGGTACACTGTAATATCGGAAATAATTCTTTAAACTATTTATAACCTCCGCCGTGTTTGCTGACTTAGCCGGGAAAAACTTGCAAAATTTCGTAAATGCATCAATTACTACTCAAATATACCTGTATTTTCGAGATGTCTGTTCGAATGGACCTACATGGTCAATGTGTATTGTGTGAAATGGATGATCAAACTTATCCATCAAATTTAGCAATCCTTCCCTTTTCCCATCCTTTGGCTGAAACATTATGCACTCTAAACATCGCCCAATATATTCATTCACCTTATCCTGCATTTTTGGAAACCAATAGGATCTTTGGATTAAATCTATAGTTTTACTGATTCCCACATGACCAATTTCATGCATCTTTTGAATGATGCTATGTTCCAAACATTCGGGGGCATAAAACATAAGTTTATCCTTATTTTTCCTGTATAACAAACTATTTCGGACCTTGTAAAAATCGCTATCACAATCTGTTTTTATCTTCCCCTTGATTTTTTGGATATTTTCATCCTTTTGCTGAAGAGTACCGAGTACCAATGATAATGCACATTCATCAACCCACAACACCCCAGGAGTACGACTGAGTGCATCCACATTTCGTATACCTTTCCGAGGCTGGTGAACAATTTCATAATCAAACTGCTCTAAAAACAAGGACCACCTAAGTACTCTGTTGTTGGAGTCATTTTTCTCCAGGGTTTGTTTCAGGGAGTTGCAGTCCGTAACTATCTTAAAGTGCGTCCCGTGAAGATATATACGAAACCGCCTGAGTGGGTAAACAATAGCCAACGTCTCGAGCTCAAAGGAATGATATCTGGACTCAGCTTCGGTTGCACGCTTACTAAAACAGAATACCGGATGCAATCGACCATTTTTCTGCTTCTGCAGCAATACTGCTCCTAAACCCATCTGACTCGCGTCCGTATGAAGTTCACTAATGAGGCCAGGAACAAATATTTTCAAAACTGGCTTATTGACGAGTTGAGATTTTAAACTCTCAAACGCTTCCAATTCTTTTCTACCTATCTCAAATTTAGCATTTTTCCTAATTAAAGCGAACAACGGTTGAGCTATAATGGCATAATTCAATACAAACTTTCTGAAATAATTGGTCAAACCCAGAAAACGGTGTAGCTCAATTGCATTTTTTGGTAATGGGTAACTATCAACAGCATCTATGTGCCTAATACTGGGTTTAATTCCCTCACCATATACTTCATAGCCTAAATAGTCTATACTAAAACGGAAAAACTTACATTTCTCCATCTGTATTTCCATGCAGTTAAGGTGAATTAACTTTAGGACCTTGTCCACAACCTCAAAATGCTGTTCCAAAGTTTTCGTCGCGATCAATATATCATCGATATATATACAGTAACATCTCCCAAGTCAATTAATTCCTGAAAAACCTTCGAAATAAATCGCTGAAAAACCGCTGGGGCGTTAGCTAGACCAAAAGGCATTCGCACATACTAAAAATGTCCGTCTGGAGTGACAAATGCTGTGTACCGTATCGAATCGTCATCAACTGGTATGTGATGAAACCCATTTTTTAAATCTATCAATGTAAATACCTTTTTATCCCTAAGACGACCAAGGCAGTCTTCTATTAAAGGTAACGGAAACCTATCCTTAATGGTAATTTTATTTAGATTCCTGTAATCCACACACAATCTGTGCGTACCATTTCTCTTCGTCACCAATACCACTGGACTAGCGAAATCACTATTGCTATGCCTTATTACACCTTTTAACAACAAATCACCTACGATATTTCGAACTATTTCTCGATCCTTAATGGATAATCTTCGAGGCGGAACAAAAATAACTTTATTAGTTGACAGATTTAAATGCAACTTACATACAACTTCCGGCGCATTCCGTTTTGGTAAAGTTTCATATTTACTCAAGAGCTCATCTACCCTTTTTCCCAACTGAAAATCAGGAGTTACTTCGTTAAAATAATTGATCTCGACTGTTGACTTTTCGTCTCTATCTATCACAAAATCATGACCTAAAATTTCGTTGAACATAATAACTATATTCAAACCACGGATATCCGAATCTACATCAGCATCTAGTAGTACCTTCCTAGCTTTAACAACATTAACTTCATTAGAACTATACTCCTGAAATGATGGTAAAACTGAACTAGAATCGACAGAAACAGGGGCAATAAACAATTTTGTAATGGGTTTTTGAAACTCACTCTGATTTGAGTTGGTTAGAACTTCCTTATTGGCGAAGTCACTAGATGGCGACGCACTAGAAACCTCACTCACATCACGTTCGACAATACTCAACACAAGAGCCACTGGATTTAAAAACTACCGACCCAATATACAATCCGATGCCATTGTCACTTCTGGTACCACATAAAATTTAATATTATACAACCCGGAATTATTGGTTAAACTACATTTTAAATAACAAATTCCTAAAACACTCAATCTGGAATCATTGATCCCATTAAAAACTCTACCATCAGGTGGTAATAAATCTATTTTACTAGGTAATTTACTTATCTTAAGAATGTTGATTGGTGATCCGGTGTCTACGGTTGCACTTAGTTAAATATCCCGATCTTTATGATGAATGGTTACCTCCTGCGTCAACTCTTTAATTAGTCCTTGGCTTCCGAAAACATTTAGATTCATCGTGACCCGCTTTGTCGCAAATCTTAAAATTTTTCCTTGGTGGCTTAGGACAATCTAATGCTCGATGTCCAAAAATGTTACAGATGTAACATCTAATTTTCGGTAGGGCAATGTTATTGTTGCCTTGAACCGGTTTATCGTCGCTCGCTCGGACCGGTTTGGGAAGTGTAGTATGTTTCATAACCTTCGGCATTCCCTCGTACCGCTGCAATATTCGCAACAGCTCGTTTACACTGGAGAGTGGTGTCAGTACTAACTTCTCTGACATGGCTGGATCTTCGATATTTTCAATGATAACCTCAATTAACGCCGCTTCTGAGAATTTCTCTTGTTTCCCAATTGACATGATATCAAAAACAAAACTGGTAAATGTTTCATTATTTTGTTTTTTTCGATTTTTTAGACGACGGAACACATCATTTTCGTTATAAATTGTGTTAAAATTTTTCCGTAATTCACTCATGAATGACTTATAATTAGCATAATCGTTTGATAGTATAAATCCATTATACCAAATTTTTGCTGGACCTCGTAGCCATGTTGATGCATAATGCATTGCTTCCAGGTCATCTCAGTTATACATTTGTTTAAATCTGGTTACTAAATTTATCCATTCGTCAGGAGTTCCTGGTTTCGATTATCCGGATTATGTGCTGGTAACAAATTATTGACTCCACTCGGATGTAAAAATGGACCGGTTGGTTTTTTAGTTAATTTAGAGATTAATAATCTTGATGAGTTCTCGCTCTCTCCTATTCAGCTCCATTTCACGCTGATTTTGATGAAATACATGTTCGGGGCTATTGCACCGCGACTGTGATGGCATGTTACATGCTGTGGGGTAATTCTGCTGTACCCCCATGTGGTTCGACATAACCTCAATTTGACGTGATCGGCCGCTAGTCTCTAAATTACCACATGACTAGTGTCGATGCAACAAATAATTACTTGCATTCGAACGCCATCTTCCAGTGTGATCAGCTAACGGAATATCATTCTGATCGGGTTTACTATTTGACGAGCACATGCGTTCAGTACCCCCATTTAATGCCAACGCATCTAACTCACGTTTACTCATCTTTATAATTTATAGTTTATGGTTATCCCAATTCTGATATGTAGTATTTGCCGATACTACGTTCTTTTACACTTTTAAATAAATATACGAAACACTTGAATTCTGTTTTATTTTTTATTACACAAAGAAATACAAAATATGTTTTCGACCGTTCTCTTCGGTGAAATTCTAAAATCCAATCTTTTTTTACAATTTTCTCGTTTTTTTTGGTTCATGCAATACCATACATCGGTTAACACTCTATATTTCAACTTTTATTTGAGTTGACCAACAGATAGCAATATAATTAACAAAAAAATAAAAGTATTAAACAAAATAAAATCAGTTTACTACAGTACTGAGAACCGCCAATTGAGGCATTAGTATTTGGAGCAATACTGGGTTGGCTTGCACCGCCGATAATATCCATTAAAATTATATTTCAATCAATGTGGGTACTGAAACCCGATTGGAAAGACCCTTTACCGACATATATAGATCAGTAGCTTTAAATCAGTAAGTATAGTTTAAATAATTTAAACAATTAAAGATACCCCGCATAGTGACAGCAGCAAAAACACCATCTACCGTTTACGAACTTCTTGGATTCTGTGATTCTTGAAATGTAGCGTATGCTGCAGTTGCATACTTGAAAATAGTAAACCATGATGGACAAGGTTGAAGTCAAAATCTAAGGTGGTACCAATCAAGATAGTCTCTATATCCAAATTGGAACTGTGAGGTGCCGTACTTCTTACAAAATTACTATATTATTTATATACCAATATATTCAATTTTAAATAATTTTGAAATTGATTTCAATATGAAATCAGATGCTTGGTGCGACAGTACTACTGTTTTAGATTGGCTAAAATCGACTTCCTCGTGATGGAGGCCATTCATTGCTAATATAACGACTGAACTATTATAACATTTTCAAAAAATTGTTGAAAGAATGGCAAATGAAGTCACAACCTGGCTGATGTAACCTCAATGGACATTAATTAAAACATCGCAGTTAGTACAATCGATTCGAAATGAAATTGTCTATAATTCTTTAGAGCTTTTTTAAAGTTGTTTGAGAGAATTTCCTTATGGTCAAAATTAACTCATTCCACATCAGCGGAAATGTTGAACAATCTCACAATATTTAGCTAAAATTGTGTCAAGTAACTTAATTGGTGATACTGATCTTATGTTTTAATTGTATAATTGTTAATTAGTTCATTCAATATTGTTCCATGCTCTATCTAGCTATCTAGTGGCGAACACTAAAATTTGTAGACTTTCACTTCTATTATTATACAGGTTTACACTTTTTACACATCAAATTGAACCTTTAGCAAATTATAAGTATGGCCAAGTAGGATGGAACTTATCACTTTCTTAAAGAATTTTAGTGAAACTCGACATGTGCTTTGGAAATGTTATTCTAAAATGATTTTTAGATGACGTTCTAGACCAACCTTTCATCATAATCGGTTCAAAAATCACCAAGTTTCATCATAACTGGATATATTCCAGAACTTTATCTAAAAAAAGAAAAAAAGGACTTTTTTAGAATCCCACTTCCATCTCACACTGTAAAAGGTTCAATTTGAAGTGAAAAACTAGTGTAAATAAGAACTGCCAATTTTAAAAGAAGAATTTAGAACGTCAATATAAAGAGACACAGAAACAGAGGTTTTATCCATTTACGAAATTCCAAAAATCAATAATGCACGTCAAAGAATTAAACAATAATTAATTAATACAACAAACGCGCACACTGCATTTACTACTTCCAAATTTACAAATTTTGTAATTCAGGTTTTGTGGAATTTGATTATTGGAAATTAGCAACTATAAAATTTGGATATAAAATACTTCTGGAGAAATTTCATAAATAATTTTGATTGAAATTTGCAACTACATTTAGAATATACAATATTTTAAAAATTTAGGAAAATATTTTAAAAAATTTATTTAGAAAACGTAGAAATTTCGTTACTAATTGTGGTTGGTTAATTTTTATTAATTTAAAAAGATTTTACGTTTTGTACCAATTTGTTTTGCGTCAAACTCAAGTAAAACTATAAGTCACTTATAATTTACGAAGAATTTAGTATTTGAAACGTTTAACGGATACTTTTTTCAATTTGATCCAATTTCGTATGGAACTCAGCAGCATCTAACTGCAGCTTGGCTTCAAGAAACACTTTCCAATATTAGTTTTGAATTTTGTAAAAAATCATCAAATATTATCGTTTGAATTGGATTGTAGTAGGTATATACATTCTGATTTGTTATCAACTCGGTAATGAAAGCAATAGTCTGTCAGTATATTATTTACGAAGGCGCCAATGTTTTAATGTAGAATCATCAAATTTTCTCTCACCTCTTGGTCTACACATACCTAACTCTATAATTTATTTTATTAATTAATTTTAAAATGATTTTGGTAATGTTTTCACAAATTAAAATAATTTGCATGTTTTAAGTATTTTAAATATATATTTTTGTTTTGCTTTTGATTATGCAATTTGAATAATAAATTATTTCATTAGAATAAATTATTATAATTTTTTATTTTTGTTTATAATTGATTTTAATATTTTGTTAGATGATATATAAAGAAAATTTGTACAGTATTTACACAGTATATATATATGAACAGTATTTATGTTTAAACAGGTTTATCATTCAATCGTATGGTTTGACAGCGGTATGTGGCTTGCGTGATAAACCATAAAATAATTGTTTCACCAGTGTATTTGACATTTATTAAATCTCATGTCGATTCATATCATAATTTTGAATTTTATTTTTTTTTTAATACCGCACTTTATCAAATTTGAAATATCTCCAATGGGTTTCATGTACAGACATATGATATTTTAATACATATTTTATTATTGTACAAATTAAATTATAATTAACCTATACAATATTTGTGAAGTAGGTATATAGGTATACCTTACAATATACCTACCACGGTTTATATAACAAAATATTTTTCAAAATTATCTAATCGATAAATATTTAGAAAAAAAAAAAAAAATATAAAATGTTTTGTATCTATTATAATAAATATTTTACGTTATAGCACTAATAATATTTCACATGATATGTATGAATATAACATAAATATGGATTTAGGTACGTGTATAATAAATACACACTACTTCGAACACCTAAATCAATTGAAATTTTTATTTTTTATTTTTTTATATTTCTATTGAAGCAATAATAGTTGTAATATCGTGCTATCAAATCACAAATCGATCACAATATTTTTAATACCTATTTGCCTGTGTATTGATTTCACTATTATCGTTTTGTTTAAGTTAGAATAATACTTTATACAACAATGTAATAATATAACTATTATGTGAGTACAGGCGGCGACATTTGAATAAATTTATTACCAAATTTATTGTCATTGTCATCGTATGTTTAGAAAGGTTTGACATATGGAATAATTATGTGTTTCAAATAAGTTGATGCATAAGTGTCTTACCATTTTTATTGTATTCTAAATTTCAATTTTTTTTTAGCATAGTCTGTATTCGGTTTTAGCAGAGAATGAGAATTTGTCTTCGTTACCCACAACAGTATATATATACATATATGAAACTAATAAATATGTTCAGCATTTTATTTGATTTATTTTCATTTTTGTGCAAAGACCGCTCACCAAGTTCCACGTCAATAAAACTCAGAAGGTGGAAGGAAATCGAATTTTTCATCGGTAACATGCATTCGTATAATAAAGTCAAGCCAAATAAAGAAAAACAGGCGATATTAATAGTAATGAGCAAAGGCGATTCTTTTCGGCATGCTAGTCAGCCAACTTCAGTACTGTTTTTTTTGTCATCTTTAGTTACTATACAGTACAAATTAATTGAATTCTATATCAAAAGACCCCCAATATGATTGAACGATTGGGATTTACAAGTTTTTCAATGCTCACAAAAATTAAAAGTAAATTCTACCTTATATGACACCGAGCCTGACCGCCTTTCAGCTCCAAAATCCTTTCCCGAGCGATACAGAAATATTTAGCTATAACCATTAAATTTATATCTATTATCCTACAACCAAAACTTTTACTGAATTATAAAGTATCTATTGTAAGTTTTGACACAGTATAGATTTCATAGGCCATACAATTTAGAAAATAAAGGTTTGAAATTTTTAAAATTTGCTCTGTCTCTGCAAAAAGAACATTTAGGAGAAATTTCAGAACGTTTAAATCAGAAAATTAGAGTTCCCTAAAATTATTAGAGAATGGGGAAATGATAGACAGAATGATTCAAAATGGATCTTAAACACTTTGTAGAGTTAGTGAAGATTATTAATTGAATTTCTAATGACTAATTTCCGATCGAAGTGAACCTCGCGCTCAATTAAACTTTTGAAAGTCATTTGCTGCATTATTCTTGCTTTATAATCTACTTTTTTGTAGCCCTTCGATACAAATCATCGGAGTTTATTAGGACTTTAAGAGAAAATATATTTAGTTTGACTAATTTGCTATGGCAATACTGTATTAGGCATTAAAAGAAATAAAATTATTAATTCATAACGGTTTTTAGTTAATTATATAGAATTTTCTTTATTTTATTGTATAATTCGGTTTAAATTTTTTAAATCTTTTGTATTGTAAAAATAAAAAAAAATTAGTTTCTTACTTCAATGTCATAATTCTCTTGATAATCATTATTCTTTAATTATCTATAAAATATATGTTTGATCACAAAACAATAAAAGGTCCTTATAGTTCTGTTGAGACTTGGGACCGGCTCTATTGTAATGAATATAGTTTTGTAATCCTCACTAAATTGTTGTGTTTTCTGATTTAAATCGAGTTAAAGTTTTCTTTTGGCACATTACGTTTGAAACCCAGCCTTCCGAAGTTGTTTTAAAATTATAAAAGTTCTCTTGGTCGTTACAACAATTTCAAATTAGTCTCACGTTACTTATGTAGTCCTCAAGAGTAGAGCCTGGATTTTTATGTAAATACATATGAAAGTAAACTTGTGTCCAGGGTTTTAACGTATGTGGAACGGAAAGAAGCTTCCGTAATTTAAAAAACCGTTTACATTTGAAAATCTTAAAAACAATTTCATTGTTGACTTCAAGCGACTAAATCAATTTTTTTGCTTTTCAGACTTAGACAAATTATAAAATTTATAGAAATTATCTATTTTACAGAATTTGAAGAAATTGTAAAATTAGTAAATTTTTGGAATTTATCAAATTAATAAAATTTGAAGAATTCAAAAAATTAGTGAAATTAATTAGTGTGTGGTTTTGTTAATATATATTTAGTTAATATATGTATTGAATTTATGGAATTTGCAGTGTTTGAAGACTTATTAAAATTTAAAGCGCTTGTCGTATTTACAGAATTTGTAAGAATTATAGAAATTAAAAAAGTTACTGAATTTTTAAACTTTATGAAATTCATAAAATTAATATTATTTATAAAATTTACAAAATTTTTAAGACTTATAAAATGCATAGGAGTTATTGAATTTATTAAATGATTTAGATTTGTAGATGTCAAAGAATTTCAAGAAGTTTCGGGAATTTTAAAATAACTCAAACATGTGTTTGTAAAATTAATAGAACTGACATATTTAAAACAAATTATAAAACCCATAAAATCAAATTATTTATATTTTATAGAACCTAATATATACGAGTAGAATTGATTTAATTTGCAAAATTACAAAAATTAGTCGAATTTTTCGAATTTATAAAATTTGAAGTTTATGCAATTTGTAGTGTTCATAGAAATTAATTAAATTCACAAAATTTATTAAGTTTTTAGAATTTGTAGAATTCACAGAATTTAAAAAACTTATAGAATTGATAAAATTTATAAAGTTATAAAATTTAAAAATTCATCAGTTAATAGGATTTGTCGAGTTTAAAGACCTATTAAAATTTAGAGAATTGGTCGTGTTTACAAAATTTATACGAATTATAGAAATTAAAAAAGTTACTTAATTTTTAAGCTGCATCGAATTCATAGAATTAAAAAAATTTATAGAATTTATAAAATTTATTAGATTTATAAAATGCATAGGATTTATTGAATTTATAAAATATAAACAAACTACTATAGGTTAGGTTAGGCTAGGTTGGAGTGGCTGCTTACGCACACTTAGACCGGTGACGGTCCATTGTGATACCACAGGATGTATCCCCTTTTACCCCTATTGCAACCATTTCGAGCTACTTATGTAGCGTAAGACGTCCCGCACTTTAATGTTTTCGAGATCCGAGAGGCAGTCCATCATGAACTTACCTAAGTGTTTGTGCCTTCTGAGAGCCAATGCTGGACACGAGCAAAGGAAGTGGACCAACGTCTCTTCCTCCTCTTTGTCCAAGCAGCTTCTGCAGAAGTCATTAGCCTCCAGACCCAGCCTTTTTGCATGTTCTCCAAAAAGGCAGTGTCCCGTGAGAATTCCTTCGACCGTTCTTAATTCACGTCTGCGCAAGGATATTAATGCCCTAGTGCGCCCCAAGTCCAGTTTGGAAAAAAACTTGTCTTGCAACTCTACAGGTGAGGGTGTTAGACCACCTTTCCCCCGCTGAGGATAGCGCCTGCTTCCCAAGTGCTTGTCTCAGCGCTGTGATAGGCCTCCCCAGACTTGCCCTTTCCGGTTGCAGCTGGAGAGTCGTACCATGCCTAGCAAGTTCATCTGCCCTGCAGTTCCCCATGACGCCCGAGTGACCTGGGACCCAGACTACCTGGATATTGAAATGCTCACCCATCTCATTTAGAGATGAGTGACAACTCAACGCCACCCGTGACGCCAAAGACACCGATTCTAACGACCGGATCGCCGCTTGACTGTCCACATAGATTGTGATATCGTCTGAGGATAACACATTATGCTTCAACCACGTCATGACCTCCTCAATCGCTACGACATCAGCTTGGTACACGCTGCAGTAATAAACTACTATAACTAACAACAATTTATAAAAATATTAAAATCTATCTAATTTATAGAATTTATTGCATTTTTGTAGATCTGTAGAAGTCAAAGAATTTCAAGAAATTACGGAATTTTTAAAATAAGTCAAACTTGGGTTATAAAGAATATATAAACTTTGTTGAATTGTACAAAATTTTAAATTATTTATGTTTTATAGAACCTAATTTATAGAATTCATTTAATTTGTAAAATTCACAAAATTTATAGAGTTTATAAACATGTTATAATTTATAATATTTATAAACTTTGTCGAATTTATAAAATTTACAGAATATGTTTGAATCTATCGAATTTATTGAATTTTAAAAAGAATTTTTGGGATTGAACTGAATTTCAAGAATTATTCAATTTTAAAGGATTTATCGAATTTTTTGAATTTATAAAATTTGTAGAGTTTGAAATAAAGAATTTATAGGCATATTAGAATTTATAAAATTGTCAGGATTTATAGAATCAGAATTTATAGAACATAAGAAACTTAATTTATATAATATCTACTAATTCTATAAATTAGAAGTTCTATATTTTTTTAAAAAATTTTAAACTGTATAAATTGTACAAATTCGACAAAATTTATATATAGTCTTCAAATTCGATAAATTCTATAATTTTTAAATTAATTAGAATTTATCCAATTTACAGTTTTTATAGCTAAAAATTTGTATACTTTATAAAATTTGTAGAATTTTAAGAATTAAGAAAATATACAAAATTTATAATAGTTATGGAAGTTGTAGAATATATAAAATTTTTAAAATTATTCCCGAAATTGCGAATTTAAAAAAATTATTCTATTTGTAGAATTTAATGTTATTTGAATTAAGTAATAGAATTTATAGAATTTTCGAATTTTAATTTAGAGAAATTATGAGTAAGCGAAGTAGTCGAGAATAAGTAATTTTTTGAAAAAGTAAAATTTGTAGAATTTGAGGAAAATAAAATATTTAAAAAATTTTTATGATTTAAAAAATTTATAAAATTTAAAAAATTTCTACAATTGATTGAGTGTCTTGAATTTTTAAAATTTATAGAATTTATCAAGTTTATAACCAGGGACGGATAACATTATATAACGTTACCTGAATAACGTTAAGAAACGCTAAAATTGCGAAGTTTTTCAAGAAAACGTAACCAAACCCATTACGTTATGTTATAACGTAACCGTAACAGATAATTTTATAAAATTTAGGAATAACCAAATAAAATAACGTTATAAAAATGTTTCTGTTACTTTCTCATGGTTCGTGTATATCCATCTGACCAACACATGAATGAAATAAATATATATATATATATATATATATATATATATATATATATATATATATATATTATATATATATATATATATATATATATATATATATATATATATATATACATTGGTAACAGCTAATTTAAAAAAATAACAATAATTTCGGTGACACCAAATTATACAATTATCAACTATATTTTAACTGCTTATGCATTGTAAAAGAAAACAAAATAAAAAATGCACGAATCAATTAATAAATTTAAAACTGTGAAATGTGGTCGAAAAATATACGAAATCAAATAATAAATTTCTATTCACTCTTATTTTGCTAAATTTCGATATATTTGTAATTCCTGGTAGCATTATTTAACACTAGAATTACCGATCGGTCAAAATGACGGATTGTATTGTACATTTATTGAATTCACTATTTTTCCTCATCCTTGAATCCTCATTTTGACTGGTCGTTAGTGCTAGTGTTAAAACCTTACTAAAGAAAAGGTTAATAATATATTTAACTTTAGATAACGTTATTTGTTCTATAGCGTTAAAAATATTATTTAATGCTAAATAACGTTATGTAACGTAACGTTTTACATTATTTAAGGTTAAATAACGTTATAACGTAAAAAAAAAAAAAATTAGAATTTTTTACAATAACGTAACGAAATCTTGGGGTTTTCCGATTCCTGTTTATAACATTGACTGAATATTATTTTAAGAATTATGAAATTTTTAAAATAGTAAAATTTTTCCAATTCGTATTATTTAATATACAATTTATGAACAAGCAGAAACATCCGGGCCCTCATGGGGGGACTCATGGGTCATTGCACTGTATTTGAGCGACATTTTCTCTTCATTTGTTTGTCTTTTTTCTAAGTATTTCTTATGAGTAAATCAGGGTTTCGAACCGAACCCGAACCCGAACCTCGAACCCGCTCCGGTTCAAAGATTTTTAGTAATTTTTTCGAACCTGAACCTGAACCCGAACCCAACATTTCGCGGGTTCGATTCAACCGGGTTCCGGGTTGACAAAAAAATATCGTATATTATATACAGTGGAAGTCGGATAACATAAAATCGAGGGGAACAACAAAATATTTTGTGTTTTCAGAACTTCGTGCTAAGCGAAAATAATATGAAGAAATAGTGGAACTGGGATCAAAAGAATGTTCTTGTTATCCGATATTTCGTGTTATCCGTTTTCGTGTTGACTGAATTCCACTGTATAATATTTATCATAATCCAACAATTTAGACAGTTGGACTAACTTTGAACTAAACGTATAGCAGGAGTTTACTGTTTATGAATCATTTTCACGGGTCCCCAAGGAGAAAATACTATGGAATAGTGAGAAAACCATAAAATTGAAATTCCACTTTTATACGAAGCTGAAAAAGTTTTGTCAGCGATTCCTGCAACGAAAGTCAGTGTGGAATGGGCATTTTCGGCTTTAAAGTTTATTTTAGCACCACAAAGGGTACACCTTCAAAAAGAGTCATTAAGATATATCCTATTCGTCAAACTAAACGAAATGTTTTCAATGAAATAAATAAATATCGTCATCTCAGTATTTAAGTGATACAAACGCATTTTTGTAATTTTGGAGTGAGAACTGCCATTTTACTAAAAATGTAGACTGTATCGTCAAATCAGTTTTCAACGTAGGTAGTTATTATACCACTTCGTCAGTCCAGTGTTTGAGTGACACAGATGAGTTTTAGTCAATTTGCAGTTAGGACCGTCACATTAGATAATGGCAAACCTAACTTCAAAATGATCAGAATGCGTTTGTGGCGCTTGAATACTGAGGTGACGATATATAGATTTTTTTAAATATCTGTGGTTTTATTTTTTTGTTAACCCGAACCCGAACCTGAACCTGAACCCGAACCCAATTATTTTCTTGCTTTGAACCTGAACCCGAACCCGAACCCAAAATTTTGCGGGTTCGAAACCCTGGAGTAAATACTTATTTAATATTTGATTCACCAAATATCCTTCCCTCATTACATATTTTGGCAGGCCATCATTAAGTTTGAACTGTTTATGGTCACGGTCATGTGGTTACATAAAACGTATATAAACATATATACGTACATAAACGTATTGATAAGGGTTATTGGACGATAATTATTAAGATGTTTACGTGATTCTTTCTTATGTAACGGAATGACAATACAATTCTTTAATCTACTTGGAAACACACCATTCAGTAAACAAATATTACAAATGTATATGTCTGAACATTAGTAATATAAGGACAATTTTTTCGTCAATATTGCTGATAATCCATCAATACCACATGATTGAGTATTTTTTAAATTTTTTATTATAGATGAAATTTCACGTAAATGAAAATAAATTTGTTTCTTCCACTGCGATAGAACAATTTTCATACTTGGCATTTAACTCTTCATATGGTATTCTAGTGAAAAATTCATTAAAAACCTTTGGAATTTCAGAAATGTCATTAACTAGCGAACCATTTGTTTCCTCAATTTCATGAATAATGTTATTCGATATAGTTTATTCATCATTCCATTTACGACTTTCCATTTAGTTCTAATATACCTATCTATTGTATTAAATAATTTATTCCTAAAGTAATTTGACTTTATTGCAGGAACCATTTGTTTAATTCTAAAGTTTAGGAACTTAACAGTTCGAAAGAGCTTATAATTTTCTGGATACTTATTCAGTAATCTAAGTTTTCGATTCCTAATCCTTATTTTTAATAACAAACCATTTGGCATCCATGGTTTTAACTTCAAAGTTTTGCAGTTAATTTTTTTTATTTTGGAGCACTGTTCGATGTACAAGTTTAAGTTTTCAATGAACGAATTATAGGCAATATTATGATCAAGAAAGGAGTATATTTCACTCTAACTAACAATTTTCAAGTACCTGTCTAATTCAAAGAACATTATTTCTTTTGGAACACTTGGTTTTGGACGTAATATCCAGGTATTATGATTCTTGAAATAATTTCGAAACCGCATACAATAACACCAAACCACAATGTACATACTGTATAATCATCGACTATGTCCGCAAAAAGCAAAACACATAATACAAACAAATAATAACGACAAATATTTTAATTAATTTTTTATGTTTTATAATTCAGTGATATAATACCTTTCCAATTTGTAATATGCATATTTTGCAAGCATTTTACGATTTTTTTTTTTGAATTTATATAAAATACAGATTAATGAATTCCAATTTTAATTATTTTCATTTTTTAAAGTTATTTTGGTTTTTAATATTATAATTATTATTATTATTATTTGTATAATCCGCATTGTATGTAACTAATTAATATGCATTAAAATCCACATTTAACTAATTTATGGCATTAAAATTTGCAAATATATGGAAAAACAACAAAAAATATTAATTATAATTCTGACACAAACATTTATATTTCAATTTTAATTATTTTTTTTTATAATTATTATTATGGTTGTGTTATTAATTAAATTATAAACGTTTTTTTTTCATGAATAAAAAATAATAATAGTAGGAGTAAGTAATACGCGTATTATACATAGCTATACCATGCTCGTAAATAATTTATTTAATGTATTTAGAAATATTAACCCCGTCATCATATGTGCTGTAAAATGTATTAATCCTAAATTAAAACAACAGTTTTTGATTTGTTTATATGACATAAAATAATTTAGTTAATTTCAGTTATTGTTTGAAAGTTTTATGGATTTACTAAGCATAGAAATGAAATAAAATATCGTACCTGAAACATACGCATATCATGTTATTGCCCCTACATCCTATTTCCACGCTTATAAATATGACAACAACTTTTTGATTTGTAATACATAATACGTATTTTACAAAGATTTTTTAATGTCGTATACTTTTCAATAGCAGCAGTCAAATACACAAGTACGATACACGAGTAAGAGCTTTTTATATACAACCAAAGAAAAAGAAAGTAAATTCCATGTTGCCTTCATTCATATGTATATGTAAGCATATGTAGCTATATTATGTTTTGAAAGAACGAGTAGACGAGGAAATAAGAGTAAAACATACTTTCTTCATCTCCTTAATACTGAAAATTTGAAATACGGAAAATAAAAATAAAAAGATTTTCATTCAAAGTACTTTAACTTGGATATAAATTGTATTCAGTTTTAGAAAACATCTTTTGAATATACATTCGTTTTTTATGCTTAAATTTATTTTATGGATATACGAATACTCGTATACATACTCGAATATCTAAATTGTAGTCGCATTTCTATTCCAATTTGAAGACTTTTGTTATTTGAGCGAGAGAATGTGTGTATCACTTGCTAGACACAATTTTATTTTTATTTAGGAGGCAAATTTCGTATTCATAGTTTCCATACAATATACAACATTCATTGTATATAAATATACATGATCCATACTTAAATTTTATTTCAAATGTGAATATGGCGACAAACACAACGATGCGGGAATAACATTAGGTATACATATGTATGAGAAAAAAGATTTAAGAACGTTAAAGATTTTTTTTTTAAATATGAGTAGAGACGGTATAATCCATACATGGTTTTAATTTCAAACAGATTATATTTGTTCCTAATTTAAATGAGTTGGCGGAGAAGTGCAACCTGAGCTATAATATTCAATTAAAAATTACTCAATTTTTTTGCTTCAAATGCAAATATAAATGGCCCAACGTTAATGTCTGTCGTTAATGAACTCTAAATGAATATTTATAGTTTACATTTTGACATGTTTCCAATTTTTAGGCAATACTGAAAAAAAAGTGAATACATACATGATTTGATATTTAAATGGGATATACAAATATGAATATAAGCCACCCGGTTTATGTAGGTACACAGGCGGAAATAGTGGGCGTATCTGAAATATTAGTTAATATGAAATATGAAAAATTATATTTTGCGGTTGGGCAACGAAATAATGTTACTGATGGATTTACAAAACATTTTTTGATGTAGATGTACAGTAATAGTGAATTGCCAGATGCCATCTCCTTAATTTTTGCGATTCTTCAGGGGCTTACAAATTTCGTTTTAAACATCGGGATCGTCGGGGTTTTTAACTTCGTTTGGTATCATATATTTGGTAGTTCTAAACCAAAATTATTTAAATAAAATACTCTATTAATCTGATCCTACATAGATTGGGCCAAATATATAATGAAGTAACTAAAACTTATTCCAGCATCAAAAAAATACCTTCATTATTTTTGTAACATATCATTCTACACAAAAATTGGTTTAAAGTATCCCAGCATTAAAAAACATCTCCCTCAATTTCTATCGTTCTAAACTAAACTTGGTTAAATAAAAAATCTATGGATCTGACCTGAAAAATTTAGCCAATTGGCCACATACATAATGACGTGTTACGAAACTAGAAACTATTCCAGCATAAAAAAATTCCTCCTGTATTTTTGCGAATCGTCAGGAGCGTACAAATTCGTTTGGTAATAAATTGTTCTAAATAAAAAAATGGTTAAACAAAAAAAAAAATCTGTCCGATATTCGATTACCTTCGATTACAATGCGATGTTCGATTATCATCTAATTGAACACTCTTCAAATTATTTACTTCGAAATTAAAATGAGGTATTTATAAAGGAAAACGTCTAGTTGGCCCATATTGTACAAATAACATGGTCAGAACTGCCTACTGATATTAGTAACTAATTTTTTTCTTCTACACCACATCATGTTTAAAGACACCACGACAGTGGTTTCGATGCATTTTGCAAATCATCAACGTCGTTGTCGCTCAATTAATTATTAAATATGGCTCTACGTAGGGTTCATGTAGGTAACTGCAGCAGCGAAACTTTTGAATTTTGAAATGAAACTTCCCACATCGATAGAGCCGAATTTGTGCTAATTAGTGCTTAGAGGAAAAAATTAGTGCTGGTCCAGGAACCGAGAAAACAGCAAAGAAAAATTCAAGATTTCGCCTGAAAGACGATACATAAATTCTAAAACTAAACCCGAGTTACAGCAAAAACTGGTAAACATCAGTAAAGCAGTAATATTTTCAAAAGATAGATTAATTGAGGAAATTTGTGCTTGGCCTAGAAAAACTAAATTTTAATATTTTCATTCATAAAATAAAGAAAATCGAAATTACCCTAAATGATACTATATTGAAAAAAAAAGTATTTAGTTGTTCAATAACATTTTAATTGAACAATATTAAATAAGTAGATAAAAAAAAAAATATTCAAAAAAATGTTTAAAAATTATAGAAAA
This sequence comes from Tipula vernalis, assembly GCA_958295665.1. NCBI lineage: Eukaryota > Metazoa > Arthropoda > Insecta > Diptera > Tipulidae > Tipula > Tipula vernalis. Next base: position 431,651,431 of record OY282558.1, read on the forward strand.
ATTGCCTTTCTCTCACATAATCGATTCAACATATTCATATAGACATATAAAACATAGGCTGAATTTCTAATCCAGATTTGGCCCAGTTCAATTGGACATGACGAACGCTTGATTTAACGAATTTCTGACATAAAATGTTCTACAAACCAACGAACTTGGCAGATCTAATGATATACTCCGATCAAGAATATTCATAACCATCCGAAAAATATGGTGGCGGAATTTGTGCTAATCCAGATTTGGCCCAATTCCATTGAACATGAAGAATGGTTGATTGAACGAATTTCTGACACAAAATGTTCTACAAACCAACGAACTTGGCAGTTATAATGAGATAATCCTATCGGGAATTATTATAACCATCCGAAAAATACGGTGGATGAATTTGTGCTAATCCGGATTAGCAAAAATCGTGGAATTTTTTTATGGTGTCTATGCACATCATTGGGGCTTAGTTTTTTAGAGTACACGGGTATATTAGTCGATATTCAGATACGACGGATCATCGATCCCTTAACGTCGTTATTCACCATTGGTTCGCTCGCTGAAGCGCAGGTCTCCTGTCTTTCAGTATTAGACAAATCAGTTATTTATATGGCTGTTATTAAGTTACTATCTAAGTTCGAAGGAGTTACCTGAAATTGTTTAAGTCCTATGTCCATTAAATATAACGTCACCCACTAACCTACGGTTGCGTATAAAATACGTCGTTTAGTTCCGGATAAGCTGAGCATTACTATAAGAATCACTTCGAAAACATGATGGCACATGACAGATGTCGGCCTAGCAAAAGTGCATAGTCCAGTCTGTTACATTTAGTACAGAAGAAAAACGGAGAATGGAGACAGGGTGGTGACTATCGGCCATTGAACAATGTCACTGTACCAGATTGTTATCCCGTAAGGCATCTTTAGGATTTTTCATTACAGCTCGCTGGGTGCAGTGTATTTACCACCTTGGATTAAGTACGGGTATATCACCAGATACCCGTAGAAAGATATTCCCAAGATGGCCATTACAACACCTTTCGGCCTATTTGAGTGTAGGATGGCTTTCGTTCTTAGGAACGCGGAATAATAATTCCAGCGAATAATGCACGCTGTATTTTTCGGATTGCCATTCTGTTTTGTTATTTGGACGACGTATTGATTGCGTCTAGTTCCTGGGACGAATCATAGCGTAACAGTTGCACCAGCCTTATTTTCGAAAATGTAGGGTCCAATCACACCGCCATATGTTTATGAATATGTTGAATCGATTATGTGATAGAAAGGGAATTTTTCAATAATTTTTAAACATTTTTTTGGATATTTCTTATTATCTACTTATTTAATATTGTTCAATTAAAATATTATTGAACAACTAAATACTTTTCTTTTCAATATAGTGTCATTTAGGGTAATTTCGATTTTCTTTATTTTATGAATGAAAACATTAATATTTAGTTTTTCTAGGCCAAGCACAAATTTTCTCAATATATCTACCTTTTGAAAATATTACTGTTTTTTACTGATGTTTACCAGTTTTTGCTGTAACTCGGATTTAGTTTTAGAATTTATTTATCGTCTTTCAGGCGAAATCTTGAATTTTTCTTTGCTGTTTTCTCGGTTCCTGGACTAGCACTAATTTTTTCCTCTAAGCACTAATTAGTACAAATTCGGCTATATCGATGTGGGAAGTTTCATTTCCAAATTCGAAAGTTTCCCTGCTGCAGTTACCTACATGAAGGGTTCATATAGCGGATATTGAGAATATATACCGCCAGATATACTGTTAAAGTTAGCCAAAAGTTGCCAGCCGAAAGTGAAAAGTCGATAATGCAAATTGTGTTCCTCCAGCAGAAAGAAAAAAAAAATGGTAATGCAGATTGGACGGAAGTTAAAACTCGATAATGCAGATTATGATATAACATTCCAGCCGAAAACAAAACAATTAGTAGTTATCAGCCGAAAGTAAATAGGATACATAGATTTAAATAAAAATTTTTGTAAATAAATTTACGTGTAAAGCTTTGCTTCGTAGAAAATATTGGAAAATCAGAAGAATATACAAAATTGGAATAAAATCAGCCTCTAGAGTATATATTTGAAGCTAAATCGTTTTTATGTGATTTGTCAATAGCTATCGAATGAAAAAATTCTGTTCAAGTTTACCGTGGGAAATCTCGCAAAAATTATTAGAAAATTTGTATAAAATCAGCCTCTAGAGTGTTATGTCTGGAGATGGATTACATTGATGTGACTTGTCAATAGTTATCGAATTTTCCGATATTTCCCACGAGAAACTTGAACTGAATTTTTTTCCTGCGATAGCTATTGACATGTCACATCAATGCAGTCCATCTCCAGACATAACACTCTAGAGGCTGATTTATTTTCGGCTGGAATATCAATAATATTATCTGCATTATCGACTTTTGACTTTCGGCTGGAAACATTCGGCTAACTTTAACATGGTTCGCTAGATAGAGGTATATCCAAGTGCTAAATATTTCCAGTTGATTTTATGGTGCATAAACGATGAATTGGTTTTGTACAAACTAAATACCGTTACGTACAGTGTGGCTACTGCACACTAGTTAGCGGTTCGTACATTAAACCAAATTTCATCAGTTGTTTTATTAAAAATGTTGCTACAGGAATTTCGGTAGCTGCGTTTAGGATAGGATACAACACTTTCGAGTAAGTTATGGACGGTACTCACAATTGCCTAAAATGAATAAAACTAAAATTTGACGGAATTATTGTTTTCGAAAGCCATAAGTATTAGAATTCCATGCTTTCTGTGTTGTATCCAAAAAAGCTTACGTATGGTACATGTGCCATCTGAATATCCAAATGACACCTCTAAGTTAACTCCGAGTTCCACGCTCAGAATTGTCAGCGGCTCCTTTGTTAGCTTGGTGAAATATTCACTTATTGCGGTGTAACGGACCTGCCGTTTTAAAAAAGGAAACACCAGAAAGGTAAACAGCAACAATTATCGACGAATTTTCAGCTTAAAGATCTTTGGTTTTATTCTTTGTCTAGGTAAGAGATCAACACTCAATAAATTGTCGTTGGCTTGGATCCTTTCATTAATGCAAATGCAATTTTACGTATCGGCGGCCGATTAAAGCATAAAGTATTGGCTTACTGATGCCAGAAGAGTCATAAAAAAAAATTATCAATGAATGTTTAATTTACAGAAATTTTCGGGCTTCAATTAGAATTAAAAAAACGGGCGATTTACCAACATCACTTGTAAGAGAAATTCAACCGGTTTTCAACGTAGAAGTAGAGTTTGCGATTCTAATAATTACAGAAACTAGTCAATAAAGAAACGTATTATTGGAGAGAGCTTAAAATGTTTTATTTGTGTGCCTCTCGGTGAAAGCAGCTGACAATTGGAATACAGGTACATTTATAGCTGTACTTTAACAAGTTAATTGTAATGACGTTTTTCAGTTCAGCATCAAATAAAGTTTCATTTTAATCCACGTAGTGATGCTTATTTCATATGTTTATAGGAAGCCTCACAATAAAGTATCACTTCTCATCAGTCTCATAATAAATTGAATAAATTTTAAAATCTAGGCCACTGAGAAGAGTCATCATGGACGATATATCAGAACCTCAGCTATTGACAACTGTCAATTTTTTGATTGGCGAAGCCAAGCTTAGAGAGACTACTAATTACTAAGTTGAATCAATGGCAAGTAAGTTCCAAAAGCGATGTAAGTGTAAATACACTAATTCACCATTAGCAATATATGACATTGTGCCAATAAAAAATGAAAATTGTTCTCCAAATCGAAGGGCTATATGCAGAATTATAAAGTTACATCTGGCATAAAGTAACCCCCATTGAGTCATCAGAATCACGTCAAACATTAATACATTTGTGCGACCTGTTACAAAATTTGTTAGGTTACCACGTTAGGTTAACACGTGCGTGGAATTGTTAAATATTTGACACCCTGTATTTAAAAAAAACAACAACAACAAAAAATCATGTTCTATACATTTTTTACTTTAGTCAGTGCTTCCCATTCAAAACAAAAAAATCATAAAATTAAATCATGACTTCCTTTCTTCGAATACTATATTTAGTTGAACGAATTAGGCGGTATGACAAATCTCACCGTATTGGAAGCCTGTATTTTTTTCGGTTTCCTGTTGTTCCAGCCATTTATATTTTGAACATTTCCTTGCTAGCGTTTGCGGTTAAAATACTTATATGCTTTTGATTTTAAATACGCTAATTTGAATTCATGTAAATATTAATATTAAACATTTCATTCGGCCAGCATAATACTCGTAGCTCTATTTATCTAGAAACCAAGAATTTAATACGAGATATTCATGGAATCTTTGATTAGATTGGGCAAATTTTGTTTTCCATTACTTCCTCAAGATCACCGAAATTTACTTTATGTACATACTTGTATAGAACGTAGGTATAACACATCATTGAGCGTGATTTTTTGAAAATTTAATTCAATTATCAAATTTTAAAGTTTAATTACCCATACAAGACGAAAAAGTTAAATAAGAAAGTTTAATCTCATTTAACCAAAAAATAGAAATAATTTTCATTTTTTTTTGTTTTTAATTTTGTAATATTTCTAATTTCGTAATGTTCTTTCGTTTGAGTTTCCCTGCTACCTTTTTTTTTATCATCGCGCGCACACTATGTAGTTTTCTTTCCTCTTAATCATCCACTCAACCAACATAATATAAAAACCATTAAAATTCCTTACATTCCATGATGTACAAATTTTTTTTTTCTTCTACTATTTTTCGTTCTCGAAATTTTTTCCATGTGCGCTTTGTTTTCCTTTTTTCCGTTTTTTTTTCTGTAGCTACCAAAAGAATAAAAGAGAAATAAGCAGCGAGCAACAACAACCCAATTCTAAAAACGATAAAGTAATAAATTTCTTAACAAATTTTCATTTTTACTGTTGAAAATACAATATATACACATATATTGTTTGATAAAAGATTAGTTGTGTGTAAGGAAGGATATATAAGAGAGATTTTGATGCAGTGCCAATGAACAAAACATAAAAAAAAAATTATAATAGAAAGAAAATAAAGTTAGGAGTGATTATTGTTTAAAATTTACGTGATTTGAATACTACATTAGTTTATCTGATTTTAATACTTTCGTTATGGAAGCAGTAAAAATCTCATTCCATCATCACTCGAAGACTTAAAATTTTATTTTCTACAGTTTATGATTGTAAAATATAAATATAATATTTTTTACGGCATTCATATATAGTCGGTAGCTGGCAAACCATAATAAATATAATATTATTATGTAATTGCATAGAAGAGTTACTATGTGTACAAAATATGTACAATTATAATTGTTACACTACATTTTTACTATTGAATTTAATATTTAAGTGAAAACTTGGCTGAACTACTTGCTAGCTGCAATATGTGAAGCAAATAAATACAAACTTTCTTTTATTAAATTATGCGATATACAAGTATAATAATGTGTACTTGAAAAAATTTTTGGGGGTAGTTTGCGGAAAACTGTGAACAATTTTTGTCACGCTTCTATATTACGTTTGCATGGTTGAATCTAAAATTTTTTATTTTTTTTTTTATGTTTATACTGATTCTGTAATTTTCTTTACTCGTCACGGTGTTTTAATATACTTTTATATATTTTTAAATTTGTTTGGTGCTAATATAAGTAAATTTTGTCTACTTGCTTAAAAATATAAATTATTTTGTTGATGGTAATGAAATTGTTTTTTTTGTGTCGGTGTGTGTTTTCGCTAATCGTTTAATGAAATGTGTTTGTACCTTTGCATGAATATTTAAATTTTGTGTTAGGCTAGAGTTTATCAATATTTTCTTAAATGACTTGTTTAAAAACAAATGTTTAAATTAAACGGAAAAAAAGCATTTACTTGTTTGTTTTACTAATTTTCATTATTACGAAATATTGTAGCTTTTTACCATTCATTGTGCTGTTGCTACCATTCCTATTGTTACTAAACTAAAAATCTAGATTTTTAACCACCTGTCCTTCCTTAACTTTGTCCATTAAATATAAGCAAAACAAATGTTGATTTCATTATGTACCATGCTAGTCAGATTACCTCGAACTCGATCGCTCAAAAGTGCCAGTTTTAATTGCAATTGTAATTGTAATTGTAATTGTATTTGTATTTGTATTTGTATTTGTATTTGTTTTTGTATTTGTATTTGTATTTGTATTTGTATTTGTATTTGTAATTGTACCTGGATTTGTAATTGCAATTATAATTCTAATTGAAATTGTAATTGTATTTGTAATTGTAATTGTGTTTTTAATTGTAATTGTCCCAAGTAACTATTTCTGCTGTAATTAAATTCTAGCTGCGCTTCTGGAGCTATATTTTAGAGCAACTAGCATTAGATTTAGCTCTAGCAGCGCTCTTGAAGCTAATTTAGAGAAGTTTAGCGCAATATTTTGCCTCTTGTATACCATATGTAACAGCTTCCTTGGAGCTAATAGTTATATAAATATAAAATATAAGAGGTACATGAATTACGCGATTGTTATTTTATACATTATTTTTACAAAAACGAAACTGATGACAAATTAGACCGATACAGAGTTGCCATTTTCAAACGATTTTTTATAGAGCTAATAGCTTTAATTGTGTTATTTATTCCTAAATCGCAATCGGACCTTGATTTTTGTACCATTGCGAACGGATTATAGAATCCAAAACCGAAGCATTTCTCAGAACCGGTTTTTCGGTGCTAGAATTTTTTAAACCCGGGTACCCATTTCTGGAACCGGTTCTAAAACTTTTTAAATTAAAAACAATTAAAAAATGTAGTAATTTAGAAAAACGTTTTAAATCCATTTTAAAATGTGATCTGAGGAAGCACAAAATATCCAAACTTTTGTCGTTTAGCCGTGACCGAGTTTTGGTGCCAATTTTTTCACAACCAGAAAACACGCGCTTTGATTTCACGCTGGTAGGGGGTATTGAATTAGGGCTACCATAGCACCTATCCAGATTCTTTTCACGATTACCCTCAACTTCAAAAAATAGCCAATTTTTTTTTTATAATATTGGTTATAATATTTTTGGTTCTTAATTGCGGAATAATCGTGGAATTGACTTCCTTGTGCATTGTTCTATCGAGTTTTTCTTCCAACGGCAATCCAATTTCATCAACAACGACATCATTTTCTGAGTCAGATTCAGATGACAGATTGCTGCTGTATGGTTTTGACATGTCAGTAATCATGGACAAAATCGCCTTGTTGCTTAGACGTGCAAACTTTAATGGGGAGTCTAACTCTAATTCTTTTGAGCCATAGTCTTAGCATTAGTTCGCCGTTCATTCATTCGGAGGGAAAGCGATTCCTTCATTTGAAAAACCAATTCATTGCTGCCCAAATTATTGATCATGAAGGAAATGGTTGCATCAGCTGATATTAATGTTGCATCACGGCGACATAGTGCTTCCGCAGCTAACTTTATAGGTGCAAGCGTTGTCACCAAAATATTAATCATGTCCCATTCATTTTCTTGAAACGAAATTGTTGAATTGTTGATTGTTTTTACTTTATAAAAACGTTCTAGCATAAGATAAAGGCGGTTCCATCGTGTCTATACGTCAATCAATAATTGAATTTCTTTTCCAAATTCTTCTTTAACGTATTTTTGAAGAATGTCATCGTTTTTTGTTGGTGATCGACGAAACAACTTCACTATAGTTCTTACATTACGTATCAATGGATACAGCTTATCTACCAGTTCTTCTGATTCATCTTCAGTGCAAACAAATTGAAATCCGTCATCTTGATCTTCTTCATCTTCATCACCTGAATCGCAGCCATCATCATCATCATTAACTTCTTCATATGGTACGGATTTAGGTTTTTTGTAAAGGACATCCAAAACTCCTAGATGGATAGCATGTGCCAAGCATAGTTGCTGCTCACATGAAACTGAAAGTAATTTTCCAACTTTTTGCATCACTGCGGCACCCATCCGTCGTAAAGCAAACAACGTCTTCGTGTAGGTTTAATCCAAATAACTCCAGCCTATCTTCAATAAGTTCGATACATTTTTTTGCCGGCAAAGATACACGTACTCGAGCCAGTCCCAAATTAAAAAAATATACACTTAATATGTGCATATTCAAATAACGCCGGTTCTTAGACGAAGCCCATTCGTCAATAGAGAGGCTGAAACGTTTACCTTGAGATTTCAAGTCTTGAAATTCAATCTTGTACTTTTGTTGCAAAATTTTCCCATATAGCATTACCATGCCTCGAATTGTAGTAGCCGATTTTGGTATATCAAAACCATGAGCCATCAGTAATTTCCGCATCTCGACTGATGTTATAAAAATGTTGAATGGTCAATAATCGCTAGCCGTCATACGAGCTAGTATAGCTTCGAGGGAGTTGTCATCACGAACAGTAAGGTAGTTTGTAATCGATGTTTTTCGAAATCGCTTTTCTGATAGTACTGCTAGTGTTGTACTTTCAGGTGCGGGTCTCTTCACAGTTTTTGTAGCAATATTGTGAATCGATAACATGTGCTTATGGAGAGAACTTGTTGTTCCACCAGATGTTTTCAATATTGTTTCACACTCTTTGCACTTGGCACACTCACCCGAAGTGTCACGATAAAAATACTCCCACACTGGAATTTTTTGAATGAGTAGTTGGCTGCATAACTCAAATTTGGCGTTTGTAGACAGACATGTCTGGGTTAATAGGGGTTTATAATAATAAGCATGAATAGTTTTGTGTAAACTCTAATGTTCTTTGGCTTTCTAAAATAAAATTTTATCGTATAATACTTACTGTCAGTTTAAATCTGATATAATTTAAAATTTAAAATAAATTATTGATGTAAGCTTCTCTCACCTCACTCACCACCTTTTGACGTTTGAACGTTTGAACGTTTTCGTAGTTGTGTAAGTGTAAGAGTGGAAAAGAAAAATTTTTAAATTGTGTGTTTTCATTTTTTTCAATACGTTTTGTTGCAACATTCCTTTGCTTGTTTTTTTAACGACTGAATGAAAAAAAAATTAAAAAAAAAATAGACTCGAAACCGGGTATTTGGCTGATATCAGAACCGGTTTTCGATGCCGGCAAAAATTCCGGGATTCCCGGAAAACCGGGTACCGGGTACCTGGGATTGGATTCTATAGAACGGATCCTCATTTTTTTTGCATATATCGTCAATAAAACTTTCAGTATTTTGTTTACGGTTTGTTAGTATGTTTTAAAGTTGCTTTAATACGGTATTGTTTTTAAACTCTAAACTGGCTTATAGAGCTGTTAAATAGAAGTATCAGCACTTAAAACGACTTAAGCTAATAGTGCTAAAAAATTACATTATACAGCTTACTTTTTTACTTTCTTTTACTCTAGTAAAATAAAGCATAGTAATCATGAAAATTTTGGACCTTGAGATTTTTAGAGATTTATTTGTTTTGAGGTTCCCTGAGTCCGAAAAAGTGGGTTTCGAAATAATGTCTGTCTGTCAGTCTGTCAGTCTGTCGGTGTCCTCTCTACAGCCCAGATGGTTTAACCAATCGAACTGAAACTTCAGATTTAAGATTTTTTGATAAATTGTGAGGTCCCAGTGAATTTTACTCCAAATCGGCTAACCGGAAGTGGCCACTCCCTTGGTCCAGAAAATTTATTTTGCAAATATCCTTAAAAGTATTAAATTTACAAAAAATTACTCAAACAAAATGTTTCCAAAAATTAAAAACAAATAAAAATAAAAAATAAAAAATTAAAAAAAAAAATTTAAGAAAAAAATAAAATTTCTCAAAATTCTCTGTTCGTAAAAGAAAGTCGTGTATTGGCCACACCTCCATTTTTTATTAAAGCTTAGGGTATCAATTGCTTCTAATTTAGTGCCAATAGCAACCTACGTGCTTTTCTAGAACTACCGTAGAGCAACCTCGCAACTATCAGCTCTAACAAACGTTACTTGGGGTATTTTTAATTGTAATGTTCATTTGTAATTGTAATTGTAATTGAATTTGTAATTGTAATTGTAATTGTATTTGTAATTGTAATTTCAATTGTAATGTTAAATGAAATTGAATGGCATAAATTCAGTAGATGTATGGGGAGTGGTATTATAAGAGAACGTAGCGTATTGTAACCAAGAATTCCAATCAATTGGATCGTTATCAACATAGTTGCGTAGATAATCAACTAACGTTTTATGGCTACGCTCAAGGGCTCTATTAGATTGAGGATGATAAGCACTTGTATTCAATTTTTGAATTTTTAACATTTTGCAAATTTATTTAAATAATTTTCCCATAAAATTTGACCCTTGGTCAGTTTAAATTGTTGTAGGACAACCGAATATTTTAATAAAATGTTCCATGAAAGCTGTAGCGACAGTTTCGGCTTCTTAATTTTGCAAGGGAATTGCGAAGGAAAATTTGGTTAAATCGCACTGCATCGTGAAAATGTATTTATTATTGCGATGCGAACAAGATAATGGCCCAATGATGTCTAAAAATATCTTTCCAAAAGCTTTAGACGGTGTACTCGTATTTATCATAGGGACATTTTTGTTTTCGAAGCTTTTATTTTTCTGACAAAATTGACAATTTCCTATATAAACAATAAAAATTTCTGAACCATTTCAAAGTCCTATAAACGCCTTGATGTGCATCTAGGGGTCCATCGTGATACTCTTTAATAATTGTATTTATCTCATCTTCATTCGTCAACGAAATAATTTCCTTTAGTTGTTGATTTTGAGTAGAGCAAATTTCGTTCTTAGAAGTTGGTAAAAGGTTTTCTGATTAATTCGACTTAATGCATCTGCGTTATTAAATAATTTTTCTGCTTTATGAACGATTTTGTAGTCATACTCATTCAATCTTATTCTCCATCTGACCAGCATTGAAAAAGGGTTTTTAAAATTGCAAAGTTACTTCAGGGGTTTATGTGGTTTATTCACTTATTATTTTAAACCTCCTACCATAGATGTATGGACGAAAATGATGTGTAGCCCAGATTATCGCAAGAAGCTCTTTCTCAATTGTCGAATAATTTTTCTCTACACTGTTCAAAATACGGCTAGCATATGCGATCGGTAAGTCAGCACCATTTGTCTCCTGTGACAAAATGAGTTTATCGCAACGTCGCTTGCATCGCACGTAAAAATAAATTCTTTAGAAAAATTGGGAAATTGTAAAATTTGGGGATTCATTATTTTCGTAAATGCTTCGTCACAGAATGTATCCCATACGAAGACAGAATCTTTTTTTTTTAGTAGATCCGTTAGAGGTTTACTAATTTTTGAGAAATTTGGGCAAAATTTACGGTACTATCCTAACAGGCCAAAAAATGATTTTACATCACGAGATGTTTTGGCGTCGGATAATGCCTTATTGCGTTAATTTTAGTAGGATCTGGTTTTATACCTGATTTAATTATTAAATACCCTAAATAATAAATTTCTCGAGAAAGAAATTGGCATTTTTTCGGATTTACTTGCAGATTGTTAGTCCTCAGGCAAGATGAAACTTCTGTTAAGTTTTGATTGTGATCAAGAATTGTTTTCCCGTAAATCACAACGTCGTCAAGATATACTAGATATTTTAATCCGTTGAGTCCACATAGCCTCTGGGAAATACTCGGAGCATTACGAAGTCCCATACTCATTCGAGTAAACTGGTAATGTCCGGTTTTCGTGCTAAATGCTGTCTTTTCGCGGTCTCTTGGATATATAGGAACTTGATGGTATCCATGTGCAAGATCGATGGTGGAAAAATAGTGAGATCTATCCAAAATGTCTGTAATGTTAGGTAACGGAAAAATATCAGGAATAGTGACGCCATTTAATTTCCTGTAATCTATGACGATACGCCACTTCCTTTCATCTGATTTTGATTTTTTTGGTACACAGAGCAGTGGGAAGTTCCATGGAGATTTCGATTCTTCCACTATACCATCGGCTTTCATGTCGGAAACTTGTTTATTTAACTCATTTTTAACTACTTCAGGTAAACGATATGGTTTGCAAAAAATAGGATTAGAATGTGGTAGAACGTTAATTTAATGAGATGTTGCGTCTGTGACAGATAACTTATCTCCATCAACCACTTATCTCCGTCGTGCTCTTCCATATTTAAATGGTTAGGATTAATTTATTTTTCTAACATAGATAGACGATTTTGAATATAAGAATTTGTGGAATTCAATTGAAAGATATGAAATATCTCTAGAGGTTCAGTTTCAATATTTAGATTGAAATTTAAATTGACATCGTATTCATTGGAATTTACTAAACTGACTAGTGCGTAATCATTTTCAATTTTTAAAATGGAATTCGCAACATATACTCCTGCCGAGGTGGAATAGTTATTCTTGTAGGCAGTTTCGATAACCTCTATGTCACTTATGCATTATTTATAAGTAGTTGAATGCTTTTTAATGCGAAATCTTTTCCTAGTATGGAGGAATATTCTAAAGGAAAATTATTCGGTACAACCTGTACGTTTTGCTTACATGAAATAAAATCTTGAAAATATAATTCTAAATTGGTTAGCCCAATGGTCTCAAAAGGTTGATTTGAAATTCCAGTAATTATGCATTTGGAGTTGGGAGAGAATAATGATTCTGGATCTAAATTTTCTATTTTAATTAAATTTTGATCTGCACCAGAATCAATTAAGAAATATAACATTTTGTTTATGTCATGTGGTAAGGTTAGATTTAAAAACATCATAGGATTAGAATTGCCATTATAATTTTGAATTGTAGAAATATTTTATTGTTTTGATAAATTGGATAATTTTTCTTTTGCAAATTGAAATTTAGAATTTCCAAAAATTAGTTCTGAAAAAAATGGATTTAGTGGCACAGACACAGTATTATTAGTGATATTGGAATAATTTAGTTTCGGATCCGTTGAGGAGTGCCCAACTGTCCAGATCCCTGCATGTTTCCAATATTAGTTGAAGTACTTGGAACTGTATTTTGTTCACTTAGTCGTTTCCTTTCGTTCACTTGCCTTTTCATGCAATGTTGAATGTGATGGCCTTTGTTATGACAATATGCACACGTATAGTTGTGGATAATTTTTGAATTGTAATTTCTAGGATCCCTTTCATTTGAATTTAAAATGGGTTTGTTTTGTGTAGAATTGTTTGAATATTGCAGTTTAAAACAAGTTGATGCTTTATAACCTATTCTGTTGCAAAGCTGACATCTCACACTACTCGTAGAACTAGAAGGAAATGGTTTAGAATGTTGAGAAAATGAATTCGAGTTAGAACTGTAATTTGATGTAGAATATTTCTGTATCGCTTCCTCTTCCAACGCTTTGGGAATTGATTCTTTTAAAGTTTGAAATTTACAAGCTTTGACCAACAATTTTATGGGATTTTGCAATCCATGTTGAAAGGACCTGAGAGCTATTTTGTTGATTAATTTTTTAATATCTTTTACCGATTCTATGTCTGGTTCAGTTAGACAGGCTTCGTTTAAAGAATATAGTAATATTTCAATACGATTTGAAATCGTATATCGCAACCCTGTATAGTGGATCAACATTTTTGCGAATTATTATAATGTAAATCGAGTGTTCAGAAGAGTCTAGAACAATTATTGTTGGTTTACCAGATAATGAGGTTGAATTGGATTAGGTCGTATTTGGCTGGTGACAGAGTAAACTTCTAGTGGGATTTTTATTGTGTGAACAAATTGGTTTTGTATTAATAACTTGGATAGGTTGTTTTAGACCCAACTTATGGGTGCAAGCAGAAAAAGCAACACTATATTATCCTTTACAATTGTGGCGCACTTGTACTATCTTCCGCACTTTTATTGGGAATGCACTCGAGTTTTGCTTGTAAACGAATACAACCATCAAACTAGTAGTCTCTTCCGCGTGTAATGACAGAAACAAAATAAAATTAACTTTTTAAATTAAGTCTGTTGGCAAAGAATTGTTAAGTGACATGCCGCCCAAATCCCACGGTGTTATAAATAAAATCAAAATAGTTGTGGAAAATAATAAATAAAATTTGTAAAATAAATTCGTCTTTATATTTATTATTAAGCACTTTTACAAGTCTATTAATAACGATATCAATTTCTAGTATATTGTGTCTATATTCTACAATTGAACCAAGAATGTTTCACGCTCCCAATATACCTCAATTAAAGCGCAGCAGAATAAGCAGTATCAAGAATGGTGGAGTGTAATTGAGATATAAACAGGAGGGTTACCGTAGCAAAGAGTGGCGTCTTAAGTCAATATTAACAGCACCGCAAGTAGTATTCTGTAAACCACTAAATTTAACTGTTAATGGCTCACATTAGCTGTCGCTAAACCACAGAAGCGTAAGAAAGAATTTGAGAGCCTAGTCCCCATAATTATCCAAACGCTCTTGTGTACTGCCAAACCAATTTTTGATGTTGGACAAATAACTTATCAATAACAAACATCCTTCGGTTCAACAAACAATGGCCTCTCCAACTCCAAACCATTTGTAGTAATAATGTTAATAATAATCGGGATAGCTTCGTATTGGCTCAAAATACTAAAAAAACTTCAAAGAAAACTCATCGATATTACTGGTCCTTTCGATAGTACTTAATATTTTTTCCTAAAAGGTTCCTGACGAAGGCTCTATAGACCAGTGATGCTTTCTGTGATTTCTGACCAATAGTTGTTTCTAGAGCACGGTTATTTTGGACCGTTAGACTTATTTTGGATTATTTATCAAGCACCCGCCAATCACTTCAAAGATGAGATTAGGTAGATTAAGTTTAATATAGCTGATTTAGCTTAGCTTAACTTAGAGTATCTATTAAAATTTGCAAAACCGGAAATTTCTGCGAAAATTTAAAAAAGGTGGCATTCTAATTTTTTAGGGAAAGAAGAAATTGTTCTGGTCGCTAATCGGAATTTTCTCGAAGCAGGCCAAACAATTTTTGCTTATCCGACATTTCATTGGAAAATAAAAAACCTTTAGGTGGTCTGGTCTGATTTGTACAGATATTTAGATTTAAAAGAAAATTCGCTAAATTCGTTTGAGTTTATCAAACGACAACGATTTTAGTATTTGCAGAGTTGATTTATTTGGTTGTATAGGTTTTGCTATAAATGCACTAAAACTTTTGGCAATACATTTTTGGAGATACTGTTGGCTGCAAAAACTAATAACTTCTAGATGACTAATCAGATTTTATTAAGCAGCTTTCGCTTTAACATTGTGATGATATAGTCAATACCTAACCGCGACTGAAAACATCTCTTGCTTCCTTCATTAGAAGCGCCAAATTTTGTAATAAAGCCAAAGCTTGCTGCTTGTTCATAGATCCAAGATACTTTTAAAGAGCCGAAGAAAAATTTTGTGTTGTGGAATGACGCTTCTAGTTACCCTAAACCTCCTTAATTTGTATTAGTTAAGTGTGATTTAAGGAGATGAATAATAAAATTGAAGTTTGCCGCCTTTTGCCAGGCAACATCCCGTTTGTAGTTTAGTTGCGCAACATGTGTTCAACGCTCTTAAAACTCTTGTAGCCCCTTTTTAGTATAGAACAACCAGCATAACTTAAAATTGTATACTCATTGTATTGAAGGAATTTCTTTCTGTAAAAATACAAATTAATCTTGGTCAGCTCACAAATCAACCCTTTTTTGGATTTAATCATCAACGCTACTATAGTGACTAGAGTAATTGGAAAAAACAGGTTTCTATTATGGTTATTGATTAGGTCGGAGAAAAACTCAGAAGTCGGAATGGTACTAACCGAGTATGGATTTACCATCAATATCAATATAAAATGACTAACTTGTATTTTTCTCTTCCTGCTCGTAAAAACACAATTGCACTTCACCACTAGTGCTATTTGATTCAATTTCCTCAAAAATCTCGAGAACGAAGCGTTTCTGAAAAAATATATAATTGTCGGATTTTGAGTAAGTAGGAGAGAAATTTTAATTACTTTAGATTTTAGGGTTATCTTAAAGGGTATTTCAAGGTCAAACCAGTTTTTTGAATAGGAAGCAGCAATGTAAAGATCATATGGGAATATTATGGGTCAGCAAGGAATGCTTTTTCTATTTTAAAATACGTTTATTCTATTTTGCTTTATACACGAGACTGACTTTTTCTTTTTTTGTACAGTTGATTAACGAAGTAAAAAAATCTTTTGAAAAAAGTATTTCCCGATGTGAACCAAATTGAAGTTGAATATATCGACGTCTTCGGTTGGCAGGATAACCCCACAATAATCCGCCCTTAGTGAAAACGTGCGGGTATGTAAACTTTCCTACACGTCTTTGTAGTTTGCACTGGAGCTGATGCATTTGTTGTAGTGGTCGACGATGTAGTACCTGGTTGAGTTTTTGACGTATCTGGTACTGTTCCTGTCATCGGTGTTGTTGTTTGTTCTGCGTTATGTGAAATAAATGCTGCTTTCAAACGATCAACCGAAATTTTTTGTGTTGAATTGCAATTTTAATCACAAAATACTTGTATAAAATGTTTGATTATTTCATATGGTCCTGTATATGGGCATTGTAATGGTTGACGTACGCTGTTATTCCTCACAAATACGTGTGTGCAACTTTTTAAATATTATTGCATGAAAATTTTTGTGTTATCGTGATGAGCGGTTGTCGGAGGTAGCATAATGGAAATAAGTCTTCGAAACGTTTTTACGAATTCAGATTCACTTTGCTTGTCTTTGGTTGAGTTAAAGTATTCGCCAGGGATGCGAAGCGTTTGTCCAAAAACAAGTTCTGCCGGTGATGCTTTGATGTCGTATTTGTAAACAACTCGTAATCCTAATAGAAACAGTGGTATTAGATTGGTCCAATCATTGTTTTGATGACACTTGATTGAAGTTTTTAACGTTCTGTGCCACCGTTTGACAATCCCGTTCGCTTGAGGATGATATGGCGTAGTTTTCAAATGTTTAACGCCCAGTGTTTGATTAATTTCTCTGAATATTTGTGACTCAAATTGACGTCCCAAATCGGATGAAATCTTAATGGAAACCGCAAAATACTGTATCCAGCCCGAGATATGGTGTCTTGAAACTGTTTCGGCTGTGATATCCTCCATAGGAATTGCGGTAGGCCATCTACTGAATCGATCAACGATGGTCAAACAATACCTGTTTCCAGGTGAAGGTGGCATGGGTCATATTATGTCGATGGTTATATGCTCGAATCTGGAATTTAGCTGTACATAGTTCGATATCGCTGATTTGTTGTGGCGAGTAGTTTTCGAAAGTTGACACCGAATGCATGTCCTCACGTATACCTGGCAATCCTTATTTATCGCCGGCCAAACGAATCGAGCACAAATCAATTTTTAAGTACCACGAAACCCAAGGTGGGTTAATTCGTGTAATTTTTGGATGTTTTGTTGGCGATATTCCATCGGGACGAATCGGCGAATACGATTTTGTGAAGAATCACAATAAATTTGTATATTTGTATCCGGCAAGGTGAAGCGGCTTATTTGCAAGGATATCTTCTTTGAATTCCCGTCCAATATTGATTTTTATTCTGGATCATGATGTTGCGCTGCTGCCAATTTCTCGAAATTGACTTCGCCCGTTAAATTTATCACGTTAATTCTTGACAGTAAATTAGCCACATTGTTATCCGATCCGATAATACGACGAATGTTAGTCGAAAATTGACTGATGTAGTCGAGTTGACTAATTTAGCGGTTTGTGCTCAGTATAGATACAAAATTTTCTTCCTGCCAACATGTGACGAAAATATTTCACAGCCTGATAAATGTCAGTCAACTCTCTATCGTAGGTGTGTCGCATTTGTTTGGTTTATGATAATTTATTTTGAATCGAAACCCAAAGGCTGGAGCTCACTTCCGTTAACAGATTGGTTTAAACATGCGCCAACGGCATGGTTTGACGCATCCGTAAATAAAATTAGGTCTGCGTTGCTTACCAGGTGCGCCAATAAGGTTAAATTAATGAGGTCATTTCTACATAGTTGAAAAGCTGTAACTGCCTCTTCCGACCACTCAATTGGTGTTTGATCACTTTTTTTTTTGTTTCCAATAATTAACTTTTGAAGCGTTGATTGATTTTTTACTGCATTTCTTATAAACCTTCGGTAAAAATTTACCATGGCCAGAAAACGTTTTAACCCAGCCGAGGTTGTTGGGCGTTCGAATTTTTTTATTGCTTCAATCTTTTCTGGTAGGGGTTTTAAACCATTTGCTGTGATTAAATGCCCGAGGAATTTAACTTCGGCTCTTCCAAATATAAATTTTGAAACATTGATGCTTAACCCGTATTGTCGCAATCGTTCGAATTGGATGGAGAGATGTTTGCGATGTTCCTCTATGTTTTCAGATGCGACAGCTATGTCATCGATATATGGGAACACGAACGGTAAATCCTTTAAAACCTCATGCATTAGTTGTTGCTGGGTCTGTGCGGTGTTGCAGAGTCCGAACGGTGTATATAGGAATTCAAATAAACCGAACGGTGTTGTTATCGCAGTTTTTGGTATATCCGCAGGTTCTACTGAGATTTGTTGATATTCTCGTTGAAGGTCAATTGTGGAAAATATTTTACAACTATTTAGAATGTTTCCGAAATCTTGTATAAATGGTATAGGGTAACGATCCGGTACCGTAATTGAATTCCAACGGCGGTAATCGCCACATTTACGCCACTCTCCATTTTGTTTTTTTACCCCAATTGCTTTTAGACGGTCGGCAGATCCCTCTCCGTACTAGGTCTTCGAATTCGTTGCGAGTCACTTGGTATTTGTCGGCGCGAGTCGACGAGGGCGTACAAAAACTGGATGGCCTGTTGTAATTATTTGATGCGTGATATTAATTTTTGACGGAGCCATGTGATCGTGATGTATTGTGATGTCTTTATATTCCCGTAAAATATCCGAGAATGGATCTGTGACATCGAAGGTTATAATCCCTAACGTCGATTCGGTCGTTGGTGTACCTTTTGTCGACAACCTGGTTGCGCCGTCTATCAAACGATTTTGTTTCATATCTATCAACAATCCGGCCAGGCCACGATAAAGTTTCAGACAAAATTTCGCCGAAGTCCAAAATTTAAAGATAATCTCCTTTCGCCGTATGTGTGAATTTTTGTCCCATTTGCTGCAAAAAGTTTCGATCGATTTAATATTTTACGATTATTTTCACTGTTCGGGGGTAAAACAGAGATATCCGCACCGGTATCAATTAAAAATGTTTGCTTGCATTTAAGATCCGAAATGTGTAAACGATTTATACAGGCATCCGAATTTTTGTGTTCGATCGAATTTTTCCCCTCATCCGACCGAATATTTGGTTTTTTGTGGCAAAATTACACGGCTGTTTGCATTTCCGCGCTTTTTCACCAAACTTATAATGCCACCAACACTGTTCGAAGTTTTTCTTCTTATTTGAAGTATGAGAGGATGATCCTCGTGATCTCGATCGTTGTCGTGATTGATAATTGTCAGTATGTTGTTTTTATCAAATCGTTTCACTACGACGATATTGCTGATGTGGATGTGGATTCAATAGTATTGGAACTGCGTTGACTTGATTAAAATCGCCTAATTCCATCAGTTTGTCGGCCATTTTTGCTAATTTTTGAATATCGTCGTCCCTGGTTGAAATTATCATGCGAATTTGGTTAGGTAAACGTTGCATCCAGATTTGCTTCAAGATTTCGTGTGAAATCGTGTGAATGTGCGCATTTCATTTAGGAGCCCGGACGGTTTTTTATCGCCTAACTGCACATCTTTCAACAACGTTTTAATTTTTCTTTGATCCGACACGGCAAACTGTTCCAACAAAGCTTTTTTTAAATGAATCATATTTCTCATCAGCAGGTAGGTGCACGACTGCGTCCGTTACCAGGGATAATATATTTGTATCCACTGCCGTTAATAACGTATAAAATTTTGTTGCGTCAGTAGATATTCCGCTCAATGCGAATTGTGCCTCCACTTGTTGGAACCAAATTTCGACGTTCACTGACCAGAATGGTGGTAGCCTACGGAAATTGTATGATGTATATTCACAAATTTTTCACACGTGGTATTACAACTTTCTGTATATTTATGGCTGTATATTTTTATATTTATTTATATAGTTAATGCATGCTGTTTATCACGTTGGGTTGGTCACCAAATTATGGGAATATTATGGATCGTTATTTATTATTTACGAATAAAGGAATGCTTTTTTACTTTCTTTTACTCTAGTAAAATAAAGTATAGTAATCATGAAAATTTTGGACCTTGAGATTTTTAGTGATTTATTTGTTTTGAGGTCCCCTGAGTCCAAAAAAGTGGGTTTCGAAATGGTGTCTGTATGTCTGTCAGTCAGTCTGTCAGTCTGTCAGTCTGTCAGTCTGTCAGTCTGTCTGTCAGTCTGTCAGTCTGTCAGTCTGTCAGTCTGTCAGTCTGTCAGTCTGTCAGTCTGTCAGTCTGTCAGTCTGTCAGTCTGTCAGTCTGTCAGTCTGTCAGTCTGTCAGTCTGTCAGTCTGTCAGTCTGTCAGTCTGTCAGTCTGTCAGTCTGTCAGTCTGTCAGTCTGTCAGTCTGTCAGTCTGTCAGTCTGTCAGTCTGTCAGTCTGTCAGTCTGTCAGTCTGTCAGTCTGTCAGTCTGTCAGTCTGTCAGTCTGTCAGTCTGTCAGTCTGTCAGTCTGTCAGTCTGTCAGTCTGTCAGTCTGTCAGTCTGTCAGTCTGTCAGTCTGTCAGTCTGTCAGTCTGTCAGTCTGTCAGTCTGTCAGTCTGTCAGTCTGTCAGTCTGTCAGTCTGTCAGTCTGTCAGTCTGTCAGTCTGTCAGTCTGTCAGTCTGTCAGTCTGTCAGTCTGTCAGTCTGTCAGTCTGTCAGTCTGTCAGTCTGTCAGTCTGTCAGTCTGTCAGTCTGTCAGTCTGTCAGTCTGTCAGTCTGTCAGTCTGTCAGTCTGTCAGTCTGTCAGTCTGTCAGTCTGTTAGTCTGTCAGTCTGTCAGTCTGTCAGTCTAACCGGAAGTGGCCACTCCCTTGGTCCAGAAAATTTGTTTTGCAAATAAAAACACAAAACAAATAAAAAAAAAAATTAAAAATTTAAAAAAAAAATTAAGAAAAAAATAAAATTTCTAAAAATTCTCTGTTCGTAAAGAAAGTCGTGTGTTGGCCACAACTCAATTTTAACTAGGAAATTAAGGGGCCTATTCCATGTGCTAGCGAAATCTTTATCATCATTGTTGAGTGCGATTTCCAAAAAATAATTTCGTAGAACTTTTATTAAACGACCGATCCGTATGGATTAGAGTTTTCTAACTAGGTAATTAAGGGTCCAATTCTATGTGCTAGCCAAACCTTTGTCATCATTGTTGGCCATAGCCGATATTGGCTTTTGGGAGTTTAGTGCGATTTTCAAAAAAATAATTTTGCAGAACTTTTACTAAACGAACGATTCGTATGGATTAGGGTTTTCTAACTAGGTAATTGAGCAACCTATTCCATGTGCTAGCCAAACCTTTGTCATTATTGTTGGCAATGGCCGATATTGGCCCTTGGGTGTTGAGTGCGATTTCCAAAAAATTATTTTGCATAACTTTTACTAAACGAACGATTCGTATGGATTAGGGTTTTCTAACTAGGTAATTGAGGGATCTATTTTATATGGTAGCCAAACCTTTGTCATCATTGTTGGCAATAGCCGATATTGGCCCTTTGGAGTTGAGTACGATTTCCAAAAAATAATTTTGCAGAACTTTTACTAAACGAACGATTCGTATGGATTAGTGTTTTTTACTTTCTTTTACTCTAGTAAAATAAAGTATAGTCATCATGAAAATTTTGAACCTTGAGATTTTTAGAATTTTATTTGTTTTTAGGTCCCTTGAGTCCGAAAAATTGGGTTTCGAAATGATGTCTGTCTGTCTGTCTGTCAGTCGGTCAGTCTGTTATTCTGTTAGTCTGTCAGTCTGTCAGTCTGTCTGTGTCCTCTCTATAGCCCAGATGGTTTAATCAATCGAACTGAAACTTCAGATTTAAGCTTTTTTGATAAATTGGGAGGTCCCAGTGTATTTTACTCCAAATCGGCTAACCGGAAGTGGCCACTCCCTTGGTCCAGAAAATTTGTTTTGCAAATATCTTAAAAAGTATAAGGTTTACCAAAAACTACTACATACAAAATGTTTCCAAAAATTAAAAACAAGTAAAAATAAAAATTAAAAATTAAAAAAAAACATTAAGAAAAAAATTAAATTTCTCAAAGTTCTCTGTTCGTAAAAGAAAGTCGTGTGTTGGCCACACCTCAATTTTTTATTTTGCTTTATACACGAGCCTGCCTTTTTTTTTTTTTTTGTACAGTTGATTAACAAAGTAAAAAGACCTTTTGAAAAAAGTATTTCCCGGTGAACCAAATTGAAGTTGAATATATCAACGTCTTCGGTTTGCAGCATAACCCCACAAGCACAAAGTTAACATTTTGTAGTAAGTCGCTGGTTTGGTCAATATCAATGTTACCTTGGGAAACGAAAGATGATCTTCGAATCGTTCCAGCCATTTTGCTTACAATTCACCCTCAGAACAAGTTTTGTTTCAGATGTTATATCTGTTATTTATTTTTTTACACTATAAATTTTCGAAATAATTTGTTGCTGTGTTTTACTATAAAATGCCAACTTTGTAGATTGTATTTTACTGATTGAAACATTTATTTGATATTGTACTCAAGCTAATCGAATTTAAATTAAAAATGTTTTATTGGATTATCTGGGTTCGTTAAATTCCTAAAGTTTGTTGGTCTATTTTAAACAATGAGTTCACGGGGGCTTTTCATTTGACGACTGCGTTCCGAAATTTTTTGCTTTAAATAAAAAGGAGACAACATACTAATTGAAACAGAATACCGATTAAATAATAAACCATATGAACATTTCAACATTCCAATTAACCATATCAAAATTTTAATTCATCAAAAAATATTTTCATTTTGTCAAAAGAAAAAAAATTACCGATTGGCATTTTTAATTTCACCAAAAAAGAAAAAAACAATTTTACCACAAAATTTCGTGTTTGTTCTGTGTAAATTTTTAATTTTTTTTTTGTTTTATTTTATTTTATTTCCACGAAAAAACCACAATCAATTGTACACGTATTCACATTGTAATACGGTCAGGAGTTTTCATTATGGAAAATATTTTGGTTTTATAATTGTTAAACATTATATTCATAAATGATAATATTTATTCATATCAATGTAAATTTTGAAACTTTTATTTCTGAGAACTTTTACGTGTTTCCTAAATTGAAAAACATATTCGGATAACCAGTATATAGGATAAGCTTTTACAATTACATTTAAATAATTTCATTATAAGTAAAACTTTTTTAATCTACTATCTATACCAAAATTGTAGATATATTTCTTTAAACAATTTAATTATAATAAAACATTAAAAATTTAAGTTTTAATTTTTTTTTTTTCTAGAGCTTCACATAAGCAACATTAAATATTCATACATCAAAAAGTGAAAAGTTAATGTTTTGGGAACTTCCTGTTACATTTACTCGGAATAATTTAAAACATTTATTCAATCATGAATTTCTGCAACAAAAATTTAATTAAATTAAAAAAACAAAATGGTTTGCATGTATGAATACCATATTATTGTTTTAATTTAAAATTTGAATTGAGATTTTTCAATAAAATAAATTTTTTTATTTTATTTTAAGCTTAAATATTGAAATCATTTTTTTTTTAAATTAAATAATTTATATTTATACGTTTATTAATTTATTACTCATTGTTATTTTTGTTTTTAATAATATTACATAACAACTTAATTGGATGATGTCGTTATTATTGAACAACTGTGCATTAATTATAATTTTGTGCAGAATGTGCATTATCTTCAGGATTAATTTATTTTGATTTTTTATGATGCGTAATAATTAGCACAAGTGTATATGTCGTTTACATGTGTAGTTTTGTTACCCTTATGAAATTATATGTAGTTTGAAATTATTTATTGTTAATAATTTTTGACTAGTTCTATGTACTAGCAAACTGTTCAAAAAATTTTCGATCTTCAATTTCAGGTAATACAGTTTTAAGTTTAGGTTTGTCCTCCAATCGTTGGTTGTGTAATACCATATTTCAAAATTATTTCGGATGTTGAAGGTGCAACTTTTAGTTCCAATGGCAACGATCGTATCAATATTACAAAAATAGTACAAATATTCAAATCATAACACCGAAATATAGTTCCGTCGCATGTTAAACAAACAGAGATGTATCTAAAAGAGAATCCTGGAATTTTGAACGGATTATCTTGACAAAATGTAGACATCATACCAAATGATAATTTATCTTAGACGACAACTCAAGAAACATGAAAAACTTAGTTTTACCCCCGTGGTTCCAAATTTATATCTTTTTTCCAACTTGTTAGGATGTTTTATTATAATTCGAGAGAAGCCTAAAACACAGTTTCGCTTGTTGTAGAAATTGTAGTTACGCCACTTTATGCTTGTGGAAGCACCTGATTACACAACTATGTCATCCCTACAAACGACACATGTATTTAAGTTATCTTATAGTAGGCAGGTAGAATGATTCTTAACCGAATTGAATTAGGATATTCCGCCTATAGATTATAAAAAAAATAAAAAATTAAAGTACAACGAAGATTCCTCGAACATGTCTTCTGGCCTGGACTCTGAATTTTTTATTTTTTTCAATCGTCCCTGATAAATATTTCCGATTTTTTCCTTCTAAATTTTTGGCACACATTTTAGGGAAAATCTCTTAAAATTAATCAATGTTACCATACAAAACACAGCCGTGAACGCACAAACAAGAAATCATAAAAAATTTTAAATTCACATAATCAGAATGAGCAACCTTCCAGTCAACAACACTCCTGGTTAAATTCAAGGACTGTCACTTTGCTTGTTAGCTGCATTCGTAACATCGTTTTAATATTGTATAATTGAAGTATGCGAAGAACACAAAAAATCGAAAAATATTTTCTTAAAATTTTCTTATGATGGTATGCAGGTATGATGATTTGATGGTATGATGGTATGACTGTATTATTCTATGGTAGTATATAGTTTAACGGTTTTATGGTTTAATCGTATGATGGTATGTATGTTGGGATCTACATACATGATTATTGTTGATAACAGTATCTTTCGTAAAATCCGTGTTAGGAAGCACAAGATATTTGTCAAACAAGTATCAATAACAGTACAGGAGCTAATTTGGAAATCTACGCCTCATCGAAATATTTTTTCTCTTATCAAGGATTTAAGGGGAACAGTTTTATAAACATTTCAATAAACTGAATCATGAGGGTCTTATTGCATGGCAATTCGGTCTCATGAGCTCACAGTCAATATTTTCTTTCTGGCACAGAGCCTCTAACAAATCAATAATTGGCATTACTCTATCATTCTTATTGGGTCTTCTAGGTATGTAGCTACGTTAAACAAAACTCGCCTTCATTCCGTGTATTTCATTGATTTCCACAAATACGCGTTAGTCTCCAAGAGTTTGTAATTTTTATAGAAGGACAAGAGCCACTCTTGAAAGTACAGCTTTTCTTCTTATTTAAATAATTTAATGTCACGAAGCAAACTTTTAATAAAATTTAATTAAATTTAAATTAAATGTGAAATAAATCAATTTAAAATCCACATCACAATTTAAGTGAAAATACATTTGATAACTTTTAATTGCATAAATCTGGCAATCATATAATAAAAATAAAATCTTAAAAGAAGCAATCAATCGTCTTAATGATGGGAAATAAAAATTGTTTGTATGTATACCGCACACCAAGCTTCCAGTGGTAGGTAAAGACTTAATAAGATAAATTTGCAAGCCAAAAATTTTTATGAAATTCAATTCTTTATAGGATGTAAGACCAATTTCTGAACGTTCGGTAAAGGGTTCTTAAACTAAAAATAAGAAAGGAAAGAGCTTTGCGACAAAAGACTGGCGGTGTATAAATCGAGGGATAAATCCCAGGTACGGGCTGAATTAAATGTATAATGAAACATTAGGTTATTCCGGAATTAATTAGCCAAATAGATAATAATTTTACGAAGAGGATAAATTTGTTAAGAGTTTGACGAGAATTGTGAAAGCTAAATGACTTTTAAATCATCTTATCAGACTATAGCGACTGAAGTTGATTGATTGATTAATTGATTTCGATGTACGATCAAGCATTAAGCAAGTCTTCCGTATTATAAATGCGAATACCACACCACTATACCCATGTTGCAACACGGCACCATAACTCCCCCTCACCAAAGAAATATGTACCATCATACTCAGCTTTTCATGAAGCCATGACCAAAAATATCCATGTGTCAATGCCGGACTCGGTGATGTATCGTGAAACGGAAAAACGTTGCATACACATCTACGCAATTTGCGATCCGACGACATCGTCACAGACACATCATGACAGCGTCGTGCAATGGAAAAGCGGTCAAACAATCAAAACACTGTGAACCCTATCGTCGAATTTCAAACTTGACGTATTAAAGACTGGTACCTAGGAAGCTCCGATACCAATTCAATGATCCTCGAATAATCTTTACCAAGACTATTGAAATCACCTTTCCTGTTAATAAAACCTCCCTGATTTCCAATTATTAGGGCCATTTCCAAAAAATAAACGATAATTGAACTGAAATTGGTGCATCAAAGGAACGTAGACCCAACACAGTGGCATGAGCATTCCTATCGGTGGTTTCACAGCAATTACTATACGGCAGTTATTACACTGGTATAGATTGGTCTAATTTCGGTGTACTATCTTCGTCTAACTAAAAATATTTCGTATCGAATTTCCGCATCACATTGATATGT
Source organism: Tipula vernalis (assembly GCA_958295665.1). Taxonomy (NCBI): domain Eukaryota; kingdom Metazoa; phylum Arthropoda; class Insecta; order Diptera; family Tipulidae; genus Tipula; species Tipula vernalis. The sequence goes on from OY282558.1 coordinate 431,678,280, forward strand.
TTGAAGTGGCTGTCGAATATGCTGAAATAGCCTGAATTTAAACAAAATTTCAAAAAATCTATAAAATGTTCATTAGAAATATTTTATAGGGTTCTATATATATCATTGACCGTCAACAACAACAATTAAACTTTTTGAAGTATAGGAAGTATATAGAATATGGTTATCACCGAGGTGTAGGTCGTAAGTTTCCTTTCTGCTTCTTTATCAATATAAATTAAAAGTGTTTGCATATAGTGGCGTGATGTATGAAAATACCAACGAAAATGTATGTTGCCTAAAAGTTGTTGGCAAAGAGATAAGAACAATGAGGTTGGCAAAAAATCTGATTTTCTTTGGACCAGCCGTCTCTTTTTACTGTAGGTACTATTAATATCCAATTATGAGAATCATGATCAGTGTATTACATATATGTTGATCTAATAAATCCATACATATTTTTACGAATCTTACATTACATGTTATTTTTACAATACAGCGGTTTGTAAAATAGTTTGATAAAACCCTATATTTATAAATTTGACCTCCAAGTCCAAAGCTTTTAAATTTTTTACAATTTGTTATACAAAGTCGCCCATTTCATGTAATTTTTACTTAATGAGTTCACGAAATCAGTAAATTTTAATCAATGCGGAACTGAAAATGATAATAACGTTTAGTTTTACTATTTTTTTCAAAATTGCTCAAATATAATTAAGTGATCCGAATGGGACAAATAGCGTCCCATTCATAGTAACGCACGATATTCGATTCTAAACTGGTCTGATCCGTCGAAGACAGGACAGTTGGCAAATCTGGCATGACTTGATTTGTATAATCTTTCTTAAATAATTGTTGTAAGAACGAATTCATTTGAGAAGATCATTAATCGTTATGCATAATATGAATACAAATCTCACACAAACACAATTCATCCATTTCATCCGCTGCTTGATAAGCAAGTGTACAGGAACCAAAATAAAAAACAGGTGTCACAACGAAACTATTTCAATATCCTTAGTAGTCAATTTTGTTCAAAACTCTAATTTGGATGACGGAATATTTCTTTGACACGACCTTTGATCTCATTTAAAATGCAAACCAATAATTTTCGAGCATTTTCTGATTTATCTGTGAATCGATAAAGTTTAATCAGAAAACTCATTCATTCCAGATCCTTCAAACGCGTCGTTTTGATATCTGTTAATTACCCTTGAATAATTAATTGGAGTGATTGGTCGTGGCCAACTTGAATATCAGATCCTAATAACGCTATATGCAAACAGGTCACTATCAAAAATCGTGGTATTTGAGGCGTTAATTTATTCATTACACTTAGCAGAATATCAGCTAGTTAGACCAGATGAGTACCGTAAAATTTTTAATATATTCACTATTACAATATCCTGAATCTTCTCAACATTTTCACTCAAGCTATGATAACCCAGCGAAGCTAAATTGAAATCCTTTAATTTCGTCTCAGCCCTAAGAAATCCCGGGCTAATAATAGCAATTTCATCTATTGTCAATTTATTACAATGCTGAATAAATTGTTGTTCAAATTTAAACCTGTTGATCACTGGTTTACGTGAAATGTTTACCGCAAACATTGATTGCACCAATTGGCCAGGAGTTAATTGGCTCAGCTTCCGATCGATCTTGCGTAATATTTGAACCGTGTACTCACATAATCGCGCCAAATGAAGATAATACCAATAATCAAATATCAATAATAATTGGACGACCTGCCAATTTGTTAGCCGCTTGCAACAAACATCATCTAATGTTGACTTTATCTCAATGAAATTTCGACTTTTTACCGATGTAGATTCCGAATACTATATTCCTAAAATTTCTAATGTTTCCCTAATTTGTTGATCACTAAATTGATACACTGTTTCTGTTACCGCATCAATCATAGCGTCGAATCGTTCGTCCGATATGAAAACACTGTTCGCACGACAAAAGTGGTCATTGAATCGAAAATTTTCCAGTATCTCATCGCTCTCGACATCTAACCAATTGGTTGTTTCACAAATACGATTTATAGTATTTTCATTAATCAACTATTATTAATTATGCTTAATTTATCAATTTTTCATTGTTTTAAATAAGTTATAATTAGTTTTACTAGATTATATGTAGCGCATTGTGTGCGAATTGATTCTCCGTATTTTGAAATATTTTCTTATAATCCAAATGATTTAATTAACGAGAACGTAAATTTAAATTTTTATTTGTTAAACTAAAACAATTTGTTAATTTAAAATCACAGTGTTAAATAACTTTTCACATCCATCATAAAGTTAGGTTATCCCCCCGTCCAATTTGAAATGAAACGAGCAGAAAATCAAAGCACTTTCCAATGCCGCCAATGATATGTATAAAGGTCATTTCTAACAGCAACTCAATATATTCGATTTAAAATCGATTTATTGATCATTTTAAAACTAAACTAGCTATATAACTTTTGTTGTTGAATATATTTAATTGTACCATCAGACTATAGCGACTGAACTGCCAATTTATTCCACTGATTTTTTCCTATATAATAGAATCAACCATTCACTTGTAGTATTAGCGAATTTTACAATTCCCCTTTAAAAACTTTTAACAATTTCAATTTTATTGTGTTAAGCGCATACCTGCGGATTCTATTTGAAACATTAGGTTATACAACATCACTAATTATCCTTTAATTTCATTTTGTGTTAAAGAAGACGAAATTCGTCAAATCACTTTTTTTTGGAAGTCATATTTTAATTTTATGATTTTTATGTTTTGTACTAATTAAAAAAAAAAAAAAAACTGAAATTTATTAATTTATATTTAATGCACTTGGTGTTATATTTATTGCTATAGAAAAAAAAAACTAATTATCCGAAATATATACGTTTTTTTGTTCGTCTAAAAGAATTAAATGATGAAGAAAATAAAAAATAAAAAAAAAGATGAGCATGTAGTGATGTAAACCGGTAAAATAGGTAATTTTAGGAAATATTACCTAAAGTGGTGTAACCGTGGTAATATCGGTAACATAAATTAAAAATATTTTTTTCAAACAACTCAACTAGTCTAAATGGAAAAAGAGTTATGAATGTGATATCACTGCATTATACTTCCTTATGTATTATTAGCCTACTATACCAAATTTTTGCAGTAAAATATAATAACCTACACCTTTTCCTGTTTCATCGACATATTCATTTGGTAAATATGTAATAGAGCTGGAATCTGGTTCTGAATATGATCCATTGCTCTGTTTGGAAATAACATCAATCACTATTTTAACTAGAAAAGTGGCTGCAACGTCTTAGTCGATGAAAAGCTCTAGTATGCTGGAATTTCGTTGACAACATGAGACCAAAGTAGCCCCAGATGGTCGATGAGCTCGACTCGAGCTATTTTCGTTTCTGGTGCTCCATTAAGCTCAACCACAAAGTCGGCTTATATTGATTTGTTCAAGAAATTGCGACCGTTCTATAAACATCCTTCGAGATACCAACTTTCCAATTAATTGTTGGGCCTTGAGTACCATCGCATCGAAGGCCGATGCTTGGGCGAACATACGCAAAGGCTCCATAACAAATTTTGACATCAATAAAATACACCCAAAGCCTTTTTCTAAAGGGTTTTCCAATAAGAAGTTTCATTTTGATATTCATTTTGCAAAATTGCGATTGTTTAGTTGCTTGTGTGGCACATAGCGCCGTCTTGCTGAAAATAGACGTCGTCCAAATCAATATCTTTCAATTCCCGCTATAAAATCATTAATCATAGCTCGGTAGCGCAATCCATTCACCGTAACATTTGCACCAGCCTCATTTTCGAAAAAGTAAGGTTCAATCACACCGCCAGCCCAAAAACCGCGCCAAACAGTGACACGTTGAGAATGGAGAGGCTTTTCAACAATCAATCTCAATTTTCTGAGCCCCAAATGCAACAATTCTGCTTATTAACGTAGCCTCCGAGCTAAAAATGGTCCTAATCACTGATGATGATTTTTCGATGAAAATCCGAATCATTTTGATGGATTTGAAGGACCCAGTATACAAGGTATCGTACCATTTTTAATAATAGCGTAAATATAACTTGTCAAATGTCAAAAGCTGACAGCTTCAAAATTGACAGCTGTCCAAATAGCAGGCTATTCAAAATAAAAAATCTTATTAGAAAACCGATATCTTCTAAATTCAGTCTACCAACAGTTTGGAATTTTCAGGCAATCATACTCGGAAATAAAAATCTCGCACATTTTTCATGCTCAACACGTAATCCATTGACTGTTGAAAAACTAACGTATATTTTGCACAACTTAAACCTATCGAGATCGAACGTAAGAAGTGTGGATAACCAAGAAGAAGTGGTTTCTGCTGGATCAAATACAAATTATTATTAATGAATAAAGCTACATAATCACATTAGCTTGATGAAGAGGATGACTTGAAAGAAAGTAAGAATAGTTCGGTTATGGATGATGTTGAGGCTGAGGATGATAAATGTGTCGGCGGCGATGAACTATAATTGATCATAAACTCACATATGTAAAATTTATTATTTACTGTAGGCGTTGAAGACGACCTTGTCATCCTTCGAGATCTACCGATGAACACCACATCAAAAAAGTCAAGGATTTGGTGCTCAAAAAACATCGATTGAAAAATAGAGATTTTGTTGACATCACGAAAGTTTTGGGCAGAAAACTATTGGTTTTTGTATCAAGATAATGCGCCTTCTCACACTACAATGGTTGTACGTGCCTATTCGGCCAAAAACTCGATTTTGATTTAGCCCCGTTTGACTTCTGGCTCTTCCTGAATCTCAAGAAACCGCTATGGGGACATCGTTTTGGCACGATTGAAGTGATTCAAGCGGAATCAAAGAAGGTTTTGTAGGCCATTCCGGAAATGGACTTTGACAACTGTTTCGAAGACTGGAGAAAACGTTGGCATAAGTGTATTCTATCTGAAGGAGATTACTTTAAAGAGGATGAAATATATTTTAAAGAATAATACGCCGTTTCCGTTTTATATAAAAATCTCTTATAATTTTTCTAGACGTCAAAATATTACTAGTGTTCTTTGATACAAATTGGAATTAAAATATTGAATATTATTATTATTATTATTATTATTGGAGGGCCATGCGGCCGATCAGCCACTTTGCACTGCGACCTAAAAGATCTATTGTGCTGGACCCTGCTTAATTATCCGTCCAGTCAATATTCAGGTTCTTAATGAACCTAACAATGCTGCCTCCCGGTACGTGATACATACTATCTGGGCTTATTGCTCTCCCTCCTAGATGTTTACTACAGCAGTAGTTCCACTAGAAAAACGGTAGCATTGGAACCCAAGGACCTTGAGAAGGTTGTCCCACTCCTGGATATTCCTACTCCTGCCCAGTATTCCGTTTGCTTTTACCCTTACGAGTTGCTGGGAATTGAAAATCGCCTGAAGATCACCCAGCTTTACTACAGGAAGTCTAAATAAAACTGGAGGGTGCCTGGTATCTAGAGTCAGCATATTTTGGACTAATTAACAGTCATTCATCCATCGGCATATGCTGTTCCACCTTAGATTAGGTTTTTTTTGTCAAGGTTTTCTCCTTTAGCGCCGTACTTTAGCTTGTGCCAAATGACCAAAAATGTGCCAAATGGGCTTAGTTACCAGTGGTTGCCATAAGGAGGCAGTACGTACACTTGCGAATTGTGAACAGCTTACCCCTTACACAATTGTGCCCATCACGTAGCTGCCTAATGACAAGACCAGAACAGCCCACGTGATGCGCACGCTACTGGAAGGTTACGGAGCTGGTAGATTAATCCTCTCAACTTTGGTCCCCCTCCAATAGGCGCCAAACCACCAAAGAAAATATTGAATAAAAAGTGTGTTACCTATTTTATCGGTGTTACCGCTAATATTACCGGTAACATTATCAAATTTAAAAATATCGGACATTTTACAACAGTATGAACATGGGAGAAAATTCAAAAAGAACGTTTCAGGGGCCATTTTGAAAAATAAAAAAATTAAAGACCATTTTTGTAATTATTTTATTCATTTATCTTTTTCCGGTAATTCATTTTTTTCAATAGCACCACGTGAAATTTCCATAAACCACAGCAACAAAAATATCATGTTGCATAAATTGTTCGATTTACTTAGTACTGCACTTTCAAAACATAAAAATCATAAAATTAAAACATGACTTACCAATATTTCAGTTAATGTTGTTTTCCCTTATATGATTAATCAGAAATTTTCTATTATCTCGAATTCTAAGCACATAATACCTCATCATTTGCTCCACAATTTTCTACATCAAATTTATAAAATGTAGAAATACATGCTTGCACCATAAATTATATATCCTGCCTATTTCGGATTATAATGAAGATGGCGATCCTTTGGTAAGCATCGAAACGACCTTTTGAAATACCTACACACCGTTCTACAGCATTTCTGATTTTACTGTGCACTTTATTAAACTTTTGTTCATCTGCATTATTAGGTGGTCGGAATGGGGTAATCATAAATACTTATAGCTGATAAGCTTTGTGACTACCCATTGAGTATTTAGACGTTTATTCAATGAAATCCCGTTCAACTAACGTAATTGTATTTCTCGGCTGTGTAATAATTACTGTTACTGAAGAGTACCATCAAAATTATTTCTTACCTTCCTTCTGTAATATCAAGTGGATCCATTTCATCACGAAGGGGTATATAAGCGCATTTAAATATTAATTTTTCGATCAAAATTAAAAATATTTAGTTCACGAACACAAAACAATTTCCTCTCTAAATTTCTCAGCCAACCATTTTTGTATCTATGCCTGGTCCTAGTGGACCGCCACCCAAACCTAACCTACTATTGTCAAAATGTCGATGTCAATATTCGTTTTTAGCGACAGAACTAACCACTACATTGCAATTGAAGTTTAGCAGTTTTATTGAATTAGCGAAAGTTAAGCGAAAAACAACAACAAAAATTTTAAAATTTTTTGGTTTTGAATTAAAATTTTGATCCGAACAACTATTTAAATATTATTGTCGTTTCATAAAACAGGGTTTGATCCAATTCAGATGCAACGTCAGGTAATGCATTAGCTGGAAGTGGAAACCACAATTCAGGGTACATCTTCCATTGTGCACAATGTAAAAACCTGGGTTATCTGATTAATTCAATTCACGAACTCTATAGTAATACAATTTGTGATGAATTTTGAGTTAAATTATGAAATAAGTCACATGAAACAGAAGATACTCCTAAAATGAATTTTACGCATATACGAACAACAATTTCAAATATGAATAAATTTTTGGACACCACACAAATTAATGTGTCTTGAGGTTCATCTGTCAAATGAAACAAACGCACAGCAATCTACGAGTAATATGTGATATGTATAAAATTTATTCGACTATCTGTTAACTTTTTATTGTATACAGAAATTGCTTAATAAATTTACAACAAAACATAAATTACACCAATAGACGTCGTTTAAATGTCTAAGTTATTCAAATTAGTTATTTCTGCTAATTCATATCTTTGAAAAAAAAAATGTATATCTAGAGAATACGAGTAATCGATTAGCATAACTCTATACACATCTGTATGTAGTATCGAACATGACATATTTAATAAACAATTCATTATCTAAAACATGTATTTTGAACCGTATAGTACATGGATTTTATAAAACTACTTTAACTTTTTTTTTTTTTTCTAAATATACGTAACTTGTTCGAACCCCATTTTTATAGTATAAACTACTTAATTAAATTAAAACCCTTTTTACAACTCCCTTATGCAAAAGTAAAATAAAAATTTGTTGTAATATTTCTATAAATATTGTAGAAAATTTTCTATCTCTAGATTAAATAAAAACAAAATAAAAAGTTTAAATTTAAGTAAAATGTTTAAACTATTTTTTGTGCTTTTGTCATTGTTAAATATACTCGTGTAAATTATAAACTATTATTAAATATTGGTCCCTAATGTATTAACTTTTATTTTGTTTCTAGATATTTAAATAAAATATTATACAACTAACTGTTATTGTATATAAATTTCCATTACTTCAACCAAACAAAAAATTAAAAGCTTTTGCAAAATTACTTAGAATGAGTTCTAAAATTATTTCTTAACAGTGCTAGCAATTTCTAGACTTGGTATATGTACATATATAGAGAGAAGATAAAATCTCTACCATAATTTTACCCCTTAAATATTTTGTTCCCATAACGTTTGAGAATATTTATACATACAAAAATATTTCCCCGTATGAATAGACTACAAACATTCCCCTGATTTCGAAACTTTTTTCACTTTAAATATATTTCTCCGAAAAATTGGTTCTTTGTTTCTCCAAAATAAAATCGGAAAATATTTTTTTTTTTTTGTAGCAGTTAGGATGCAAACCATGTATAAAGTGCTTTTTTCCCCGAATATTAAATGTATATTTTGTCTGAGCTTTTTTAGCACACAGCTTTTAAATATTGTTGCGATTATCTCGCGCAACCTATTTGTAGATGGCATCACCCGTTACTGATTCAAATTGGGATGAGATTTAAAATGTGGTTTTGGAATTTTTATCTGAATTATGAGTTGCGGTTAATTTCTAGTTTGACCTATATTGACAATAAATTAATATTAGCTACACATGTACAATACTATATATAATAAAATTTAATATTTTTGGAATATGGGGATGTATCGAATGTTTAGAATTTTTTTTTTTTTTTGTGTCAGAGATAATTTCTTACTTACTATAGTGAATCCAATGATTTTAATAAGAATACAAACGTTGCTCAACAATGTTTAAATGGCAGGTTTCACCATCTACCCTGTTTATCTTTCATAATCATTCATATAAGTATGTACGTACATAATATAATAATATCGGTTCGTATTGATTTAGATTTTTATTTTTTACAATCGAATTTTATGACTTTTTCTATTTTCTTTATGTTTGCAACGATAAAATTCCATAAAATTACATTTTCTTTAACCATTTTCTCGTTGATTTGGTGTATGTGTGCTTATGGAAAATGTGATGGATATACAAGGGCACAAAATAGGCCAACAATGTATACCGTATTGAATTTTCTTTATCAATTAATGATCGACTCTCAAAATACACATTTTATGGATATTCGATGAATGGGCTAAAAATTTTTTTTTTTTTAACATCCCTGTGATTATTGTATTTAAAGTTTAAAGTGTTGTTGTGAAAACATTTCTTTGTGCAAGAATTTTATTTTTTATTTATTTTATGGATCGGTGAAATGGATTACAGTGAATAGGGTTCATTGAATGCTTATTATTGGTTGGCTGATATGAATGTGTCATTGAATAAACATGACAATATGGTTGCTTTATGGTGTAAAAACTGACCGTTAAGGGTAAACTGATTATTACTATAGAATGGCGAAGATAAGAATTTTGTTGTTGGTTGTGTGAACGGATAACATTTTGAAGAGTATTTTTGTATCCCGTTTTATACTTGATAAGTTTATTTGAGTAAAGATTTTCAAAATTAGCCAATTTGATTAAATTCAATTTAAATTGTAGTGTTGTAAATAATCATCAGTCAAATTAAGTTCTGAAACACCTTTTGTAAAATTTTCAATGAAAATATCAACGTAGTGAATTTTTTTCCAAACAACAAAAATTGTAGATGTGTAAGTAAATATAACTTTAGACGATTTTGGCCTAATAAAACATACGATGGAATTGACAAAATTTGTTCAACCATATCTCGAACGAACTATATGTATAAATGTTGTATGAAGCTCTGCCAACGTGCCAAATCAAAAATCAATCAAATGTGTATGAAAATTCGCCACTAAATTTCATAATATTCTATTATGTATATTTTTGACAAGGAGAAACTAAAGCCAAGTAGTATAACAATATGAAAGTTATTCCAGTTCAAGCCACTACGATGCAGCTTACAAATATGCTAAATAAAATAAGTGTTGGAGTGGAAAAGATTGATTTTGTTTTTTTTTTTTTGGATTATTCTTGATATCTGATCGGCTAGATTTGGTACGGTATTGAGGTGAAACCAAACTGTGGAATTATTTTCTGAATATATACGGAATACGATTTGCGACTAAAGACACAAATTTCACGGCTGATAAATTAATTCTAATTAAATGTAAAATCGATCGATGTTTTGATTTTTAGCGCTATTAATACAGAAACACACAACTTCAACCGCAGTCCAAAGTTTGATTTATAAAAGGGGCAACTTAATATTTGGCACAAACCATCATTTGGTGAAAGCAAATCATGGTCAGCGAATCCCACCGAAAGTATAACTTCCAGCTCCATTTCTCGGTTTACAATTTAAGAGATATTTACTGTTTCTTAAATTGAATACAACATAATAAATGTTGCTAAGTCTAGAAGCAAAATTTGGCAAATCGCGTTGCGGTAGAAGGTAAAATAAGTGAAAAAATCCTAGGACGAACGTCTAGGACCCTAGCTAAAATTGGGGTCGAAAAAGTTTGATATTACGGTTTTCTAATAAGGGCAAAGATCAATTTTCTATTTTTTAGAATTACATGTAATGGTCAGTTCAGTATAACAAGTTTATCGCTTTTAGTTTCAGTGCCTTTTGCAGAAAACAAATAGTAACGCCCGTCTGTGAAGCTCACGAACTAAACAAAACTAACCCATTGATAAAACGTAAGACTATACCTTACGTTTTATCAATGGGTTATTGTTGCGTTGTTTTGAAACAAAATCCAGAGATAAGACGGCTTGTGTAGGCATTATTTTAATTAACGTCCAACATTAATTTATGCTGATTGTTACCAATAGAAGTAAGGTATCTAGGCTTCTTGATAGTACTGACTGAAGAATAAAGAATATCTAAGAATATATAATGTGACACCACTAACTATAAAGTCACGGATTTAATCAGCTGACTCATTCTCTGAATGAACAAGCCCATTTATAATTTTTAGGTCCAAATATACAAAATTAATAATGTAACATTTAATTAGTTTATAGCCTCTCACAGGTCACAATTTTAGACGTTAGCTTAAGTGCCTAATATTTCCTAATATCTCGATCCGGATAAGCAAACAAATTTGCGGAGGTCCTAGCATTTATTCACAAGATACTGCATTTTTTGCAGCCCTTTTCCGTTAAAACTTTTACACTGAAACTAAAAAGATCATTGACAGGATCTCACAACAGTTCCAGCACCAAATTATAGTAGAACTGCCACAATGTTGTTGGCTGCACCTAGAAATTTTCTGAGTGCAATATCTAAGATTGGTCTTCCGTTACGGTTTAACGTAAAATTTTTTGATGGGGTGGGCCGCAAACAACCGACCCAAAAATTGTGTTTTGCGATGTTAGTCAGTACTAGGAGTTATTCGGCTAACGATTACCATGAAGCTCAACTGAATTATAATATTGATTCGGTAAGCTATACTTTCTCTTTTTATGAATTCATCAGAATCGCCTTCAGTGGCATTTGATTCGTTACCACTTTTTAGGTAAGCAATTTTCTCTCGTGCTATTTCAAAATTTTTTTACCAAATTTATACTGAAATATTCTCTTCCTGCATGTAAAAATCGGTAATTAGTGTAAGGAATTTCTAATTCTAAGCTAAACTTACTGATTTATGAATTTATCATAATTGCTATGATTGGTGTTTGATCAGCCAGGTGTTAAGGCTAATACATATAATTTTAGGCACTAAAGGCGGCCGCATGTATGCAGATAATTTGCGGATAAATATTTATCCTCGTTTTCAACCAAAGAAATCACTGAAAACGAAACAGAATTTCCCCTCCCAAGTTAAAAAAATTTGATCTTTGAGCTATATTGCGGATAATATGCCCAAAGATAAAAGTTTTTTAACTTGGTTTTCAGTGATTTCTTTTCATTTTTTTCATTTCAAAAATCTTTATTAATATTTTTATGTAATTATGTACAGTATTGTTTTGACAATTTTTTTTTTTCTACAGTAACCTTTAGGTTTTATATAGATTTGTGTTTATTGTAATAGTTTTATTTTGAATGCATTGCGGCAACTTGGCAGTGAGGATTGTTTTTCCCCGAATATAATTTTTTTTTTTTTTTTTTCTTTTTTTTTGCGTGTTATCTTAAAACTATTATTTACAATATTTACAACTTACGAACTATCTTAATACTAACTACCCTAATCTTAGATTACAATGCTAAGCGCAATAATTTGTATAAACATGAACATGTCGAGCTGTTCAGTATTGGTGAGCGATGTTGTTTAGGAAGTCGCATGGCAAGGAAAGCAGTTTGTTTAGCCGATTGGACAACATTGTAGCCGAGAAGTTACCGATATAGTTTAATTGGGCCATGTCATGGAGGCAGACAGTCGAGGTTTGTCTGTAATCCGGCGGGTGTGGCCAGCTATCAAAAACATGACGCAGTGCTTTATTTTGTATGCGTTGTAGCGTGGTTTTCTGCGTTGATGTGATTAAGTCATACCAGGCTGGTGATGCATAGGTGATGATGGGCCTGATGTATAGCTTGTATACCAGTAACTTATTTTTGTAGTCCAGCACACTATTACGGTTAAATAACGGGTACAGGATTCTGAAGGCATTCGCTGATTGTTTGCTAATTGCTTTAATGTGGCTGTTGAAATTGAGGGTACTGGACAGATTGGCGCCCAGATACTTTGCCTCCCTTGACACCGTGATGTTTTCGCCATTAATGGAGACGTCCACTGCTTTGTTGAATTTATTTTTATAATTTTGGTGGGGATAGAGATAGACCAGCTGGGTTTTTGTGGCATTGATCCTAACATTCCAGGTGTCGAAGTAGACCACCAGCGTATTAAGGTATGCTTGAATTCTGGAAGAGCATTGGTACTCACTGTAACTGCTGGAATATACTGTTGTGTCGTCGGCGTATGCTTGGAACTTGGTGTAAGGCTGCCTAGGGACAGGTATGTCATACATAAAAAATATGTAAAGTAATGGTCCTAGCACCGATCCCTGGGGCACTCCCTCTGATATTTGTTTCGTTTCCGAGTTATGCCTATTATTCACATAGACAAAGAACTCCCTTTCTCCTAGGTATGAGTTAAGTAGTGCGATGAGCGCTGGATTGGCTCCACATTTAATTAATTTGTATATGAGGCCCTTGTGCCATACCGAATCGAATGCTTTCTGGATGTCCAAGAATGCTACCGCCGTGATCTTGCGACGTGATTAGGCTCGTTTGAGGTCATTCAAGAGACGCATCATTGCGTCCGTTGTCGACCTATGGCAAACAAAGCCAAACTGCTCCACCGGGATCAAGTGCTGAACCGCCGACCAGAGCCTACGATAGATCACTCTTTCCACCAGTTTACTGAGTCCGCACAACAGACTTATGGGCCTCGTGTTTTCCGGGGTGCATGGTTTGCCGGTTTTGGGAATTGCTACCACCTTAGAGAGCTTCCAACTTTTGGGGAAATAGGCATAAACCAGAATAGCATTTGTGATTTGTACCAGCTGTACGATAGCCGAGATTGGTAGGTTTTTGATTGCCCCGTTAGAGATTCCATCTATCCCCGGCGATTTTTTATTCTTTAACTGTCGTACAATGCTTGACATCTCTGCGGCATTTGTCGCTTCAGGATATACCGTAAATGGCAATCTTTGATTTGTAATAATTCCGTCCGCCTGGTCTATTTTTCCCTGATCCTCGGTACGTGCCCTCTCACTGAATATCGTTTGGTAGTAGTCTGCTACCTTATTGGCAATTATTGCAGGATCAATGACCGGGCCGTCAGGGCCGTCTAGCACCGTGTTTAGTTTTGTTGTTGGTCTCAGAGTTCTTATGTATTTAAATATATTTGACTTGTCTGGGTTTACGCTTCTGAGTTTCTCGTTTATTCTTTCTTGGCGAAACTGGCTGATTTTTTCGTGCACAAGCCTCGTAGTTCGATTTATTAGTTTCGTGGTGTATAATGCCGGCCAATATCGGTGTTTGTTTCTATAATAGTTCCTTAGTTTGATCAGTTGGACTATATGAGCAGGTAGCGGTCTGGTCCTATTCTCCATCAGAGGCACAAATTTATCCGTGTCTATTCCCATGATTGTTGTGAGTTTATGAACTCTTCGGTCGATTTCATCCGTTGAATCGATTGGCTTTTCGTTGAGCGGGGCAACTTTTTGATGAATATAATGCCTAAAGCAAGGCCAGTCAGCGTTTTTGTAGTCCAGTATTCTTACACCGTCTGGACTTTGGAACAGGTCGAACCGATCCAAGGTGTGAAAGACTACTGGCATATGGTCAGAGCAGAACTCATTCAGCAACGTGACGTCTTCATCAATGTCTACTTCCTTTGCCAAGACCAGGTCAAGTACTGCATCCCCGCGTGTTCCCACGGGAGGAAAGTGAATGTTGATATTCCTAAATTGGCAGTATTCCGAGAGTGTCCGGCCGCTGCTGTTGATTGTCAAGCAACCCCATGAATGATGGTGAGCGTTAAAGTCGCCACAGACGACGACGCGTGGGTGAGTGCTAATCAAACTGTGTAGGTCTTCGGTTACAACCTTCCAAAAATAGGCAGAGACTAGTACGAAAGATTCGTCTCCTTCCCCCACAATTACAGTGGTAGCAACTAAACTGTCCCGTATATAGGCCCTCGGCGATGAATGTTTTATGTTGTCTCTGACTAGGATCGCCGTACCTCCGGATCTCTTAATTTTGGAATTTGTTCTGTGTGTGATATAATTTTCGAAAAAAAGCGAGTGTCGGTCGTTTAGTCTGGTCTCGTTTAGGCACACTATGCTTGGTTTATGTTGATTGAGGAATACCGATAGCTCCTGGCGACGGGCATTACTGATTAGGCTATTGCAATTTAAGGTGACAATCTTCATTGCAGGAATTGTACTACGAAATTGAGGTACGCAGCCTTTTGGCTGGCTACGTCCTGGATATTATTTAGTTGTATTAAAAATTTGGATACGTGGCTTGTGAGCGAGGTAAAGCTCCTGCCGAAGAGTTCATGTGACTTTGCAAAGAACTCTCCAAGAATACTGCTCGCTCCAGATGGCTCCGAAAAATGTGGTACGTTAAGAGCTGAAGGCCCCTGGCTAGGTTTGGGTTTGAGAAAATCGGCATAAGAGACACCTTTTTTGACATAGTTAGATTCAAAAGTTTTGGGCTGAGCATTGTTTACATTGTTTGTATTTACTAGATTAGGTTTAGTTAGCTTACCAAGTCTTTTTTGCCTCTCTGGACATTCAAAGAAGCTGGCCACGTGTCCTCCGCCACAGTTGCCGCATTTCACTGGGACTGATTTATCTTCATTTCTTGGACAGGCACCTGGTAGGTGTGATCCGGCGCACTTCACACATTTGTATTGCATGCTGCACCCAGCAGCAACATGCCCGATTCCTTGGCATTTACGGCACTGTGCTATGGGGATTTTTCTTTTGTTTTCCCAACTGATTTTGTAGCCGCAGCAACCGTTGGTCATATTTATGTCTGCATATTTGGTATCATGCGCAAAGGACACCGTAAAGCAGGGTAATTTAATTTGCTTCTCCGAGCCGTCGTTCTCCTTGATCATTTTGTTTATGGGGTACACGTTTTGCACCGCTAGCCCTTTTTTTTCTAATTCAGCTTTGATTTCATCCGTGTCTGTATCCTGATGGATACCCTTCATCAACATCACTTTTGGTCTTTGGTTTTTTTGGATGTATGTGAAGAAATTCATGTTTATTTTTTTGAGTTCCGCTACCAGTAGTTGGTGGTTTTCAAGATTGGTTGCGTAAATTATCGTGCTGCTAGAGTACACCTTGAGCAGGGTGCCGGTAAGTTTTCCTGTAATTTCTCTGATTAAGTTAATTTTTGACGAGTCGAACCCTTTTAAAATTATTGGGGGTGGTTTAGCGACTCTGGTTGCGGCTTTTCTTCCAGTGTCCATATTGACCTTATCAGCAGGTACGTCAAACTTTAATCTGTTAAATTGTCCGCCAATTCGGCTGCTTGGGAAGACTACGTTATCCGTTTCCGAATCGGTGTATTCAAAGTCAGAGCTGTTGTCCAGCATCATTTTGACGGCATGTGAGACATCATTCTCTGGGGTATCGCTGTTCTTACGCACTCTCTTAGTCTTTTCGACGCTTGACGTTGAGGGGCTGCCCACTTCGTTGGACCGTTTTTTAATAGTGGCCTCGTATGATGCATTTGTTTGGCTATTTGACGGGTTGTTGGTTCCGTCTGGTGTATTATAGGTGGTAGATTCTACGGGTAAGGCCGGGTTATTGACACTGATTTGGTTTAGAATGTCACTTTTAAATATTTCCAATGATTTGCTAATATTTTTGCTTATAAGCTTAGTAATGAAGCTCAGGGTTTTCTCGTCCAAAGATGTGTAACGTAGTGTTGCCCACCACTGAGTTACAAATATTTTTGAAGACTGTATTTTCTTCCGTTATCATCCTCGGTGTGTGTGTAATATATTTTATTTAATATTTTGTTTATTTTATGGCAATTAGATCAAATGATATGGATTGTTTTTTTTTATTGGGAAAGGAGTCTTTAACTTGATTTTGAATCGAGGAGATCATTAGATATATTGCTATGATCAATATGGTTCGATTAATTAATTCTCGAATTTTCTGTAAAATCTAAGTTTATGTTTATTAAGTTATTCTATAAATAACTATTGCGAGAAGAGAGAACTAATTTATTCTATAAATAACTATTGCGGGTTTTTTTTTTTATTGTGAAAATTAATGGAAAGTGATGATTATTGTGATAAATAATCTTAATCTAATAATTAAAAGTCATTTCATTTGATTATAATATTTGCATTTTTTTTTATGTAAACGATCGGTTAGAATTATAACTAATATTCGCCAAATTTGTGAATGTTATCGTGTTATGAACTTATATGCAGTTTAACACAAATTAACATAATAAAAATTATGTTTTAGTTTAAGATAAACTTTTTCATTAAATTTATTCGATAGTTATTAATTAAGTTGTAATTAAAATATAAGTTAAAATTGCAAAAGTGCTCCGAACGTGGTCTCAAGGACATCTGTTTTCTCCTTGAAACAGTTATGATCGTATGATCATTTTAGTGAATATAATTTGATCGAAATAGTAATAAGAAATATTAAATGTTGATGATTTAAGTGATAAATAGTTATCCAAATAACATAACTGTAATCCGTAATCAGTAAATCTAATGGTGAAAGTGAATTTTCAAATAATCATAAATAAATTAAAATATATATAAATAACAGAACAATACAATATAATACAATACAAATTAAAATTTCATAATATATTTAATTAAAAATTAACTCAATTTAAAACTTAAAACTAATAAATAAATCTAATATGTAAATCTAAAATAAATTGTGCACAGCAAATGTTTCACTACCCTGGTGAAAAATGGTTATGTATTTATTATATACAATCATTAACATTAAAATAAATAATTAAAAATACATATTTAACGTACAACATAAATACGTATTGCACTAAATTCGTTCATCGAATGTTAATGCAACATTGAATATAATGTATGTATTCTTCGTTCAACAGTCAACCTGCAACATATTCGTGCAACATTTTAAACACACACAGTAACAAGATAAGACTTTTGTTTTCATAATAAATTATTATTTTATTTACATTTATTATATTTTTATTATTTTATAATTATTATTATTATTTTATTATATTTTCTTTTATTATTGTTTAATTTTTTTTAGTATTAAGTTAGAACAGGTAACTAATAGGTTTAGATCAGGATTAGCACAGGTTTTCATATTAATCTGCATATACGTCTATCCGTATAGTTTATACTTTTCTCAAATTTATCATTTGATTTGTATGTTTCAAATTTTCATCTATTATTTAAATTAAATACAAATACGGTTATGGTTTTGATATTGTAATTGAAATGGAATTGAATTTTGTTTATACTCGTATAATGAGATTGTAAGTAAATCATCGGGAGGCCGAGGTGAGTGATGAAGCGACAAGGTTTGATATTATTCCGTATTCTTCAGCTTAGAGTAAAGTTTCAGTTTACCTAGTTATATTTACGTATTTGTTAATACTGTCAATGGTTGTGATGACTCCTTAATTTGTTTTACCCCTTTGCAGAATTACATACATTTTCACAAAACTATACCTTAAATTATTAAATTAACGGTCTAGCAAGACTGTGTTCAACCTTTGATAATCCCACCCCGTTACTCCTGAGCTATAGCCGCGCTAAGAAATGACCGACAAAGGCAATGAACCAGTAATAGTACAATCTGATGACGAAGAGTTTTCACTTTACAATTTCATCTAATTTCGTTAAATGGGATGGAGATGGCTTTAAAACTTGACAACTTAGTTACAGAGTTGTCCACTTCGTTACAGATGGCTGTCCACCAATTTTTTTTTTTCCGCATTTTATATTTAAATTTGCTGCCTCGCTGTGGTTACACCGCCACCAGCAGGTCCAAATTTTGTAAGCACAATTCTTTTAATGTTTTCTTCTTTTTTCTTTTATCTAGTTTAGTTCCGGTAAAGAAATTTTCCCCTTTATGGCAGAAAATCTCTGTGTTTCGTCCCTCCGTATTAAATATTACGAAATTTAGTTTAATTTAACTTATATTTTCTATTTTCATGAAGAAAAAACAGACGTTCGTCGACGTGAATGTCTAAGGCTCCTCGTTCCGGCCACGACATGTGAGTGATTTCTTTGGTTGAAAACGCGGATAAATATTTATCCGCCAATTAATACATGCGGCCGCCTTAAATGAGAAATTTTATGTTTATTAAAAAAATATAAATTTATGTTGATATGTTTTCTTCCTGCATGTAAAACTCGTTACTTTGTGTACGAAATTTCTGATTGTAAGCTAATCTTACAGTTTTTTTATGAATTTATAGGAATCGCCATCAGGGGCATTTCATCCGTTACGCGATTAAAGTTGTGAACAATTTCCTCTGGCACTATCTGAAAAGTTCTAATTGTTTGTACGAAATTTGTAATTGTAAGCTAAACTTATTGTTTTCATGAAGTTATCAGAATCGCCATAGGCGGTGTATGATCCTCTAGGGGTAATACAGAAAATTTCAGCCAATATTTGAGAAGTTTCAAACCAAATTTATATAGGTTTATTCTCTTCCTTCATGGAAAAACCGTTACTGTGTGAATGAAATTAGTAATTGTGACATTTGATCCGTTAGGTATTAGAAGTGGCAAACAATTGTTTCTGGCAATACTTAAGGAGTTTCAAACCAAATTTATATTGATATGTTTTCTTCCTGCATGTAACACTCTTAATTCAGTGTACGAAAATTTTAATTATAAGCTAATAATCTTACTGTTGTTTTAAATTTATTAGAATCACCATTAGTGGTGTTTGATTCCTTAGGCTTTAAAAGTGGTGAAGTATTTTGTTAGCAATATTCGTGTAGCTTTAAACTAAATTTGTTTTGATATGTTCTCTTCCTGCATGTAAAAATCTTTCCAAATTTGTAATTGTAAGTTAAACTTACAGTTTTTAAGAATTTATCAGAATCGGTATTTGATCCTCTAGGGGTTTTTGGTAATACAGAAAATTTTAGGCAATATTTGAGAAGTTTCAAACCAAAATTATACATATAAATTCTCTTCCTGCATGTAAAAATGTTTACTTTATCTACGACAATTCTAATTGTTTACTGTTTTTGTGCATTTGTGAGAATCGCTATGAGTGGCATTTCATTCGTTAGGCGTTAAAATTGGTAATTAATTTTTCTGGCATTTTTTGATAAGTTTAAACCTAAATTTTATTATTTAATACCTAAAGGTAATATAGAAAATTTCACACAATATTTGAGAAGTTTTAAACAAAATTAATATTGATATATTCTCTTCCTGCACGTAAAATTCGTTAATTAGTGTAAGAAATTTTTAATTGTAAACTAGGCGTTTAGCCTAATACAGATAATTTTAGGCAATATTTGAGAATTTTCAAACCAAATTTATTTTGATATGATTTCTTCCTGCAAGTAAAACTCGTAACTTAGTGTAGCAAATTTCTAATTGTAAGCTAATAATCTTACTGTTTTTATGCATTTATTAGAATCGCCATTAGTGGCATTTGATCCCTTAGGCTTTGAAAGGGTAAACCATTTTGTTAGCAATATTTATGAAGTTTTAAACCAAATGTATTCTGATATGTTCTCTTCCTGCATGTACAAATCTTTACAAATTTCTAATTGTAAGCTAATTTTATTATTTTTATGAATTTATTTATTTTACCTCTGCAGTTGATCCTCTAGGGGTTTAAGGTAATACAGAAAATTTTAGGCAATATTTTGAAAAGCTTTAAACCAAATTTAGATAGATATATTCTCTTCCTGCATGTAAAACTGTTACTGTGAGTACGACAATTCCAATTGTATCATTTGATCCGTTAGGCATTAGAAGTGGCAAACAATTGTTTCTGGCAATGCTTAAGAAGTTTTAAGCCAAATTATTGTTCATATATTCTCTCCCTGCATGTAAAAATCGTAATTGAGTGAACGAAATGTCTAATGGTATCATTGGATCCGTTAGGCATTACAAGTGGCAAACAATTGTTTCTGGCAATAGTTGAGAAGTTTCAAACCAAATTTATATTGATATATTCTCTTCCTGCAAGTTAAAATCTTTTATTAGTGTAAGAAATTTTTAATTGTAAGCCAGACGTTTAGGGCTAATACAGATAATTTCCGGGGAATATTTGAAAACTTTTAAACCGAATTTAAATTGATGTTTTTTCTTCCTGCAGGTAAAACTCGTAACTTTGTGTACGAAATTTGTAATTTTAAGCTACTAATCTTACTGTTAATATGAATTAATTGGAATCGATATGAGTGGCATATGATCCCTTAGGCTTTCAAAGTGGAAAACCATTTTGTTAGCAATATTTGTGTAGTTTTAAACCAAATTCGTTTTTGATATGTTCTCTTCCTGCATGTAAAAATCATTATAAATTTGTAATTGTAAGCTACTCTTACTGTTTTTATGAATTAATCCGAATCGCCATTGGCGGTATTCTATCCTCTAGGGATTTGAGTTAATACAGAAAATTTCAGCCAATATTTGATACATTTCAAACCAAATTTATATTGATTTATTCTCTTCCTGCATGTAAAAACCGTTTCTGTGTGTACGGCATTTCTAATTGTATCGTTTGATCCATTAGATTTTAGAAGTGGCAAACAATTGTTTCTGGCAATACTTAAGAAGTTTTAAACCAAATTTCTATTGATATGTTTTCTTCCTGTATGTAAAACTCGTAACTTAGTGTACGATATATATCTTGCTATTGTTATGAGTTTATTAGATTCACCATTTAAGTGGCGTTTGATTCCTTAGGCTTTAAAAGTGGTAAACAATTTTGTTAGCAATATTTGTGAAGCATAAAGCCAAATTGGTTTTGATATGTTCTCTTTCTGCTAATTTCTAATTGTAAGTTAATCTTACAGTTTTTAAGAATTTATCAAACTTGCAGAAAATTTAAGCCAATATTTGAGAAGTTTCAAACCAAATTTATATAGACATATTCACTTCCTGCATGTAAAAAATCGTAATTGTGTGTAAGAAGTAACTAATTCTATCATTTGATCCGCTAGAAATTACAAGTGACAAACAATTATTTCTGGCAATAGTTGAGAAGTTTTAAACCAAATGTGTATAGATATATTCTCTTCCTGCATGTAAAATCGTGTGTACGAAATATTTAATTGTAAGCTAGACTTACCGTTTTTATGAATTTATCAGAATCGCCATCATCAGTATTTGATTCGCTAGGCATTTACGGTACAACAACAAATTTCAAGCAATATTTCAGAAATGTTAACTCAAATTTATATTAATATATTCGCTTCCTGCATGTAATAATATTTTATTAGTGTAATAAATTTCTAAATTTAAGCTAGACGTTTAGGCTAATACCGATAATTTCAGGCAATATTTGAAAAGTTTTAAACCAAATTTAAATTGATATTTTTGCTTCCTGCATGTAAAACTCGTAACTTAGTGTACGAAATTTGTAATTGTAAGCTAATAATCTTACTGTTGTTATGAATTTATTAGAATCGACATGAGTGGCGTATGATCTCTTAGGCTTTAAAAGTAGTAAACAATTTTGTTAGCAATATTTGTGAAGTTTCAAAGTAAATTTATTCTGATATGTTCACTTCCTGCATGTAAAAATCGTTGCTGTGTTAATGAAACTTCTAATTGTATCATTTGATCCGTTAGGCATTAGAAGTGGCAAACCATTGTTTCTGGCAATACTTGAGAAGTTTTAAACCAAATTTATATTGATATATTCTCTTCTTGCATGTAAAAATACTACCGTTGTATACGAAATTTTTAATTGTTTACTGATTTTATGAATTTGTCAGAATCGCCATGAGTGGCATTTGATCCGTTAGGCGTTAAAAGTGGTAAACAGTTTTTCTGGCATTTTTTGATAAATTTTAAACCAAATTTGTATTGATATATTCTCGTTAGATTTCGTTAGTTTTTGTACGAAATTTCTAATAGTAAGCTAAACATACTGTTTTCATGAATTTGTCATAATCGCCATCAGCAGTATTTAATATGCTGAGCATTTAAGGTAATACAGAAAATTTCAGACAATATTTGAGAAGTTTTAATCTAAATTTATATTAATATATTCTCTTCCTGCGTGTAATAATCTTTTATTAGTGTGAGAAATTTCTAATTGTAAGCTAGACGTTTAGACTAATTAAGATAATTTCAGGCAATATTTGGAAAGTTTTAATTAAATTTAAATTGATATTTTTTCTTCCTGCATGTAAAACTCGTAACTAAGTGTACGAAATTTGTAATTGTAAGCTAATAATCTTACTGTTGTTATGAACTTATTAGAATCGACATGGGTTGCTTATGGTCCCTTAGGCTTTAAAGTGGTAAACAATTTTGTTAACAATATTTGTAAAGTTTTAAACTAAATTTATTCTGATAAGTTCACTTCCTGCATGTGAAAATGTTTACAAATTTCTAATTGTAAGCTAATTTTACAATTTTTATGAATTTATTTATTTTACCGCTGTCTTTAATCTTCTAAGGGTTTTAGGTAATACAGAAAATTTCAGCCAATATTTGAGAAGTTTTAATCAAAATTTATTTTGATATATTATCTTCCTGCATGTACAAATCTTTAATTTGTCTACGAAAATTCTAATTGTAAGCTGATCTTTCCCTTTTTTATTTTTTAAATTTATCAGAATCGCTAGGGGTTTTAGGTAATACAGGAAATTTCAGGCAATATTTTTATACCAAATTTATATAGATACATTCTCTTCCTGCTCTTAAATTTTGCTACTTTTTGTAGGAAATTTCTAATTGTAAGCTAAACTTACTATTTTCATGGATTTGTCACAATCGCCATTAGTAGTATTTAATCCGCCGGGCATTTAAGGTAATACAGAAAATTTCAAGCAATATTTGAGAAATTTTAATCTTAATTGATATTTGCATACTTTCTTCCTACTTGTAAAAATTGTTTTTATAAATTTGTAATTGTAATCTAAACTTATTGTTTTATGAATTTATCAGAACCGCCATCGGAGGTATTTGATCTTCCAGGGGTTCTAGGTAATACAGAAAATTTCAAGCAATATTGGAGAAGTTTCAAACCAAATGTATATTGATATATTCTCTTCCTGCATGTAAACATCTTTACTTTGTCTACGAAATGTCTAATTGTTTACTGTCTTTATGAATTTGTCAGAATCGCCATGAATGGCGTTTGACCTGTTAGGAGCTAAATGTAGTAAAAAAAATTTCTGACTTTATTTGATTAGTTTTTAAAAACATTTATATAGATATTTTCTCTTCCTGCACGTAAATTCTGTTACTTTTTGTACGAAATTTCTAATTTTAAAGTAAACTTAATGTTTTTATAAATTGGTCAGAATCGCCATCAGCAGTATTTGATCCGCTGGGCATTTAAGGTAATACAGAAAATTTCAGGCAATTTTTGATAAATTTTTATCTCTAAATTTATATTATTATACTCTCTTCCTGCATGCAAAAATCGTTTGTACAAAATTTTTAATTGTAAGCTAAACTTACTGTTTTTTGTACGAATTTAGCAGAATCACCATCAGCAGTATTTAATCCCCTAGAAGTTTTAGGTAATACAGAAAATTTCAGGCAATATTGGAGAAGTTTCAAACCAAATTTGTATAGATATATTCTCTTCCTGCATGTAAAAATCTTTACTTTTGTCTACGTAATTTCTAAATTTTTTCTGTTTTTATGAATTTGTCAGAATCGCCATCAAACCATTGGATGTGTTAGGGCTTTGGATGGTTTAGATCGACATCAGCTATTCAGTTGAGAATTTAGCTGGGGTTGTTTCAGGGTTGATTTGAAAATTAGTATGAGTTGTTTTGAGTTAAATCCAAGTGCGCATGTGTTTTTCGGACCGCGTTGATTGGTGACTCGGTTGTTTTTTGAAGGTTGAGTTAGGATAGAGCTGAGTTCACATACGTCTGCAGTTCCGCACCGAGCTAAGTTTTAAATTGGTGATTTTTTTTTTGGGGTGAGTTGAAAGTTGACTTGGAAGATAGCTTTAGTTGAGTCATGAACTCTTGAACCATGCAGTTTTTCGGGCCATGTTGAATTTAGTGTTTACTTTAGGGTTAGGTTGTGGTTGAGTTGCGGTTAAATTTTATTTGGTTAAGCTTTTCAGTTGTAGATTTATTTGAAGGTTAAGTTTATATTTGAATTACACAAACACAAGGTAACTGAGTGGTTTTTGTTTGAATATTGGGTTAGGGCAGTGTTGTGCCGGTTGACATAAAATCTTTTTTTTTCTTTAAACATATTTTGAGTAAGAGAAGGAGGAAACGAAAATTATTGTAAATTATAGTAAAAAACCGAAAAAAAATGTAAAAAAAGCTTTTAAGACGTGGCCTACGTTACAAATAATCATTGTTTAGCTACACCTCTATTTTTCGTTTTGAAATGTTAACTGCAATTCATGCTTCTCCTGCTGCCTAAAATGATTGGTTGGTGCATTTTCGAGTGGCTGTTAAAGTAAAAATAAGTTTACTTTAACAAGGATTCATATTTTGTACGAAACGTGGTACAATCGGATAAAAAACCAAAATCTACAAATTATAATAAATTGGGATCTAATTTGTAAAAGCCGACAAAAACTTGATGGCATGGTTATTGTAATATCTTCAAACATATATTTCAAAATTCGCGGCTCCAAATAGGATATTTGTGCGATAAGTTTCGTAAATTATTTTGTTTTTAATTATTTTAGAAAGTGATGTAAATTCGGAAAATTTCTAGGCATCAATTTTTCACCAAAATCAGGCTTACTAAATGAGGAAGACGGAGAGATTCACTGTAGTACTGTGGTTTTTAGTCTGCTTATACATACCGCCATATTACAAGAATCATCTAAATGCATCACCAAATATAAATTTTACCGCTCCAAATCGGCATCAGGAAAATCCATCATATGCGGTAGACTGCTGAATCTCACCTACAAAAAATGTTTGAAAGAATCTTGTACCTTGGCAGATTATTTCATTTCCAAAATTCTGCAATCAATTGCAACACTGTTATTAGCATGATCTATAATGCGAATGATGGAGTTGGTACAAGGAATCCAAATGCTATAAAAATCAAAAGTCCTTTTCGAATATAAGATAAAAAATTTAAAACAAACCTAGGAACTATCAGACTCCATAAAAAATGTTGATCTTTACGGCGGAGAATAAAATAAATAAAATTTTTTACGTAAACAACGTAATTTAAAAAATTGTTCAACGCTGGTTTAGGATTGATTTGAAAATTGATTTGTGATAAGGGTTGGTTTGAGGTTGAATAGAGGGTTGAGATTTTATTAGAGCTGGTGTTGAATTTAAGTTGAATTAGAGTAGAGTCAGCCTTAGTTTGGTTTGAGTATTATTTGGCGGTTGAGTTGAAGGTTATAGTTTTCGGACCGTGTTGTTTTACGGAATTACTTGGGCGTGGAGTTCAGGGTTAAGTTAAAGGGTTAGGCTTAAGTCGAGTTAAGAGTGGGTTAAATTGAGGGCATATAGTTTTTGGTTGAGTTAAGGACTAAGTTGTGTTCGAATAGATTTTTGAGTTTAGGTTGAATTATAGATTTGAGTGAGGAGTTCAGTTGTTGAAATTGCTTAGAATTAAGATAAGGGACTTTGGGAGGGCTAATAGACTTGGGTGTATGTATGCATAATTTGGAAATTGGGTTAGGCGTTAAAATTGGGTTGACTTAAAGGTAAATTTGGAAGCTGATTTGTGGTTGGGCTTGTATTTCAGTTGAGGGTTGTGGTTGAGTTAGGATTAAGGAGTTAAGTTAGGAATTGATTCGGAAGGTTAGTTGGGTAATAATCTGAGTACTATGCAGAATAAAAAAACATCCCAACAATGTTTCATATTTTTAACGAACAAACGTTTTTAGTTTTGCTGTAAAAGGAACGACTTAATGTAACTGAGAAACGATTAACACTACTACATACATATTATTATGTAAACTCAATATGTCTCGTATGTGTCTTGTATTGCACATTACAAATTACAAAATAAAAATTATTCAGTTGAACCTAATGCTTGAAAATTGAAGAGTTTGAGGTCAAATTAGATAAATTTTTTTCAATTATGCACACGACTCAACTTTAGAACGATATCTATTTCACAAAAAAATAATACAATGTTGCATTGATATAGTGTAGTAAATGCCTATTTAAAATTTGTCGTCGCATAATTTTAGTATATCAACATTGTGTACATTCTGTATATGATGCTATGTATTATGTTATCCGATTCTCAAGATTTTAACAAACTAGAATCTCATCATAATGTACCCATTACGGTTTTTTGCATTTTGTAACTGTAATTATTTTGTAACATATTTTTGTTACAGCATGTTATGCTTTGTATAAATCCAGCAGTACAAATGAATCTTGTTGCCTTTCGGAATTCTCGGGAAAATGTAATTAAAAAAATTTTTTGTTATTTTGTATGTCCTGCATGTATATAGAGCTATAGACTATATAGACTGATGTAGAGTGTAGACCAAAAAACGAGATTTTGTTTATTTAGTTCAGGTTCTGGAGCATAAATTAATATGGGACCATTTAATGATATAATGCCGTCGGAAACTAATAATTAAAATTCATTTCGATTTTTTTATTTGCCATTTTGAGGATATTTGATATCATAATGATAAAAATAAAAAGAATTATTTAGGAAAAACAAATTTTTTAAATTAATTATTCATTTAACCATAAAAAACAGATTTTCGAGTACAATGTCAATTAACATGACATTTGAATTGTGACATTTCAAATTTCTTGGAAACATTGTATTATGGACATAAAATATTCGTAGCTATCATTTATTTCACCAAGTTTGTACAAATGCCTGGGATTATTATTATTTCGAAAACAACTCTAAATGAACAGAAATTAAATGTTTTATTTGAATTCTCTGTTTTTGAATAAATAAAATATAATTTTTATTTAAAAAAACCAGAATAACAAATAAATAAATTGGAGAATCGTAGAACTGTACGCTGTATGGCATTT
Source organism: Tipula vernalis (assembly GCA_958295665.1). NCBI lineage: Eukaryota > Metazoa > Arthropoda > Insecta > Diptera > Tipulidae > Tipula > Tipula vernalis. Next base: position 431,705,866 of record OY282558.1, read on the forward strand.
ATATTGTATACTATTGTGTTTTGGTTGTTGTTATTACTATATTCTGGTATTCAATGAAAAACAATTAGTTTTCTAGCATTTATTCTAATTATTTTTTTTTACTATGTTTATATTGTTAAAGTGGAGGAGAAAATTAAATGATAAAAAAAAAAATAAATTCAATAAAAATTTACAGCAAAAAATCATTTATTTATTTAGCTCTTTTTTATCTTCCATAATCAATGGTTTTGTGTTTTACCATTTTCATTATTCAATTATAAAATTATTTGTGTTTAGCTTTGTTATTGAAATTCAGTATACGAATATAGGTACATATATGTCTATTTGTATATGTATCTATGTTTTTTTTTTGTTTATTTATCGTGAATGGTTTTAGTTTGATTGAAGAAATAAAAATTGAATTTATTGTTTTAGCATTTCAAATTTTATGTAGATAAATGCATATACTCGTATGTATGTACGAAATCTAAAAATTTTAAACAGGGTGACTTGACTAAGAACCTATAGCTTAAAATTTGCTGATTTATACAATTAGTGTTCATATTATAATATATAAATGTGTGTAAAAAGTTCACACACTTTACAACACTGATAAATAAATACACCACCCTGTAAAAGCTATATGCTAAACCCATTGTTAGGTTGTTAGTGTTTTTGGTTATAATTTTTTTTTTGGCTGTTTTTGATAAATATGTGATGACTGGAAAATAAAACTATGGTTTGGAAAAAGTTGTTCATTTTAATGTCAAACTATTTTTTGTTGTTTCGTCTCATTTAAATAAAACAACAATTGTTAAAATAAATAATGTAGATGAAATCATACATGTATATGAACATATCTATATATGTATGTATAAAGTTTCGGTGGTTTTGTCTTTACAAACATATTTGCATAAATTTAAAAAAAAAAAATGTTGATTATCCAACAACACACAACTAACAAATAATGGAACCAACAATAAAATTGATTGACCTTTCGATTTACAGTTGATAAACATGACTTTTAATTGACCCAAGTCAATAATGTTGCTATTAACAAATTGGTAAAGTGGTTCATTTCAATATCTATAAAATTTCTGTTTTCATGTGGTAAATTTATTTAAAACTTTAATTATTTACTTGCATAAATTAGAAACATTTAAATCTTAAAGAAATGATTTTATTTTTTGCACATACAACATACAAATTTAATTAAAATATTAAAATTCACTAAACTACTTAAAACATATAAAGCTAATTTACGATATAATTACAGCATTTCAGACAAACTTTTTTTGCAAATAAAACAAGAAAATAATTTTATTCATATTTTCTTGAGAAAAATCATAAAAATTTTTTTTTTGTTTTCTTTTTCGTTCATAAAACACAAAAAACTTATTTTTATGATGATTAATTTTTCGTATTCTTTATTATTTTTTTAGTTTATGTATGTATATGTTGTTGAAAAACAAACAAAAAATAAAAAAATAAAAAAAATAATTAAACAAATCATGTAGCTAACTGTGGGGTGTGGGTGCATTTTTATGTGATGCAGTTTTCTATTCCCAATTTGAACATATTGTACTTATATAAAGAAAGTTAAATTATTATTAACATTTCAAATCATAAATTCATGAAAAAATATAATTTGTCGGATCTTTATGCATTGTGAATTTATTATTCCAAACCCATATCTGAAATTTTACATTTCAAAATAACAGTGTTGCGAATGTTTCAGTTAATTAATTAATTAATTTACCACATAATATCCGTGAGTTTACATTATTGCCAAAATTTTTTATTTGGTTTCTGCCGTGGTCTAATAAGTTGAGTTCCGATAAATTGGATTCTTTGTTACTTTAAAACTTGAAACTGGATAATTTGGACATAGGGCTAATAGTAAAAATTACTTTACAATTAAATAAGTTTATTAAGTATGTCTCTATTTGTGGAGAAAACAAAATAAAACTTATGAACTACACAACAAAAACTGATGAATTTATTATTTTCGGCTTAGTTTAGTAGTCACGGAATGAATTTATTGCTCACTAGATGATACGGTGCATAAGCAACAATAGTAAATTGTAGCATTAGGATTAAAAGTGATACTTTGTTGGACGAACAATTATATTTGCAAGCGAGAAGAAGCGCAGCGTACAGCCGAGCAAGTGAAAAGATTGGTAGTCAAACAAAGTCACTTTTAATCCGAATAACCCATACTATTTGTTCTCTAGCAAATATAGTTCATTGCGTCTACTAATTATAAGTATAAATTACACATTTTTAAAATTTCAAAATTGAAAATTTTAGTGAAATATTTTTCCCGTAAGGAATAAAATGTACTTCGGTTCATTTTTTTTCTGTAAATTTTGTCAGTAGGTACTGTAAAACTGAGAAAATTTTCTTATAGTTTAAATTCTTTCGACATTCTCAACTTTATTGAAATTAAGTTACAAATAATTTTGTTCGATTATTGTGGACTGTCTTCAATTTTTTTCCATTAATATTGTAGTATTGGTATGCGAATCATTACGTTTAACCTCGAATGGACCAATTCAAAGAGGCGCAAATTTAGTAGAAGGAACTTCATTTTTTATTAAAACTAGATCACTGATTTGAAAATTTTGAACATGTCTGTTGATGTCGTAGTATTCTTTTGATCTGAATTTTTGACTTATAAGATTCTCCCTTGCTTGGTGAAATGATTTTTGTATTCTACTTTTAAGTTCTAATGTATAATCATGATAATTGTAAGCTATTTCTGGTTCTCGAACTCTGGTTGCACTGTGTGAAGTCGAATTAAATGTAAGGATAGCATAAGTAGGCCAAGTGTCTCAATTGAGCGGATCTGACTGTGTATAATTTCTCAGATATTCCGTCCATGTTCGGTGAGACCTCTCCAACGCCCCATTCGTATGTATAGTGGCTGTAGGTATAGAGTTTTTTTTTTTAATTTTCAGAAGTTTGCACACGTTTGTAAACAGTACACTCATAAAATTTCCTTGGTCTGATGTATTTTCCGAGGAGTTCCGAAAACACATATTATTCGGTCAACAAAAACTCGAGCTATGGTTTCGGCATCCTGGTTGTTTAGGGGAAATGCAAGAGAAAATTTTGTGAGATCGTCCTGAACGGTAAGTATGTATTTGTTATCTTGATATCATACAGGGAGGGGACCAACGTTATTTAAAAATAGTTTCTCAAATGCCTGGGAAGATGTTGTAGTTATTTGCATTGGAGTTTTATTAAATCAGCAGCATTTGTTTTTTTGACATAATTCGCAGGATTTAATTACTTTTCTAACACAAGTGTATAAATTATTGAAATAGTAATACCTTTTGATTCGCTGTGCTGTTCGGAATACACCTAACGGTTAAGGATGAAATTCTTAAATCAGTGAGATGTATTATTGTAGAATTCGTCAAATTTGTTTTGGTAGCTTCAGTATTTTGAGCATTTTCGGAATTTTGTCTATTTTCAGATTGTTGTTTGCTTTTCGATCGAATTATGACATTTCTTTCTTTCGAAGTTGAAGGAAGTTCTTTAGATTGATCAGGCATAATTGCTATTCGGCTTAAAGAATCGGCATTTTGATTGTGATTTCCAGGTTTGTGATATACCTTATAATCAAAATCTTCCAATCTAAAACGCCACCTCATTAACCGAGAGGAATGGTTTTTTAAATTACACATCCATATCATTGGCTTATGATCTGTAATTATGGAAAAATGACGACCATATACATACTATATGGGCGGAAATGTTCGCAATCCCATGCTATCGCCAATAGCCCTTTCTCTATAGTTGGGTAAATAAGTTCAGCTTGATTCGGCACTCGACTAGCAAATGCAATGGACAAATAAAAATCATTTGAATTTTGGTATAGAACAGCACGGTTGTAATTGTGAATGGTAAGGAAAAATCGGGGTGTTGTAAAATCGGAGTATTTAATAAACAATTTTTTAGCTTAGTGAAAGATTCATTGCAAAACGCTGTCCTTTTTTTAACAAAATTGTAAGAGGTTTGAATATTTCTGAAAATTGTTTTATGAAACGGCAGTAATAACCTGCTAAGCCTAAAAATGATTTCACTAATTTTTGATTAATTGGTTGAGGATAATTTTTTATCACTTCCGTTTTCTTTTGATCTGGTTTAATACCTTAATTTTATTTGATTTCCTTAGAGATGAACCGGCATTTTTCTAGATTTACGTATAAGTTATTGATTTTTAAACAGTTGAAGACAGATTCTAATTTAGTGTTATGATCATTAAGAATATAACCAGTCACTATCACGTCATCTAGATAAACAATATAGGTACATGTTATAACATTTAAACCTCTTAGAATAGTGTTCATGAGACGCTGAAATGTCGCCGGTGCACTTTTCAGTCCGAAAGGCATTAGCTTAAACTGAAAATGTCCCAAGTAAGTATTAAAGGCAGTTTTATCTCTGTCTTTGGAATCTAACAGAATCTGATGATAGCCTTTCGCAAGGTCCAAAGTAGAAAAATATTTTGATTTGCCAAGATGATCCAAAATATCTGTAATATTTGGTAAGGGAAACACGTCATTGACAGCGACATCGTTTAATTTGCGAAAATCCACCACAACTCCCCGTTTCTTTTTTCGTTTTCATTTGTTTTTTTATTAATAGAAAATTCCAAGGACTTTTTATTCTCTTCGATTATGTCATTTTCCAGCATTGCGGTAATCTCTTTGTTAATTTCAGTTTTCGTAAATTCTGGTAAGCGATATTGCTTGACATACTGTCGGTTCTAATTTTGTGCATCGTGACATCGGTTGCGGTATGCTTGTCACCTGGCACGAGGAGATTTCGTTGTACTTTCGACATAGGTTTATAATAGAATTTCGTTCTTCTTCATTTAGATGGTCGATTTTTAGAAACGATTCAATAATTTGTAAACGATTGTTTATAACATTTGACCAAGAATTTAGTTGAATTACTTCAAACTCGTCTAGTTTGGTTACTTGCAAATTAAGATTTTCAATTTCGACTTAATAATCATTTGTATTCACGATGCTTATAGTTACGAGATTATTTTTTTATTTATGGATAGAATTCGCTATGTATACTCCAGACAATATTTGAGATGATTGGCAAACATAATCAACGTCGTTGAAAATATCGGAATGAATTAAAGCTGTTTTTTCTGAACGAGCCGGAATTATAACAAAAGAGTTAGACATCATTAAATAAAATTTCAAAGATGTTATTAGAAAAATCTATCTCACACTTGTATTTCGACAAAAAAACTTTTCCAATAATACCAGCGCATAATACAGGAAACGAACTTGACACGATTTGGAATGAATGGTTTATGGATAGAGATTCCGATAAAAATATTTTTGCTTCACAACTAGTCTCGATTAACTGAGTAGTTATTCCTTTGATTTTACATTTTCTTTCTGGGTAAAGTGTGTCATCAGCCAAGAAATTACGTTTTATTATGGTAATATCAGGCCCGGTGTCGACTAAAAAGAGAAACGAATTTGGTTTGGCGTTTTCTGCAAATACTTCTGGACTACAGTGATTTCCGGTTTTTGATATTTTAATTCGTTATACCTGTTAAATGTCATATGATTTGGTAAAATTCTAGTAGCAACTGGATTTTTCTGATCTGCGAATCGATTGTAACAAATTTGACACTCAAATTTGTTCGAATGGTTATAGGAATTGAGGCTATTATGTGTACTTAAAGTAAGTTCTTCTTCACAAGCTTTATCCTGGAGTGTAATAAAACGACAAGCTTTAATGATAAGTTTGATTGGATCGATGAGGCCTTCTTGAAAAGCCTTAAGAGCTATTTTAGAATTTAGGTGTATAATTGTTTTTGAAACAGCCGTACTTTCACTAGTTATATGTACATAAGTTCTTCGTTCAATTCAGAAAGTAATTTTTCGACCCTACTTGCATATGTTAAACGGTATCATTTCTTTCTTGCTTTACGTTAATGAGCTCTACTTGTAATTGTTAAATGGATTTGGAACATTGAACTTGAATTTTTAATTCTTCTTTTAACTCTTTCCATGTACCATAATCAGTATATTTCACTATGTCGTAAGCTTTATGTGAAAGTTTTGTTTTAACTAAATTAAGAAATCCATAACAATATTGAACCAAAAATCAAAGTACTAACCTAGCAACACGTACATTTTTATAAACGAGCTGCTTTTCTACATATACTACTAGCGGTGTACCCAGTATTTCCCGCGTAAACAGTACGTCACATCTAGGAAATCACAGCCATGGGCTAAGAAATTTTAAAAATTTCCTGTATCTTCCCGGTAAATATATTTTAATCTATTTATTTATTGCTTTTTGTTTCAGAATATTTTCGGTTTTTCATTGGAATCAAAAATTTGAAAATTTGTGTCAGATTTGTCAATATTGTCAACCCTTATGCCACATAACAGGTGGTTTTAATAAATTGAGGGACTCTCTCAGATATAAAATTATATATTTTTTGTTGTTTCTGTGATAATGTCAATGAATTTGTAGTATAAGGTATTCAATTTAGGATGTGGGTATCATGTTGAGGCGTTAATTTGATATAAATATATTGGGGTTGTTGACCATCTTTCTTAACAGTTTTTCCTGTCCTGCATCGTATATTTAAATATTATAAGAAAAATAAAATTTATTACTTCTAGTCAAAATAACCCATAATAATTACTGACTAAAGTAAACAGTAAAAAGTAAACACCAAATACACTTTCTGAATAAATTTTAATAAAATTTTTATTAAATTTATAATTCATTAGCGAAACTTGTTTCTATAAACTATATTGTAAGATTTTTATTTTTGGCAAATACGTGGAGGTTAGACCCGTAAGCAGGCGAAGTATAGCTTCCCATAAGAAAAGCAAGGCGATCCTAGATGCAAACGAGCCACTTTCCATGTTTGTCAAATTGTCATCGCATACGATATTTTCAAGGGGAACTTTAAACGCTTGAACTGAAATGGTAAGTTCTTTTGTATGATTGGTATGCGCGGAATGAGAATCCTCTCTCCTTTAGCTGTGCCGGTTATAATAGTGGCTCTCACGACATTCCTACCAAGTTGGGTTTTAAGTAATCTTGTACCATTACACAACACAGCCTTGGTGCATAAAAATTGCACAACAATAAAACCGGCACACCCATACTATTAAATGAATTATATGTGAGAGTTTAGATAATTTGTACGTATGGCTGGAAACAGAGCCCCCATTTAATAGCAAAAATTACTTTACCTTTAAATTTGTTTATTAAGTATGTCTCTATTCTAGGAGAAAACAAAATAAGACTTACGATGAATTTATTATTCTCAGGTTAATTAAGTAGTCACGGAATGGATTTATGCTCACTAGTTGATACCATGCGTAAGCAACAATACTACATTGTAACATTGATATAAAAGTTATACTTTGTTTGATGAGCGAGACGAAGCGCAGGAAATCAGGCTTTATGATAATGGCTTATATATATATATATATTATATATATATATATATATATATATATATATATATATATATATATATATAATATATATATATATATATATATATATATATATGTATCTTAAAAAACTGAACTTAAAGGCTAAGGCTTTGTAAGCTATAAGGTTGTTATGTGTGTTTTTCGTTGTGTCCATGCGTCGATGACGCTACGCGAGATAATAAACACACAAAACCTTTTTCTTTTACTTATAATTCTGATTTTATTTTATTAAGTTGAATTATAATTTGCTTATTTAAATTATTATTAATTTTAGTCACACAATTTGTTTTTTACTTTAATATTAATTTTTCACTGGTTGCACGAAAATTACAATGGTTGTTCTAATGTAAAAATGTAATACCGACTGTCAAAAACACCACCCAAAAAATTATCAAGCGGATGAATAATGAATTTTTTTCGTTTGTGTTTTCTTGTTTCGCATTCCCCCGAAACAGTGGAGATGAATTATGTTCGATGGTGCTTGCTGGTCAAGCGGTTGCGGTTGAGTGAGTGTCATGTACACGAGAGCGCTGATATTTGTATTTTAGTACATCGCGGCGATAAAACGAGTGTAAATATTTGGTGTGTGTGTGTGCGCGCCAATATATGTGATTGATATATTGTAGCGGAAACGAATGTAAATATTTATGAGTATAAATATGAGTGAGTCGCTACAGGACTCCCCCGCAAGTGATTTTCCCCCTCCCTAGGGAATAATTGTATGAGTGGAAGCAATACGGACGGTCTTCTGGACCCGATGGCTTGATATTTGTTCAGCCGAACTAAGTATTCCGTAAGCTGGTTTAAGTCGATCAATTGATACGTTGGAATTTTTTCCATTAATTGATACGACGAAATGCTTCCTCAGTCTACGTATAATTTTATACGGACCTTCGTAGGGAGGCGTTAACCCCGTGCGAACCTTATCTGTTCTTATGAAAACAAAATCGCAGTTGTTGAGCGATTTCGGAACAAAAATATCATCTTGTTTGGTTTGACGAGTTGATTTGGGTACAAGGTTCTGCATGGTTTGTCGCAGTTGGTCGATGACTGTGTCGGTGGTTGGGAGTGGTGCAAGAGGATTATCGATGAAGAACTCACCGGGTAGCTTGATGGTTTGTCCATAAACCATTTCAGCTGGTGAGCACTTCAGATCTTCTTTCACTGTTGCTCGGATTCCTAGTAGAACGATTGGAATTTCCGAGCTCCAATTAATTGTATTGCTTCGGGCCATTAGTGCAGCTTTCAGTTGCCGATGGAAGCGTTCTACCATGCCATTGGCTTGTGGATGGTAAGCCGTTGTTCGTATCCGATGTGAGCCAAGGAGTTTTGTTAACTCGGTGAAAAGCTTGGACTCGAATTGCGTTCCCTGATCAGTTGTGATTTGAAGGGGTACGCCGAATCGCGATACGTAATTGTTGACAAAAGTGGTGGCAATGGTTGCAGCTGACATATTGGTCATGCAGTATGCTTCGGGCCAACGAGTAAAGCGGTCGACACAGGTGAGTAAGTATGTGTATCCATTAGACGGAGGAAGTGGTCCTACGATGTCTAAGTGGATGTGTTCAAATCGACCAGGTGGAATTTCGAATTGTCCGTGAGGTGATTTAGTATGCCGTTGGACTTTGGCACGTTGACAGGATAAACAAGACTGAGCCCAATTGCCTACGTCTTTGTTTATGTTTGGCCAAAAGTAGCGAGCAGTAATCAATTTACGGGTTGCGCGGACGCCAGGATGCGAAATGTTGTGCAGTGTGTCAAAGATGGTTCGACGTAGTGATGCCGCAATAAATGGGCGATTGTACCCAGTGGATGTTTCGCATATGATTTCGAGGCCAGGCAATTTAAAAAGCTCTAGGTTCATTGATGAACCAGAGTGACGTTCGGAACCAGAAAATAAATCCTGAAGTTCTAAGTCAGCTTTTTGAGTGTTTGCGATTTGGTTTAAGTCGATATGTGTCTCGACTGCGGCCGTTTCGTTGTCGGTAGTGCGGGATAGTGTGTCCGCGACAACGTTGTCATGTCCGTGAACATGTTGGATGTCCGTTGTAAATTGACTGATGTAATCCAAGTGGCGAGATTGCCTCGGATTACGTTCAGTTTTTGACTGAATTGCTCTAGTCAGAGGCTTGTGGTCGGTGTAAATGGTGAATTCCCGACCCTCGACAAAATATCTAAAGTGTTTGACTGCTAGATAGATTGCGAGTAATTCCCGATCGAATGCGGAATATTTCTTTTCGGCATCCGAGAGTTTCTTTGAGAAGAATCCCAGTGGCTCCCAACACTCATTATTGTACTGTTGCAGTACTGCTCCAACGGCAGTGTTTGAAGCGTCAGTAGTTAAGCTGAGCTTTGAGTCGCTCAGTGGGTGTGCCAGAAGTGTTATCTGTTCCAATTCAGTTTTTAACGACGTGAATGCTTGTTGACATTCGTCGGTCCAAGAGAAGTTCTTGGCGGTCTTGGGTTTTTTTAGTAAAGTTGCCAAGTGACCGTGAATTGGTGCGAGTGTTTGTGCGAGTTTTGGTATGAATCGGTGGTAGTAATTTACCATACCGATAAAACGTTGAATTGTTTTTATTGATGTTGGAGCTGGGAATTCCCTAATGGCGTTAATTCGTTCTTCAGACGGCAGAATACCATTAGGGGTGATCTTGTGGCTGAGGAAATCAAGAGTGAACACGCCAAAGACGCATTTTGAACTCTTAATATGAACATCAAACTGTGTTAGCCTGTGGAAGAGTTGTTCCAGGTGAAGTTTGTGCTGTTCCTCATTTTGTGAAGCCACAAGAATGTCGTCAATGTAGACGAAAACGAAGTCCAAGTCACGTACGGCTTCATTCATGAAACGCTGAAACGTTTGAGCGGCATTACGTAATCCGAATGGCATTCGGGTGAATTCGAATAAGCCAAACGGGGTTGTGATTGCCGTTTTGAAAACGTCTTCAGGTGCGACGGGAATAAGATGGTAGGCCCTGACAAGATCGATCTTTGAAACAATTTTGCAACCATGCAACCGCATGGAGAAATTTTGAATGTGGGGTATCGGATAACGATCAGGTGTTGTGACCGTGTTTAGTCGACGATAATCCCCACATGGTCGCCAATCGTGATCTTTCTTCTTCACCATATGGAGCGGACAAGAAACGGGAGATGCAGATGGTCGACAAATCCCTAATTCCACCATGTGTTGGAATTCTGTATGTGCGGCTTTGTGACGGACCTGATCTAGTCTGCGTGGTCTTGACACGGGCAGATGGCCTGCTGTGACGATATGATGGACCACGTTATGTCGAACTGGTAAATTATAGTTCGGCTCTGCTGTTAAAGAAGGGAACTTCTTGAGCAAGTTGCCGTAGCCGTTATCGATTGCAAAATGGATCGGTGTCGGTGTGTCGACATGAACCATTGTGGCATTGATTGACAGCTTAGTCGCTGAATCAACCAGCCGTTTATTCTTGAGATCGACAAGAAGGCCAAATTTACACAGAAAATCTGCGCCAATGATCGGACGATTCACCGCAGCTAAGATGAAAGCGTGCGTGAATGTTCTTTTAAGTCCGATATCCACCTGTAGCAGTTTTGTGCCATAGGTGTGGATTGTTGTGCCATTGGCGGCTGACAGAACTAGATCTGGATTTTGCTTGGAAAAATTTGATGATCTTTTACAATATTTAATGGGAATGACCGAAAGGTCAGCGCCCGTGTCTATCAAATAAGTGAATTGATTGATCTTATCGAATAAATGAAGGCGAGATGAGACTGAGGTACTTGACATAGTGGTTAAGACCCGGTAGGTTACTCTTTTTTTGGAAGATTCTCCACATCCATGCTAGCCGTTGATGTGTTTTGGCGAAAGTTGCATGGACCGTTGCATCTTCTGGCAGCTGCACCAAATTTATAGTGATACCAACACATGCCTTGTTGGCGGGTGTTGCTCGCGCTGCTGGATCGTGGGCGAGATGGAGATCGTCGCCCCCGAGATTGGTTACGGCTGTCCCGAAACAGGCCGTTTAATTTGGCTTCGAGACGGGCCAAACGCTCTTCAATTGTGGTGTTGTTTGACGGAGAACGACGGTCCCCACTGCGGCCGCGATCCGTTTGCACCGTGGATCTCGATTGTCGACTGTTTGAATGAGATTGCATTTGATAATCAGCTTGCGTTACGTATACTTGGCGATGCTGTTGCTGTTGATTACTGTTCATTATATCGAACATGCGATCGGCTGTTTTGGCTAGCGCATCGATCTGCGCTGTCTCTGGCTGGGCTACTAGCGCGAGTTTGATGATCTCTGGCATTTTTCTAATCCAGATAGATTTGATGAACTTTTCGCTTACGAGTTTGTTCGGTCCAGCAAGCGCGCGTATGTGGCGTAATGCATCTGAAGGGCGGCGATCGCCAAGATCCTGACCAGATAGGAGATCCTCCAGTTGCCGTTCGTCTGACGGTGCGAACCGCTCCAACAGAACTTGTTTCAATACCTGGTATTGATTTTGTTGTGGTGGTTTCTGGAGGAAATCTGAAATTTTGTCACAAATCTCTGGAGAAATAGTCGACAAGACGTGATAATACTTGGATTTCTGAGCCGAAATTTTGCGCAGATCGAATTGTATCTCGACCAGATGGAACCAATTATTGGGTGAGTTCTGCCAGAACGCAGGTAGACTGACTTTTTCATGTCCCGCGACCTCCATATGCGTGTCTTCCATGGGAGTGTCCATCTGTTCCGTTACGGATGGTGGTGCGTTCTGGGTCCCAGAACCAGACGGTTTATTTTCGTCGTCAGTTATGTTTCCCATTATTGATTCTCTCAAAAAGAACTCAAATAATAAAAAAAAACAAAAGAAAACTACGCAAAAGAAATGATAAATGCGGAATGGTTACCGTGTCTGAGAGAAAAAGAATAAAGTAGGCACTTGTTGGCCGACGAGATACGAAGAAAAGTGTTTGTTGAAAATATTTGTGAACGATAATGCAACCCAAATGTTATGGTCGAAAACGAAACCACAAACGAAAATAAAATAAATAAAATACGATTACCGTTACTCGAGCGACGTGGTGAAAAAGAAATTTACAAAATATAGAATAAGAAGAGTTAAATTGTGTGAATAATTATTTATATGAGTGTGAAATGTAATAATTGTATGTAAATTGTTTGTATTGTTATAATCAAAAAAAAATATCAAAACTAAAAAAAAAACTTAGCTGTTGTTGCTGGCGTTGATTTTTGTTGTATCCGCTGAAGGTGTGTTGGTGCTGTATATTTGTTTGTTTTTTTTCTGACACCGTTGGATTAAATATGGCACTTATGTTGTAATACAGTTGAATTTTGTTGTACCGGCCGTTTTGTATAATACCGTAGACTTTGAAATGTCACTTTCTGATTTAATAATAAAATAAATGATTTGTCTGCCTATTTCAGTTGTATTACATGACATCGCACTTGTTACGTGCTACCCTGTTCCGTTGAGCCGTTGGTATACATACAAATTTTCACAACAGAATAGAAATATCCAATAATTCAATTGTATTATGTGTATGTGTTTGTATGATTTTTATTTTTTTTATATTGTTGTTGTTGTTGGGCTCCCGTTGCCGTCTATTATCTGGTACGGTTGTACCGCACCAGATTTCTGTAAAAAAATGTATGTATTTAAAGGAAATTCAAATGTATATTTCCAAATATTATAATTTGTTATCTTCACAATGTGAATAATTGTTTTACTGTCCCTAAAAAGGGTGTCGAAGGTCACCAATGTAAGCTATAAGGTTGTTATGTGTGTTTTTCGTTGTGTCCATGCGTCGATGACGCTACGCGAGATAATAAACACACAAAACCTTTTTCTTTTACTTATAATTCTGATTTTATTTTATTAAGTTGAATTATAATTTGCTTATTTAAATTATTATTAATTTTAGTCACACAATTTGTTTTTTACTTTAATATTAATTTTTCACTGGTTGCACGAAAATTACAATGGTTGTTCTAATGTAAAAATGTAATACCGACTGTCAAAAACACCACCCAAAAAATTATCAAGCGGATGAATAATGAATTTTTTTCGTTTGTGTTTTCTTGTTTCGCATTCCCCCGAAACAGTGGAGATGAATTATGTTCGATGGTGCTTGCTGGTCAAGCGGTTGCGGTTGAGTGAGTGTCATGTACACGAGAGCGCTGATATTTGTATTTTAGTACATCGCGGCGATAAAACGAGTGTAAATATTTGGTGTGTGTGTGTGCGCGCCAATATATGTGATTGATATATTGTAGCGGAAACGAATGTAAATATTTATGAGTATAAATATGAGTGAGTCGCTACAGCTTATAGATCAGGAGCTTGTTACTCGAGTTTAGACCACTATTGCGATTTAGTACGGAATATAATACTCCGAACGCCGTTGCTGAATGTCCCCTAATATTCTCTATGTGTTTTCTAAAATTCAGAGTCCTGGATAGTGTAATACCCAGTTATTTAGCCCGTCGACTACCTCAACAGCAAGCCTTTGAATTTTTTCCCGTACCCCTGGTGAGGATAGAAATATATCAATTGGGTGCTTGGTGCGTTTATTTTTGTATTCCATTTGTCGAAATACGCAGTAAGCAGATTTAGATACTTCTGGATCCTGTAACATTGAAATTCACTATAATTTGTAACGAAAATGGAGGTATCATAAGCTTAGGCGTGGACGTTGGAAAAAGGTGAAGTCGGCTGTGGTATGTCGTGCATGCAAAAGCGAAGGTGAAAATAGCCTTTATAGTTATTACCGGTTGCAGAATTCCAGATAATGGGAGGTTCCTTACGGTCTTGTTCGAGAAAACCAACACTTTGGGACTTTTTATTATTGAGCCCATGGACAACCACCCACATATGGGTGGTACTGTACAATTGGGGCATATGACGCTGATTATTACGACACATGTTCCATAACCTGATCAATTGTAGAATGGCTTCAAGTAGGTCAATGTTTGCAACTCTCTGTTCAATCTCCTCGACAGATTTGATCGGCTGTTTGTTTAAAGGGACTCTCTTGTAATGCAAAAAATACCTAAAGCAATGCCAGTTGGCATTCCTCCTCACTTTATTACCCTATTCCTGCTGACATAAGTTGAAGCGACCACAGACCTAAAAAACAATCGGAAGATGGTCCGAGCAAAACTCGTAAAGTACATCCACCCCGTCCTTAACAAGGACCTCCTTTGCGACTACTATATCCAAAACTGCATTGTTTTGAATGCTAACTAGGGGGGGGGCAGATCTGTACACCATTCCCCTCACAAAAATCGAACAATTTTCCACCGCTGGCGTTTTTAGTATGACACCCCCGTAGGCGTGGTGAGCGTTGAAATCGCTCGCAGATAACAACCCTATGTCATAACATCTCCGATGATTCCAGCTTACGTACATAGACGGAAACCAGAAGTAAAAAAAATTCGTCCCACCCCTATACAGATCGTTGTTGCGATGAAGTTTTCATGTAGATGGCCCTGGGGAGGCGTGGTTGATATGGCTTCGCACAAGTATCGCTGTGTCACCCGATTGATTGATATTTTGGTTAGTTCTGTATATAAAATAGTCTTCAAAGTGAAGGGAATGTCTGTCAGACAGTTTGATCTCGTTCAAGCACATAATGCATTGCTTGCGCCTCTGTAAAAAATCCGAAAGCACTTGGCGTTGAAATTCAATGCGATTTTTTCCATTTACTGCGCGATGAAATTTAAATGCATTGGGTTTTATGTCGGAATGACCTGCATTGAGTTTAATTTAGCCAAAAGATTGGAAAAATTATTTGTCAGTGAAACGAAATTCATTCTGAATAGTTGATGTGAATTCGCAAAGCATTACTGCGATTAGGTAAGACACGCCCTTTCTTAATTAATAAATTTGATTAGACCTTCTTAAAAAAATGTATAATTATTACACGTGACTGAAGATTTAACTTAATGTGGTCTCGTATGTTATAATTGAGCACGTCTTTAGCTAAAGTAAATATTTTTGATGACTTTAAGAAATTATTCAATATCTTCAAAATGGTCAACACTAAATTATACATACAAGTAAGTTCAATGTTTAGCAGAGGATTATAAGAAATATAAGTAGGTGCACGGAATGGTAAGTTCCTTATATTTTTAATTATTATATTCTGCAAAACTTTAAGTTCTTTGAGTTTAAAATCACTTATATGAGACCAGATGACATTAAGATAATTAATATGATACATAATATAATTGTGGTAAACATTCAATTTTGCATTTTCCGATAAACAATTGTTCACTTTTTTCATTACAAAAATAATTGATACAATTTTGGACTTTAAGTTATCTATATGATCAAATCATGTCAACTTAGTCAACTTTATTTAGTCTTATTGGAATAATTCTTAATTTTCTTTGTAATAACTAATCCTTTAAGGCAACAATGTCACGTTGCGTGTTAGTTGGCAGTTCAATCCTTTAAGTAAAATAATCATATCATCAGCAAATAATATTAAAATACAAAAAACGGACAATTTACATACCCTGTTTATAAACCAATTAAATAGTATCGGTCCTAATACCGAGCCTTGTGGAACTCCAGATTTAATTAGTAAATTAGTAGTTTGGGATCGGTCAAATTGAACAAATTGAGATCGATTATTTGGATATGTTTCGAAGATTCTTTTATCCGAGCCACTAATCTTACCACATTTCAGTTCATCAATCAATAATTCGTGGTCTTTATTATCAAATGCTTTCTGAACATCAAATAAACAAGCCGTCAACCAAATAATTTTTATCTCAGTTACTTTGGACGTAATCAACAAGGGTTAGACAAGCTGATGTAGTATTGGAGTTATCAACAAAACCCAATTGATGTTCATCATCAGAGAAAGAATCACATTTTCAAATTTTTTTGAAATGGACTGTAAAATAGATATTGGCCTATAATTTTCTTATATAACTTTCTTTATATCTTCATTCATCCACGACTTGAAAAAGGATTTTTTAATAAGAATTTGAGAAATCAGTTAAGCTATTCAAAGACAAAATTTGAATACAATTATTTGATGATTATCGTATTGGTATAACTTTTATATTACATGGTTTTAGATAGCAATTAAAAATCGCTTATTTCCATTACGTAAGGTATATATATATAGGCCATTAAGTCATAGTGTTTTCGGTCGAGCTTGTACAGAATTCAAGATATATTTTGTTTAAAATAACATAACTCTTTGATTCTACTGATCCTAAATATCGTTTAACAGAGTTTTTAGTCTTATCACGAAGATTAAAATTAAATTCTCTTAAAATTATGGATTTTTTAAAACTATGTAAGAGGTTCTCAAAATTATAAAAGAAGATGATCTATAAACAACGACAATGTTTCCGTTGAATTCAAGCAGATGTACTACAATCAGAATACTAGTCTCAAACTTTTTGTGAAATACAAATCTGGAAAAAAATATTATCTTTTACAAAAATGGCACAACCCCAACTCCATTATTTTAAACCCCTTGTTCTATTTGAGATGAATTATAATTTCTTAAATTATAGAATTTATTTAAATTTTCACACAGCCATATTTCAGAAAATACGACAACATCATATGGTTGCTGCGAAACTACTATAAAATGTTCAAGTTCATTTACTTTGTTCTTTAGTGTTCTAATATTAAGATATAAAATATTAATGGGGTTCTGAAAAATATTAGTATTAATATTAGGATTTGTTTGATTGATGTAGGAAATTTCAATGTTTATAAAAATAGTACTGAAAATTTCTTCCAGATCTAAGCTCGACATTTAAATTCTAAAATAAAAATGTTTATCTTAAAACTTAAAACTTAACTAAATTTATTGTAAACTCAAATTGATCGAATTCTTCAATATTAGTAAATTTAAGAATTTGACGTTTTTCATCCTTATGCAAATAAAATTTGATAATTGTTACAGGATATCAACAAGAACCTCACTATAATATACACTGAAGAGTTGTACTGTTGTAAAAATTAAATCTAGGTGACATGATAAAAGATGAACTTTGTCGGTAAAATTTATATGCGGAGCTTGCCAAAAAATTCAAAGTATCATAAGTAAGTAAGTCAGTGGTGTGTAAGGCAAAATATATTAGTTCGCTAACAGTGGAAAGATGTCATATTTATTTGATGATGATTATTTAGTATTTCTAATATTTAAAAAAAATATTTTTTCGGTATACGGCTGTTTATTTTTACTTTATTTAAGCTTGAATTTTCGATCCCAATTCGGGATCATTGTTAAAAGAGTAGTGACAAATACTTCCAATAATCCTTTTATATAAAAATTTCACTTAAAACAATCAAACCTTTTTTTTTTGTACTCAAACCTATTTTTCATGGAAACGCACAGACTAGACAATTTTCCGGTATATGTAGCGTTGCAACTACAACGGACTTATGGTAAATCACATTTGAATGAAAATTTATATATCTGCCAGACCATGTTATAAGAATTTTTGCCATTTGATTCTTCAAAATAGTCTACTCAACAATTGGTTGTATGATGCCAGTCGTCCGATCGGGTATAGTAAGGATTTTTTTTTCTTTATCAGCTTTATTAATATTGTAGAATATTTTCTCTGTTTGACCTGTCTAACAGTGTAGACGCAAGATCGTTTTTTTAGTAGCTATCGGTATAAAACCTTTTTTGAACCATTCAGTGACAAGATCAGAGGTCAGTAAGTGAGAATGTTTTCAAATCCATGTAGGTTTTCTCAACTGGGGTTCCGAACTTACCATTAGTTTCTTGCATAGTTCTGCAGGAGTAAATGTGATTGTATGTAATTTACCATCTGCAGTTATTAAAGGTTGAATTGTATAACTGTGTGTTAAAGATATCAACTATTGGGTAATACATTAAATCATGAATGATCCTTCTACTGATAATGTGATTACTTTAACTGATTATGAGGCACACTGCTCGTGTTCGTTATCTCCAATTTCACTTGTCCTACGAAGGTAAAAGCCTTCTCTTGAAGTTCAGCTTTATTCGATAGCCGGGTTTGCATCACCAATTTATTTATTCTTCTGAAAACGATTTGATGTTTGATTTTGAATGTATGCTACCATTTCGATGTGCTTTAAATACGTCAGTAGATAATCGAACGTCTTTTCCGTCTTTCAAGGCCCATAGTTTTAAATCAACGTCATTTATAGCGAGGCATTAATTAGATGCTGCATGAAACTATTCCAAAACGTACTTTGGTAATAGATGTAATTTTATCAGTCGTTCCACCATCCTCGTTCGATTTATTCTCCCAATAATACAATATTTTTTGGTTTGAAACTTTCTTATTAAATTTCAAAATATTTTTCGTATTGAAGCACATTATGAAACTGTTAATTTCAAATTTAATGCAAAATGTGATATTGTTAAAACGAAACTTATATGGGTGATAGCCGTGACGCTACTTTTCACATTTAGAAGTAGTTTTTTTTAACTCTGCGGATTATCGAAATGCTGGTAGAACAATTTACTATGATATTGCGACTTTTATAGCATATTGATCTGAATTTGAGATCTTTTGAGTATTGATTGACTTCCAATTCAATTATTACTCTAATAGTTTACCCTTTCATGTGTTCTTAATTTCCTTTATTTTTTATGTACGATTTGACTATGTTACGGCTTTCACCTATTTTATTTCCAATATTTCGTCATCCTGGCGATATTTAAAGCTTACCTCGTTTCGATGTCAAAACCAAATAAAACCTACCCTTATGACACGTTTCATTTGGAACATTATATTTAAATCTAAACCAAAATAGAATCGGCTAGTTAGAATAGCAATATTTTGTTTCCAAACAATAACACAATGATATTTTACACTGTTACAATTTGGTTTTATTAGTAACTATTTAAACACATTTCACTAAGCAAAATTTCTGTCACATTTTATTTTCCCAGTCTTCAAAAACCGAACTGCTAAAAGTTTAAACCCTTTTTTTGTTTATGACGCCATACATCTTTGCCCTATTAAACTCCAACTTATTACTCAACGATTCAATCGATTTGTTTTAAATAACGGTCTTAAGACATGAGTTCCAAGTATTCATAAAAACAATAAAAACTATCCTTTACGGTATCAAACCAGTTTTGAAAAAATTACGAAAATTCATCTTATTAATTTGCTTAAACTAAGAATAATTTAAAAAGCCATTTTGCACTGGTTAAATATTTAACCATATCGTTAAACTAAAGCTTTCGAAAAATAATTCATTACTAAAGCAACTGTTTGTCGCAGTATATTAAATCTAGTTAAATAAAATGCAAATTAGTTAACCCAAGAGGAAACAGAATATTGACAATTTTATGAGTAACTCAAGCTAAAATTTACCTCGTAGTAGCTAAACTTAGTTTAACAACGTCAATTGAAATACAGGCTTTAAGGCGCATCTAATAACGCAATAGCATGTTGAGTACAGAGAGTGAAATTAATTATAATCTAAATATGATCTTATAGGTTGTGGATATTTGTAAATTTTTATTCTAAGCGCAAAATATCGGGTTTCCCGCCTACAATATTTCTTGGAAATGAAAAAGCTAATAAATGACAAAAGTGGATTGTTGAATATTTTTCACGTTGGTAACAGTTTCAAACAATTTATTTTTTAAGATGATAACAATTGCTATTCACAACTGTTTAATTACCGACAATCCCATCTAGTGTCATTATTTCATCTTTCAAAAACTTTAAAAAGGAAGTGGTTCTGACGCTATTCCAACAAGATCTTTTAAAATATTTTAGCTCTTTCTTGACGTACTCATAAGCATTTTTGTTTACTAAATCTCTATTGTTCCAGAACTTACCTAATCGGTGGAAAATTCCACAGATTACACCTAACACTAAGTAAATCATGCGGCCGATCTGATATCAGAAAATTCTGTACGTTAATTTCTCAATTATCGCAACTTTAAAAAAATAATTTCTATCAAACAATAACGATTCACAAACTAGTACAAATTTGGATCGGTGTGAAGTTTCTGACAAAATTTGTCAAAGAGAATATTGAAGAATGTGTACATATATTTTTTACGGTGTAATTCAATAAAAAAAAATTGAGACAAAATATTACTTGGATAATAATTAATTAATTAATAACATAAAAATAAACAACACAAAAATTTAAGTTACAACTATAAATCTTTAATAAAATCAATAGAAAAGTTAAGATTGTCAAAATTCACACGTTTTTTGGCGAAAATGTTGTCCAATTAATTTTTTCAGGGCGATCCTAGAGTTTTCCGACATATCACATCATATGTCTTAAATAGCTCATACTATAAGCTATCGATATAATGATGTCAAATTAATGGCTAGTGGGGAACACTATGAATTGACAAGCTCTGAAGTGCCAAGAAAGTCAAAATTCACACTTGTTTGGCGAAAAATGTTGTTTAATTAATTTTGTCAGGGCGATCCAAAAGTCTTCCGACATATCACATCATATGCCTTAAATAGCTCATACTATAAGCTATCGATATGATAATGTCAAATTATTGGCTAGTGGAGAACACTATAACTCTAGGATCGCCCTGACAATAATAATTGAACAACATTTTGACAAAAGATTGTATTTAAGATTTGGAAGTGCAACTTAAATTCTTGTGTCATTTGTTTTTATTTTATTAGTTATTTTATCACTATCCACGTAATATTTTCGTTTCAATATTTTTTATTGAATTACACTGTAAAAAAATTGAATACTTTCTTCAATATTTTGTTTGACAAATTTTGTCAGAAAAATTTTTGTCAGAAACTTCACACCGATCAAAATTTGGTGGAATTTGTAAGGGCCGCTTTAGAGGTTTCCTGGATCAATGCATCATTTGTTAGGTATAATTTAGAAAATATCGTGATGATGTCGACTCCGTTTCCATGGTAAGATAAATGAAAGTGTCCAAGCACGATTTTTTATTTAAATTATTAATTTTGAAATCAATTGGTGAAAAAATAGCAATCTCTTGTCAAATGAAACTCTATATTTAGAAACACAAAACCAAATTGGCCGGAGCTTCTCTATATTCTCACTTAACAATACTCAGCTTCGGTTTGCAAACTATCATCGTACAAAATTATGGAACTAATACCAACTACAAATTACTGATTACTAAAGATTAACATCTCAACTAATATAATAACTGTTTGTGAAATATTTATATAAAAAATAATTAAGCTACGAAGCGGTAACCTCTCCCCGCCCGGGGAATGAAAACTTAATGGGGTTTAGAATGTTTTAAATACAATAATTGCACATTTCCAAGAACACCGTTTTATTACAATACCCAAAGTGATTTAAAAAATTATTAAAAGCGCATCACCAACTTTTCCGTAGTGGCTACAATCAGTCAAAGGACAGTAATAAGTAAGGAAATACACGACAACCTTTGTTTAACAAAAAATCTTTTTGTAAAATTTTTTTTTTGGGAATTATATTGCACCATGCCAAGTTGTTGGTTCCTGACGATCCGCAAAATTAAGGGCGTTATTTTTTCAGATTGACAAAGCTCTCAGTTACAGAAGTTTATTTATGGTTAATGAGTCAAATCTCTAGGATTAACTCCACCTAATTGTTTATTTTATAAATTTTGAAGGATGTTGCTTCAAACTTTATGCGTATCTAATGATCCGCAAAAATGTAGGAGGTATTTTTTTATCAAAACTGTTTTATTCAAAACAGTTTTGCAATGGACCTATTTAAGCAAAATGGAAATTATTTGTCATATTAAAGCTATTTTGTCATTTTTGACAAAACAATTTAAATAATTAGGTTTTAACTATTTCTGTTATTCGAATTTCTCAGAATTATGAACTTGGATTTCGCCAACTTTTAAGCTTTTTGAAATATTTGACCCATATCCAACCCATCACCCATTGTAAAACTTTAAAATTCTTACCATCATGCATTAGTGCCAACTATTTATTTAAAGGTTTTGTTATTTTAATTTTTTCTATTTTCCAATAGCTCAGGGAAAATTACTAAAATGCTAGTGACCGACAAAAACCAGTTAAGAATTATGAATTTACCCGTTTAATTCATTTCATGGATATATGGTCAGATTTTTCCAAGTTTGTCGTTTTATTATTTGTTTCTCAAATTATTAGGTTACCATAAGGATAATGTGGGTTATGATGATTGCTGAAGTCGATAACTTAGGAATTAAAACCAATACGATGTGCTTAATTTTAATAACCGATAAAAGGAACTGCTCAAGTTTGTATTACAATTTCTTTCACTATCGTCTTCAGTCAATTTAGCTTATTAGTTTTGCTCCTCAACCTTGATTATCTTTATAATGAAATTGTGATCGGCGCTCATTTCATGAACGACTATATCAGTATGGGTTTAGAAATTCGACGACTATGCAGATATTACAGTCGTTATTTTAGCCAGATAGATGTTGTCTATATCATTCCAGACGGGTCATAGTATCCTCATTTTATACACCGTTAAAAATAAACTTGCTCAGTTAAACAGGTATAGTTTAGGTGTACTTCATTGCCAATCCTATTCAAAATGTAATTGTTTATTTAAATAGTGACCAACAAATGGAATGAGCGTTTTGATAGTTTCGGATTAAAATCGGGTTTAACCTTACGATTGGAAATTCCTTTAAACAAATTATATTTGGTACACAATTGCGAAAACTTTTGAAAATTCGAAATTTTAAAAAATTGAACCATTATCGTTCCGAGCTTAAATTTTATGTTCATTACACATGCTGTTTTGAAACGTGTTAAATTTTGTTGGTACTTTTTTTTTGTGTTGTAGGTCACAAAGCGAATTTTTTAGTCCGTAAAATGTGTGAGACCTACTTAATTTGAATAAATTAAAAAATATGCAAAATTATTGAAATTTGCCACTTAACTTGCCACAGATAAAATTTAATTAACAGTTTTGGCCTACTCGATTATTGGAGTGGTGGCTGCCAAGTTGATAGGGAATTTGGATATGCATGAAATATTCACTAAAACTGAAATTAATAGTGGTTCTAAAGGACCAATTTCGAGGCCTGAGCATTCAGAAATGTATTAAGAGAAAAATAAATGTTATAACTTTTATATTGAGTATTTCTGTGTCAGTAAGCTCATTTAAAAGCAAAGTTAAACCAATTTGTTTACCACATCTTTTCATATCCCATTAAAGATGAAAGGTGAATTTTAAGCTTTATACTTTGAAAAACTTGAATATGTAATAACTTAGGGAAGTGTTATTCTTAAGAATTCCCATTTTTTCCTATAGGTAATCCAATTTTGTATAACACGTCGCAAAGATCTCGAAATTATATAACTAAATCACTCGGGATTTAAATTGCACTAGATGAACAAATAACACATTTTGATAATACCAATTTTTGAAATTGAATTTTTTATTTTTGCTTCAAACATACTTATGTATATATGTATGTATGTACGCTGAATTGTCAAATATAAATTCTTAGTATTTTTAATAAAAGACAAATGATAAAAACCACCAACATACAACAGCTATCACTGAGAATATTAAAAAAATACACACAACACATATAAAATATACTTATGTATGTTATGTACATATATGTATGTATGTATCCTCTATTAAACCAATTTGTATTCTCCAAGTTATCATAATTTCTAATAATAAAAATAAAATAAATACAGTGGCAACAAGGAGACGACTAAACCAGAAAAAAGCACAACAACGACAAAATTAATGCATACATTTTTTTTATTTAGCTTTTATAATTAATTTTATTTCTTTTAATACCCATACATTTTAATTTTTGCTTTTATATCGTTTATAATAATCAAGTTGGTTGGTGTTGTATAAGCTTTTTCGTTATACTTAAATTCAACATCATATATGAGTTTTGTGTATGGAATTCGTAAGCCTTAAGTAAGTATCTGTATATAACTGGAAAACCAAAAGTCAAATTTTATCCTATTTTTTCCTACTTTATGGATACGTTTACGATATTATCTTAAAAAAATACATTTTCATAATTAAAATAAAAACAACAACAACAAAGTAATAAAATTCTAAAGCTGGATAAATTACATTAAAATATTTTAAAAATATAAAACATTTGTTTTAACCATAGGAGAAAAAACAAAACATTAATTAAAAACAAATATCTGTAAAAGCACAACAGGACGATATATATTATACTTTGCCAATGTAGCTCGGTGGTCCCCTGGACAGATAATAAACGTCTTTCAATTTGCCACCGGCACAATGTGGACGATTATGTTGATCAGAGAACCATTTACTAACCAGAAAAATAAAGAAAACTTTGATTTTGCTTTAGCTACAATGGCAATACTGAAATTATAGCATTAAAACGTAAGAACGTTACCTATTTAACAATTCGGTAACAATTTTATTGGCTGATATTTTATTTTGCTGCAGCAAATAATTTTTTTTTTTTTTCGGTTTGGCCAAGTACAATAGACTGACCACCGCAGGGTGCCCCATTTTTAACCCTTTTCGGAATCTTTGGAATTATTTGAAGTAAAAAATGCTCTTAATTATTTAAACAAAACTATTTTGTTGGTATAGGGCTCTTTATTTTTGCATATTTAAGCTTGAGCTTTCAATCCCAAATCAGGATCATTATCAAAAGCATAATGAAAATTATTTCCAAAATGAATTCCTTTTTATGATTGGTATCATAAATATACCTGACTCCCCATCAATTATAAAATTAACACTAAACAAATTTTAATCCAAAATATTATAAAGCTTTCCGATACTAAATTTCTCAAACAAAATTTAAAATTTCTAAAAGGTAGATTCGTGCTTAACCAATATCCCGAAAAATTAATAAAAAAGGAAATTTGGAAAACAAGAAATTTTCATATAAATATTATATCTATAGACCAGAAAATGCAATCACAAAGTTTTTTACCATTCTATCTACAAACAATTTTTTTGAAAAAATAAAAATCTAATTGGAAATATTTTTCCAAAATTAAAGGCAAGTTACCTATAAAAAAAAAATCAAATGTGGTTTACCAAATCCGTTGCAGTTGGAACGGTACATATTGTGGACAGAAAAACAATTTTTGGAACAAAGAATTTATCAACAAAGATATGACACCAACAAAGATCTAAATTCAAATATTAGTGCACTTACGAGGCAACTGAAAAATTTAAGTCATTCAATAAATTTAGATAACGTCAAAATTCTCGATAAACAAACCAACTTTAGGAAAAGATCGGTTTTGGAAATGTTACATATTAAATCAAGTACAAATTCGATTAATATTGAGGCAGATTATACTTATATTAGCAACTCGTATGATGTATTTATATAAGTTTCATGAGTGTGAAGTTTATGCTAAAAAAAAATAACAAAAAATTACACTGTTAAATTAGCTATTTTCCAATTGGAATTTAAATTATATGAAAATTTAAATTTTTTGTAATTTAGGATTTTTCGTACCACCAAATAGATTCTTTTCATCAGGAAATAGGTTCTTTTCATCGTTTTCAGATAGCTGGACCATCTGTTTATATCGTTAACCAAAAGCATCCAATTGTGTAGAACATTACTTGTTATATTTCAGATAATTTAAAAGTTGACTGAAATTTGAGGGTTTAAAGAATTATTTAGCGCCGATCCTGGAAATGTCCCGAAGGCCCCGCATATTTCTTAGAACAGCTAAGCTATAAAGCGCCCAATGTCATAAAGCCGATCCAAATATGATGAACTATAATATATTTCACAGTTTTTGGAATTTTTAAAAATTGTTCATTATTTTAAAAGTTTTATATCGCCGACCGCAGAGATGTCCACTAGGTTTTGCCCATATTTTCGGATAACTTGGCTATGTACCAGTCTATGTGGTCAACCTTATCCAATTGTGATTAACTATACTATACTTCACAGAATTCAGAATTTTTAATAATTTTATTGGTTTTATAAATTTTTGTATCTCCAATCACAGAGATGTCCACAAGGTCTGGCCTGTATTTTCGGATAACTTGACCATATGCCAGTCTACGTGTTCAATATTATTCAATTGTGATGAACTATACTATACTTCACAGAATTTCGAATTTTTAATAATTTTATTAGTATTATAAATATTTGTATCTCTGTTCACAGAGATGTCCACAAGGTCTGGCCTATATTTTTGGATAACTTGACCATATGCCAGTCTATGTGGTCAATCTTATTCAATTGTAATAAACTATACTATACTTCACAGAATTTAGAATTTTTAATAATTTTATTAGTTATATAAATTGTTGTATCTCCGATCACAGAGATGTCCACAAGGTCTGGCCTATATGTTTGGATAACTTGACCATATGCTAGTCTACGTGGTCAATCTTATTCAATTGTGATGAACTATGCTATACTTCACAGAATTTCGAATTTTTAATAATTTTATTGGTTTTAAAAATTGTTGTATCTCTAATCACAGAGATGTCTACAAGTTTTTGCCAGTATTTTCGGATAACTTGGCCATATGCCAGTCTACGTGGTCAATATTATTCAATTGTGATGAACTATACTCTACTTCACACTATTTAGAATTTTTAATAATTTTATTAGTTTTATAAATTGTTGTATCTCCGATCACAGAGATGACCACAAAGTCTGGCCTATATTTTTGGATAACTTGACCATATGTCAGTCTACGTGGTCAATCCTATTCAATTGTGATGAACTATACTATACTTCACAGAATTTCGAACTTTTAATAATTTTATTAGTTTTAAAAATTGTTGTATTTCCGATCACAGAGATGTCCAAAAGGTCTGGCCTATATTTTTAGATAACTTGACCATATGCCAGTCTACGTGGTCAATCTTGCTCAATTGTGATGAACTATACTATAATTCACAATTTTGCAATTATAGTATAGTTCATCACAATTGAATAAGATTATCTACGTAGTTTGGCATATGGTCAAGTTATTCAAAAATATAGGCCATATTTTGTGGACATCTCTGTGATCAGAGATACAACAATTTTTAAAACTAATAAACTTATTAAAAATTCTAAATTCTGTGAAGTATAGTATAGTTCATCACAATTGAATAAAATTGACCAAATAGACTTGCATATGGTCAAGTTATCCAAAAATATAGCCCAGACTTTGTGGACATCTCTGTAATCAGAGATACAAAAATTTATAAAACTAATAAAATTAATAAAAATTCGAAATTCTGTGAAGTATAGTATAGTTCATCACAATTGAATAAGATTGACTACGTAGACTAGCATATAGTCAAGTTATCCAAAAATATAGGCCAGACCTTGTGGACATCTCTGTGATCAGAGATACAAAAATTTATAAAACTAATAAAATTATTAAAAATTCTAAATTCTGTGAAGTATAGTATAGTTCATCACATTTGAATAAGATTGACCACGTAGACTAGCATATGGTCAATTTATCCAAAAATATAGGCCAGACCTTGTGGACATCTCTGTGATCGGAGATACAACAATTTATAAAACTAATAAAATTATTAAAAATTCGAAATTCTGTGAAGTATAGTATAGTTCATCGCAATTGAATAAGATTGACTACGTAGACTAGCATATAGTCAATTTATCCAAAAATATAGGCCAGACCTTGTGGACATCTCTGTGATCAGAGATATAACAATTTATAAAACTAATAAAATTATTAAAAATTCTAAATTCTGTGAAGTATAGTTTAGTTCATCACAATTGAATAAGATTTACCACGTAGACTGGCATATTGTCAAGTTATCCAAAAATATAGGCCAGACCATGTGGACATCTCTGTTATCAGAGATATAACAATTTATAAAACTAATAAAATTATTAAAAATTCTAAATTCTGTGAAGTATAGTATAGTTCATCACAATTGAATAATATTGACCAAGTAGACCGGAATATGGTCAAGTTATCCAAAATTATACCAAAGACCTTGTGGACATCTCTGTGATCGGAGATACAAAAATTTATAAAACTAATAAAATTATTAAAAATTCGAAATTCTGTGAAGTATAGTATAGTTCATCACAATTGAATAATATTGACCAAGTAGACCGGAATATGGTCAAGTTATCCAAAAATATAGGCCAGACCTTGTGGACATCTCTGTGATCGGAGATACAAAAATTTATAAAACTAATAAAATTATTAAAAGTTCGAAATTCTGTGAAGTATAGTATAGTTCATCACAATTGAATAAGATTAACCAAGTAGACTGGCATATGGTCAAGTTATCCAAAAATATAGGCCAGACCTTGTGGACATCTCTGTGATCGGAGATACAACAATTTATAAAACTAATAAAATTATTAAATATTCTAAATTCTGTGAAGTATAGTATAGTTCATCACAATTGAATAAGATTCACCACGTAGACTGGCATATGGTCAAGTTATCCAAAAATATAGGCCAGACCTTGTGGACATCTCTGTGATCGGAGATACAACAATTTATAAAACTATTAAAATTATTAAAAATTCTAAATTCTGTGAAGTATAGTATAGTTCATCACAATTGAATAATATTGATCACGTAGACTGGCATATGGTCAAGTGATCCAAAAATATAGGCCAGACCTTGTGGACATCTCTGTGATCGGAGATACAACAATTTATAAAACTAATAAAATTATTAAAAATTCTAAATTCTGTGAAGTATAGTATAGTTCATCACAATTGAATAAGATTGGCCACGTAGAGTAGCATATGGTCAAGTTATCCAAAAATATAAGCCAGACCTTGTGGACATCTCTGTGATCGGAGATACAATTTTTAAAACAATAAAATTATTAAAAATTCTAAATTCTGTGAAGTATAGTATAGTTCATCACAATTGAATAAGATTGACCA
Organism: Tipula vernalis; assembly: GCA_958295665.1. Lineage (NCBI taxonomy): Eukaryota > Metazoa > Arthropoda > Insecta > Diptera > Tipulidae > Tipula > Tipula vernalis. Next base: position 431,735,179 of record OY282558.1, read on the forward strand.
AGTAGGCTGGCATATGGTCAAGTTATCCGACAATATGGGCAAGATCTTGTAGACATCTCTGCGGTCGGCGATATAAAACTTTTAAAATAATAAAAAAATTATTTGAAATTCCAAAAACTGTGAAATATATTATAGTTCATCATAATTGGATCGGCTTGGAGACATTGACCGGACCGCTATATGGTTTAGCTATTCTAAGAAATGTGCGGGGCCTTCGGGACATTTCCAAGATCGGCGCTAAATAATTCTTTAAACCATCAAAATTCAGTCAACTTTTAAATTGTCTGAAATATAATAATGTTCAACGCAATTGGATGCTTTTGGTTAACGATATAAACAGATGGACCATCTAACTGAAAAGGATCAAAAGACCCTGTTTTCTGATGAAAAGAATCTGTTTGGTGGTACTAAAAATCCAAAATTACAAAAAATTTAAATTTTCATATCATTTTAATTCCAATTGGAAAATAGTTAATTTAGCAGTGTAATTTTTTGTTATTTTTTTTTAGCATAAATTCACACTCATTAAGTTTCCAGATTCAAAACATTTTTATTTACATGATATATACTATATACTATTTGTACAGATTGATATTATTTGTATCTATACACTAACCCTGTGGGTGCTTAATAATTCTTTTCATGAAATTTAGAGCTTTGCTCGTTTAATTAAAAACTAACTAAAAACTAGGCTTAAAACTAGGATTTAATAAAAATAATAAAAGTAAAAATATTAATAATAATAATAAGGCAAATAATATACTACATACAAAATAATAAGTAAAATCACGATTTTCGTCTTGTAATTAATTTAGCCCGCCAACCAAAATCAACAATGCATTAACCAGCCTCTAATGAATGTGCGCTTAGGCCATCAATTAATTTCTCCAGTAGTCTGTGAAGTCGCCAATAATCTCTACCTCCGCCGACCCATGCAACTTTATGTTTAACGTCTGCCTGAACTTCTGGAAGGCGGGGCCAGCTATTAAACACAAATCTCAGTGACTTGTTTTGAATTTTTTGTAGATAGTTTCTTTGGGTTTTATTTGCCAAGTCGTACCAGGCAGGGGCCACATATACGTAATTATGGACCTGATATAGAGTTTGTATATAATGAGTTTGTTTAAATAGTCAAATCCACTATCTGGGTTTAGGACCGGAAACAGCATCCTGAACGCAGCACCAGTTAATTCTCTTATATTATTTATATGTTTTTTGATGTCTTGGTCACACCCAGATACCTGACTGAACAGTGGCTGCCACTACTTATCTGTCTATCACTATGGAAGTGGCCTTTTCTAACTCGTTCTCGATGCACTTTTTTGAATAAAAGAATATTAGCTGTGTCTTTGCTGCATTTATGTCTATATTCTAGTGACTGTAAGCAGAGAGGGTGTATAGTATACTGCCGTGCTATGAAAAAAAAGTCATATATGCCTTTTTGTAGTTTTGAGTAATTTCAATTTTTCTGTTTTTGTTTGCCATGCCTTACTATGAAAACTGACTACAAAAAACCCTGATTTTATAGCAGTTATTAAAGGATATTTGGTATTTTAAAAAAGCAGAAATATAGATATTTGTTTGTAGAATCCAAATATGCTTTTGACACATTTTTCGACTTTTGGCGCTTGTGGCTTTTTTCTTAGCACGGCAGTATATGTCTGTATTCTAGCTGTGCATTGGAATTCGCTTCAGCTGTATGTAAAAACTGTGGTGTCACCTGTGAAAATTTGGAGTGTCATCCCAGGTTATCCGGGATCGGGATGTAATGTATGAAAAAGATATACAACATTGGTCCTAAGACCGAACCCTGCGCGACTCCCACCGTTGCCCTGCGTATATTTATTCGACCTATATGTGTTATTGATTCAGACAAAAAATGTTCTTTCTGCGTTAGATATGATTTTATGATTGCTGTGACCACTTGAGGTACTCCGCAGGACACCAGTTTATACATTAGGCCACTAAGTTGAACGCCTTTTCAATATCCAAAAATACGGCAGCCACGATTGTATAGTGTTTTTTTTGCTTTTTTGGCATAATTAGAAATTCTCATCAGAGCATCTGTTGTGAACCTATTTTGCACAAATACAAACTGCTCGTTGGGAATCATATGTCGAATTGAGTCTAAAAGTCGTGGATAAATTACTTGTTCTGCTAGTTTTCTTATACGCCAACCTATCTGAAATCGTCTGTGGGTCAATAATAGTAATTTATTCATCCTCTTCGTCCTCCAAAACTATATTTGTCTTTCTGCCCGGTTTTAAAGTATTTATACATTTAAATATGTTTGCCCTGTCTGGCTCGATATTGGCTAATTTTTATTTGAACAGAGCTTGATAAGTATATCTCTAGTCAGTCTAAACAAGACTGTGTTTCATAGTTTCCGTCACAGAGGGCAACAAACTCAAAAAATATTTTGAAAATCCAAAAAAATTGGACAGATAAAAAATTCTCTTGCCTGATATACTTGAAACAAAAATCTGTAATTTCCATATGTAATAGCTACATTCATCGTGAGTTATCAATAGTTTACCGCTTGTAAATATTCCATCTAGTTCTAAAGATATGGTGAATTTTCCGAGAAGACCAGTTTTGGGACTTTGTTTAGTTTTTTTGGCCGTAGTGTATTAACATCGCCTCCGTTAATCACGTGTCCCAAGAAAACGGTGTAAGATAGCGAGCTAAACTAAACTATTTTTACCTGGGTAATGATTTTAGGAACGCGTGGCAACAGGTGTTTTACAATATTCAGCCCATTGGCGATTTTACCTTTTTCGCTTATCGTTCCTATATGGAAAACCTCAGACCAACGACCAAAAATGTTTATGATATCTAAATATAACTATTTTGTTATATGTGTTTATTTGTATCAACATCGTTATGTTTTAAACCGATTGTTAAGTTAATCGATACATAAATAAAGATTTTAGCATGTTAGTGGTCGTCAAAACTTCGCTTCTTTCAGAGTATACCAAATTTCGAACGAACAGGCTGCATGGGTAAATTTGTGTTACTCAAATGGTGGTGTTTAGTGGCGCTAAATGTCCCGAATCTGAATATGTAATTAGATTTTCATAATTATGATTAATAAATTTTTTATAGCATGTGACGCGGTTTTGGCTGAGTTCGTCCTATGGATTACTATAAAATTACTAACCGATGTTGTCGATTTACCATTGTTCAGATGTACAGCAAGGGTATCTTACGATACATGCCACGACAGAAATTCCTTGCTTTGATCATTTCCACAACCTCCCTTTGGAATTTGATTTCGCCCAGCGCCTAAGACCAGCCGAGGTACATTTCTTGGTAAGCGCATGCTCTGTGTCAGTAGAGATACACTAGCCAGTCAGCGTTTTTGTAATGTAGCACCCCACCAGGATCACACTGTCCGGCCATGTCAAAGCCCACGGTTGTCCTAAAGGTAACAGGCTAGTGGTCTGAACAAAATTCGACTAGAACTACCACATCGTCGTCCACCACCTCGTCGTCTTCTTAGTAAGACCAGATCTATCACAGAATCTCCTCGTCTTCCGCAAGTGGGAACGTTTATTTGGACGCCACGCGTCTCGCAAAGACTATATAGAACGCCACCATTTCAGTTTTCGCTATGCCTATCCCAAGAGCTGTACACATCACAAACCTGTTCTTGTTTAAGAAATCGAAGAGATGAGAGGATACTCCCTTCCAGAAGTATACCAAGTAAAGGATAAAGCAATTTCTTCCCTCACCCACACGCACTGAAGTAGCTGTGTAGTTTTCTCGTATAATGGCCCTTGGTTCCGAGTGAGTGATTTGTTTTCTTAACAGGATGGCCCTACCACCCGAAGATTTTTTTTTTGTTTTTGTTCGATAAATTGTATATGCCTCGATATGAAGGAAGTGTTTGTTTTTGAGTTTGGTCTCGGTCAAGCACATTACGTGTGGCTGATTTTTTAGATGAATAGAGCTAATTTTTGGTTTCTTGGCAAACTGATGAGACTGTTTCAGTTTAAATATATAATATTCATTTTATGAACTGACATAGAAAATTTAGGTACATAGTCGTTTGCACTGATTTGTCTTGCTCATGAAACTCGAGATGTTTGTTGTTACATCCCAAATAGCGCCTGGGATTTTTGAAAAAAGTTTTGTGTTTCGTTTCCTTTGAGCCCGTTGACCCCCACCAGGAATGAGTTGAGACTTCGCAGACTTTGGCCTCAAAGAGTCAGCAAAATAAACACACGTTATTACATAGTTTGAGTTGAAGACTCTACGGCTCGGGGTGAACCCCTCGGACTAAATGCATTATTGCTTCTACTTGACTTACCTTCAAATGCATGAAAGTAATAACATTTGAATTTAACGCGATCATGCGAACTAGTTATATTCATAACTATTACATGAGCCAGGGAAAAATTTAACCAATATTAGAAGAACGGCGCGTTATTCAAGACCATCAATTTGGGTTCCGAAACCAACAAAGTGGTACTAAAGCGCAAGTACACAGAATTGTAAATTAAGACTTTTAATTAGTCTGTCTGTAATCAGTTGATTCTTCGGCATTTTTTATAGACAAATATATTAATTGTTTATGGCAATCCCAATATTTTCGATTTGGAAAATCAGAAAAATACCGAGGCCAATCGCTCATAACATATCTACTGAAAAACTTCCTCCCTAGATATGTTATGAGCGATTGGCCTCTGTATTTTGCTGATTTACCAAATCGAAAATATTAGGGTTGCCATGAACAATTAACATTTTTGTCGATAAAAAATGCCAAAAAATCAACTGATTACAGACAGACAAATTAAAATTCTTAGTAAAAAAAATATTCGTGTGGGCATAATACACACACAAATGAGGTTTCTCCATGGATTTTTGATTTTTGATGTAGTGAATAATAATTCGCTATGTCAGTATGTTCTAGTCAGATACTTAATGTAAGTGACTAGAGTGGATTTTTTTGTAGTTTGGTCATAGCTGCCTGGTGAGTAGACAAACTTTTCAGTACGAAACCAAACTACCAACATAAAGAACTCACGGAGGGTTCTCATTTTTGCATTTTGCAATCAACTGATTACATAATTGTAAATGCAATTAAAATCACCTTCGAAGAAAAGAAATATTGTTCTGCTGGCTTTTTGTATATCGCACAAGCATTTGACAAAGTTTGGCAGGATGTACTAATATAAAAAATTAAAGAGTTCTACCGAAGAAATTTGACTCAATTTCGCGAAACTATCTTCTTCAAAGGCAATACATGGTCAAACAAAATAGCGCAACTATTTGCTTAACTGATATTAATGAACGTGTTCCGCAAGGCAGCGTTATATGACCAAAAGTATACTTGTTACTGATGATACAGCCTTCCTTGTGTCACACAATAATCCTGAAATTGTAAAGGAATTACAGAATCATTTAAACAAAGTCGACGACTGGCTGAAGGCATAATAAATAAAAGTGAACGAAAACAATTTAACTCATGTCACGTTTACACTGAACAAACACACCTGCCATCCTGCGAAATTAAACGATAAAAATATACCTTAACAAACGAAGGTAAAATTGTTAGGTTTACACCTGGATAGATGGTTAACGCGAAAAAATCATATTGAAACAAAGCGCAACCAAAAAAAAATCACATTTTCCAAAAAAGAGAAAAATCACATTTTCCGAAAAAGTCATTAGCCAATAAAGTTTCACGGTACAAAGCGATAATCAAACCCATATGGACATACGAATATGGTATTCAGATAAGGGGATCCACCAGCGTTTCAAACAAAGAACTTCTGCAAAGAACCCAAGCGAAAATACTTCGCAGTATTACCAATGCTCCGTGGTACCATTCGAAATAAATATATATATGACGACCTTGGTATTAAAACGGTTAAAAAAAATAGTTAATGAATTTTGTTCAAAATATTACTGAAAACTAGAGACACGTCTACACGAATTGGTCAGGGAGATCATAAAACAGCTGCGATTTGGACATCTCAGAAGAACAGATCCACTCGAACTGATGAACCTGTGAACCTGCAAATTTAAACCCTGTTAAAGTTAGCCGAAAGTTTCTAGCCGAAACTGAAAAAATCGATAATGCAGATTATGTTATTGACATCCCAGCCGAAAATAAATCAGCCTCTAGAGTGTTATGCCTGGAGATGGATTGCATTGATGTGACTTATCAATAGCTAACGCAAGAAAAAAATTCAGTTCAAGTTGCCCGTGGGAATTCTCGGAAAATTCAAAAAAGTTTCTAGCCGAAAAAAATAAATGGATGAATAAAATCAGCCTCTAGAGTGGTATGTCTGGAAATAGATTGCATTGATGTGATTTGTCATTAGCTATTGCAAGAAAAAATTCAGTTCAATTTTCCCGTGGGAAATCTCGGAAAATTCGAAATTTCAAAATTTTTTACAAAATCTGTATAAAATCAACTTCTAGAGTGTTATGTCTGGAAATAGATTGCATTAATGTGACTTGTCAATAGCTATCGCAGAAAAAAAATTCAGTTCAAGTTTCCCGTTGGAAATCTCGGAAAATCCGATTTTCCAAAATTTTTTACAAAATTTGTATAAAATCAGCCTCTCTCGGAAATCTTGGTATTTAAAATTTTGGAAAATCGAATTTTCCGATATTTCCCACGGGAAACTTGAACTGAATTTTTTTATTCGATTGCTATTAACAAATCACAGAAAAACGATTCAGCTTCAGATATATACTCTAGTGGCTGATTTTATTCCAATTTTGTATATTCTTATGATTTTCCGATATTTTCTACGAAGCTAAGTTTTTCACGTATACTATATTTATTTACCAAAAATTTTTATTTAAATCTATGTATCCTATTTACTTTCGGCTGATAACTAGTAAATTATTTAATCATAATCTGCATTATCAACTTTTTACTTTCGTCTGGAAACTTTCGGCTGGGATTAGGCAATCTGTATTACCATTTTTTTTTACTTTCGGCTGGACTACCACAATCTGCATTATCGACTTTTTACTTTCGGCTATAATTTTAGCATACGATTTGATTACTTCTTGTGAGTTTTTTATGTAGAAAGATTCAAGAATAAAGCCATTGGTAACATTTAAAAAAAAAAAATATAAAATAAATTAAATTTAATTGGTGAATGAAGATTCTTCTTGTTTTCCCCTCTTAATCATTATTTTTGGTTAAATTCTAAAATTTGGTGATTAAATACTTTAATTCGACAAAATTATTTTATTTTAACACCATTAACAAATTAGTTCAGTAATTGGGTGTTGGAAATCTATGTGTGGTACCAGATAAGTAAACATATACAATCAATGTTGAATATACTTATATAGTTTATGATTTAATTTGTGTGGAAGCTTGATGTTAAATATTGAAGACTCAAAAGCATCAGCCATTAATTCAGTTTTTAGCGTACAATTCGTTAGACCTTTATACGGGTAAGAAGAGTCCGTCTACTTAATTCAAATTTCAAAACACTAAATTATTTTAAATTTATTCCATCAACCCAGGTTACAACAAATTTAAAATTAAACTAAACATAATACGAGTCGGGACGTGTTAAAATATAAAATTTAATTCAGTTTTATCGCCTAATTATAACTTTATTTTTCTACTTTCTTTCGTAATATTAAATTAAGAAATTTAATTATATTTTAACCAAACACCAAAAAAGATAACGAAACGTAATGAAAAGTAAAATTAATGTTGTCAAAAATATCAAATGTTGTCACGTTTATATGTTAATAAAAGAAATTATTTACACACACACACATATACACACATACATACACATTTTTTTTTTTAAATTTTCATTTTCGCTACTTCAACATGATGCAGACAAAAGCATGATCATTTTCATTAAATGCTTCAAAAAAAAAACTATGGTAATTTTCCTCCGTTTTCTGACGCATCATGTGTACCTAAATGAGTGTGAGTGTGGAACTTTGGTTTTAATTTAATAATAAAATATAAAAAATAAAAATGTTTTCCGTTTAAAAAAAATAACAAAAGAATAATTTAATTTTTGTGACAGGAAGAAACGTTAAAAAAAAAAAAAGAAAAACAATGTAAGATATAAAAAATGGAATTGTAACGTGATAATTCGGTTCAATTTTTCCATAAGATACTTTAACATGAAGAACAGCAAAAAATTTCATTTTTTTATGTTCAAAAATAATTCAAAATATAATGAAAAGAACAACAATAACATTAATAATAAGAAGTAGTACTCAAGGGTGTATTTAATTAGCAAAGACATTTTTAAAGTAAAAAGTTGTTTTTGTCATTTCTTATTTAATCAATAATTGTCCTTATATTTTAAGCATGGTAAAAGCAAATATTTTATTTCATTTTTTTTTTGGTTCTTTCGACGACAGTAATTTTTCTTAGCTCTTGTTGTTTTTATATTTTTGTTTTTGTGACTGGTACAAATAAAAAGGCAACAGAGATCACAAATTATCAAATTTACTTTCGGTATATAGCGTTTCAACTTAATGCTTAAGAAATGCTGTTTTTGGTTGTATATGTCGCTATTGGATATAATTGTCGAAAGTTTTGACTTTAAATTAAAATTTGCGTTTTTTTAGTACATACAACATCTTTCAACTACATCAAATAGGAATTAGACAAAATAGCAAAATATACGTTTGCTTTTTTTTTGTTTTGCGGTCAAATGGTAAAAATATGTTAAGTCGATATATAGTCTAGTGGTATTTATACTCATAATGTGTAAATTTATAATTTTGACAAAAATTTGACTAAACGATTTATGGCGTGTCTCAAATAAAATATTGTATATCCACGTTATGTTTTGTTTTATATTTTTAATTTGAATACAAACAATATAATATCCATCTTCATCTTTATAAACATTTCAACCATGACAAAATATCACAAAAATGTATAAAAAAAAAATTCATTCTACATGGAATGATGTTTGCCAGGAATAAAACACCAAAACAAAAAAATGTTTCATGATATAATTTATTATTTAGATAAAAGCATTTGTATATAAATATATATACCTACTCGTATTTATGTATATAAGCAAAAGTTTACAGATGAAACCTAGTGGATATGGTCATCGTACATATGTTGTATTGAGTTTACAGATGCAAAGGTGAAATTTAAATAATGAAAAAATATTACCCCTGATCGCGGAGGCGTTATCCCTTAAAATAACTTGAAAGGTCGATAATACAAATTGTTCTAGTCCAGCCGAAATAAAAAATGTTAATGCAGATTGTGCTATCGAAGACTGTTATAGTTAGCCGAAAGTTGGAGATCTATTTGATTGATGTGACTTGTTGATATTCCTTGCTATCGCAGGAAAAAAATCAGTTCAAGTTTCCCGTGGGAAAATATCATTAGAAAATTTGTATAAAATTAGCCTCTACCGGAGGAAAAATGTTCAGTTCAAGTTTCCCATAGGAGATCTCGGAAAATTTTCCAAAAATCATTTGAATATTAGTATAAAATCAGCGACTAGAGTGTTATATCTGGAGATATATTTTATTAATACGACTTGTCGGTAGCTATCGCAGGAAAAAATTGAATTCCAGTTTTCCGTGGGAAATTTCGGAAAATTTGGAAAAGTTTCCAGCCGAAAGTAAGAAATTTATTTAGAAATCAGCTTCTACAGTGTTATGTCTAGAGATGGATTGAATTAACGTGCCTTATCAATAGCTATCGCAGGAAAAACTTCAGTTCAAATTTTCCGTGAGAAATCTCGAAAAATTCGATTTTCCAAAAATAATTAGAAAATTTGTATAAAATCAACCTCTAGAGTGTTATATATGTAGATAGGAATTAATTTGATTTGTCAATAGCTATCGTAGGAAAAAAATTCAGTTAAAGTTTCCTGTGGAAATCTCGGAAAATTCGATTTTCCAAAAATAAATAAAAAATTTGTATAAAATCAGTGTCCAGAGTGTTATGTCTGGAGATGTATTTGAATGATATGACTTGACGGTAGCTATCGCAGGAAAAAAATTTAGTTCAGTTTTTCGAGGGAGATTTCGGAAAATTTGAAAAGTTTCCAGCCGAACGTAAGAAATTAATGTATTAAATCAGCCTCTGGAGCGTTATGTCTAGAGATGAATTGCATTGACGTTACTTGTCCATAGCTATCGCAGGAAAAAATTCAGTTCAAGTTTCCCTTGGGAAATCACGGAAAATTCGATTTTCCAAAAATAATTAGAAAATTTGTATAAAATTAGCGACTAGAGTGTAATATCTGGAGATGTATTTTATTGATACGACTTGTCGGTAGCTATCGCAGGAAAAAATTTAATTCCAGTTTCTCGTGGGAAATTTCGGATAATTTGAAAAGTTTCCAGCCGAAAGTCAGAAATTAGTGTATAAAATTAGCCTCTAGAGCGTTATGCCTAAAGATAAATTGTATTGACGTGACTTGTCCATAGCTATCGCAGGGAAACATTTTCTTCAAGTTTCCTGTGGGAAATCTCGGAAAATTCGATTTTCCAAAAATAATTAGAAAATTGGTATAAAATCAGTGTCTAGAGTGTTATGTGTGGAAATGTATTTTATTGATATGACTTGACGGTAGCTATCGCAGGACAATATTCAATTCAGTTTCTCGTGAGAAATTTCAGAAAATTTGGAAAAGTTTCCAGCCGAACGTAAGAAATTAATGTATTAAATCAGCCTCTGGAGAGTTATGTCTAGAGATGAATTGCATTGACGTGACTTGTCTATAGCTATAGCAGGAAAAACTTCAGTTCAAGTTTCCCTTAGGAAATCTCGAAAAATTCGATTTTCCAAAAATCATTAGAAAATTTGTATAAAATCAACTACTAGAGTGTTATGTCTGTAGATAGGCATTAATGTGATTTGTCAATAGTTATCGTAGGATAAAAGTTCAGTTCAAGTTTCCAGTGGAAATCTCGGAAAATTCGATTTTCCAAAAATAATTAGAAAATTGTTATAAAATCAGCGTCTAGAGTGTTATGTCTGGATATGTAGTTTATTATGACTTGTCGGTAGCTATCGCATGAAAAAAAATTCAATTTCATTTTCCCGTGGGAAATTTCAGAAAGTTTGAAAAAGTTTCCAGCTGAAAGTAAGAAATTAATGTATAGAATCAGTCTCTAGAGCGTTATGTCTAGAGATGAATTGCATTGACGTGACTTGTCAATAGTTATCGCAGGAAAAAATTCAGTCCAAATTTTCCGTGGGAAATTTCGGAAAATTCGATTTTCCAAAAATAATTAGAAAATTGGTATAAAATCAGCGTCTAGAGTGTTATGTCTGTAGATAGGCATTAATGTGATTTGTCAATAGCTATCGTCGGAAAAAAGTTCAGTTCAAGTTTCCCGTAGGAGATCTCGGAAAATTAAACTTTTCCAAAAATAATTAGAAAATTGGTATAAAATCAGCATCTAGAGTATTATGTCTGGAGATGTATTTTATTGATATAACTTGACGGTAGCTATCGCAGGAAAAAAATTCAATTCCATTTTCCCGTGGGAATTTCGGAAATTTTGAAAAAGTTTCCAGCCGAAAGTATGAAATTAATGTTTAGAATCAGTCTCTAGAGTGTTATGTCTAGAGATGAATTGCATTGACTTGACTTGTCAATAGCTATCGCAGGAAAAAATTCCGTCCAAATTACCCGTGGGAAATTTCGGAAAATTCGATTTTCCAAAAATAATTAGAAAATTTGTATAAAATCAGCGCCTAGAGTGTTATGTCGGTAGATAGGCATTACTGTGATTTGTCAATAGCTATCGCAGAAAAAAGTTCAGTTCAAGTTTCCTGTGGAAATCTCGGAAAATTCGATTTTACTAAAATAATTAGAAAATTGGTATAAAATCAGTGTCTAGAGTGTTATGTCTGGAAATGTATTTTATTGATATGACTTGTCGGTAGCTATCGCAGGAAAAAAAATTCAATTCCAGTTTCCCGTGGGAAATTTCGGAAAGTTTGAAAAAGTTTCCAGCCGAAAGTATGAAATTAATGTTTAGAATCAGTCTCTAGAGCGTTATGTCTAGAGATGAATTGCATTGACGTGACTTGTCAATAGTTATCGCAGGAAAAAATTCAGTCCAAATTTTCCGTGGGAAATTTCGGAAAATTCGATTTTCCAAAAATAATTAGAAAATTGGTATAAAATCAGCGTCTAGAGTGTTATGTCTGTAGATGAGCATTGATGTGTCGTCAATAGCTATCGCAGGAAAAAAGTTCAGTTTACAATTTTAGTTAAGAATACCGTAGGGATTGTTCTAAGAAGCCACTAACTGGAAACTATAGCCTCATGCCTTGTGAACCACATGGACTATATACCATTTCGCAACGGTGTGGAAATTTTCACATTTTCAATTTTCTAGTTAAGCCATGCCTATTTTTTACTAGTTTGAGTACTCCATGGTTCGGCCAATAACAAGAATATCGAAGGGAGTGTTCTAAGAAGCCACTAACTGGAACCAATAGCCTCATGCCTTGTGAACCACATGGCAAATGACTTGATTTTAAGTGTTGTTTTGTTGAGCATTATTGATTTTTGTTTGTTCTTTTTTTTGTAAATTTTTTTTTTTTGTGCGAGGGTATATAAGGAAATTTTGTTTCTTGTTTGTTTTAGTACAAATAAAGACTTCATAGTGTGCGAATCGCTTCTTATATGTTTGTTATTTTAAATTGTGTGTTTGCTAATAAAATTGTTTTTTTTAAAAATATCGACCTGTGCTTTCTCTCTCGGACATTCTTTTAAATTTTGATTACTTTTCGTTATTTTTGTGAAAACCTATCGACCTCCGCTTATTCTCTCGAACATTCTCTGAATTTTGTTTACTTTTCGTTTGTATCGATTAAAATTTTTCACAATAGGAAAATTTTCAAAAAAAAACTGTCGAGTACAGCTACAGAATAAAAAAAAAACAATTGACAAGGAAATTGTAAAATGTGTTTTGGACGAAATGGGTGTTAAATTGGACGATTTAAAAATTTCGGCCGATATTTAAAAATTTTTTTTTTTTCTATTTTAATTTAAAATGTATCGGAAAAAACCAAGCAAGGTTTAAAGCCACTCTGCGTGCATTATCTAAATAACGTTATATTATGTCCAAATTGAATTCACAAGATGTAAAACTACCAGAAAAAATCTACGAAAAAGAATTAACTTTAATGTTACCACCAATGGCTGAGCCGTTGGATGAGATAGATGTATCAAGTCAAGGTACTTTTGAATCAATTGAATCTAGTGGACCTTGTGCTCCAACGGTGCTTCTGCTAAAAACATCATTCACAACAATTAAAATTGAATGGAGATTTAAATTAAAATTTAAAATTGATATAGTACCAGAAAGCAATGATGCCATTCGTGCGGTGATTATTTTAGGAATTATCAATGCAAAAAATTCCTGTGCCAAAAGTCAATTTTCCAAAACAATGTAGTTGTTTATGGATATTGTAAATACAAAACACATTATCAAAAATACAATTTTGTCATTGATGTGCAAAACATGGTTAATGTTTTTGTAAGCGGTGATGATGTCGAGTTTCACGCAGTTGATAAATTGTTTTTGCAAATTAGAGAAAAATGAGCTTGCGCTCATAAAACACCTCACAATTTACAATTGAAATTACTTCAGAATGCAGACATCCAGTTAGCTTCCACGGGAAATACGGTTCTGAACATTTGAAAAGGAATGATATTATACCAAATTGTGATATCACTGACATGTATCATAAAACTCGTATCGAGCCGCAATATAATAAATATAAATTTTCTTTTTTATACCCATTGAAGGTGATAATGTTACGTGAATCCCAGCTTACTTTAATACCTAAGTTCAAACTTTCGATTGTTTACATGGATGCAACGGGCAACGTAACATAACCTAAAGAGAATATTATACTATGCATGTATCATTAACATGAACAGTATAATTATTCCAATAGCCGAAATGATTTCCAGTGAACATGATTCTAGAACTATTACACAATTTCTTATGGATGTCAATTCTGAAATGATGAAAATTTTAAAAACGTATTTGCCGAAGTGTTTTGTTGTGGACTGGTAATGGGCTTCGATAATATCCTTATTGCAGGCGATGAACGTGAAGACAGTTGCGACCTATTTAGAATATACTTATAATATATTATTAAATAAGGATCTACCTAAAAGGGATAAAGTGGCAGTATTCATTTGCTGTGTCCATTTTATAAACATTATCAAAGCAGATTGCGAAAAAATGTGGTGATTTAAAGACCGACGAGAAAAAATCTAACAATAGATATTTTTTGTATTATTCTAAATTGCCATACAATTATGGATATATTTAATATATTGTTGTCCATTCGTTACGGATGACGTTATTCAGGCGTTTGAAACATTTAAACATACACTCCCTCTTTATATTCTTCGAACGAAAATAATGTTTCCAATGCTACTGCAACATTGTTAGACTCTACAGAGACCATGGTTGACGATGAACAACAGAGAGGCTACTCTAGTAGTCCATTTTTTCCTAAATATTTTAAAAATATTGCCCTAAAATTTCAAATATAAAAAATTCAAATGTTCAGTTACGGAAAATAAGAAATGAAAATTCAAATGTTATGTATGAATTGGTGAGCCTGAATTAATTCGGGCTCGTTTTGGCCGCCGATGGTGGATCTGATATATTCTATGAATTTTCTTAGATAAAATGGATCACAAACATAACCGCGCACCATTTTGTCAAATGTGTTGACGCTGCCCTTTTTTTCGTTGCAATCATAAATGATAATTGGTTTTCTTGTAAGTGCGTTTAACTCCTCTGTGGCATGTGCAGTCGACATTAGCAGAACATTTTTTTTGGAATTAGTAGTATAGCTGACCAGCGATACTTCATTCGAAAAGCAAAAAACGGAACTAAACGATCCTATTATTTTTAGCTTCTTCTAACGACGCGAATAGTCATGGTATTTCTCGTTTATTTGACCTGATTGTGCCAACTAGATTTGTGTTGCAGGCCCATAAAAGTTTTTACCAATGCATAACTTGTAAAAAAGTTATTTCGTGCCAATATTCAAGTAGCGTTGTGCAAGTCGCACTACCAATGCATGAGAAATTCCATTGGATTTTTCTTCGTTTGGTTGGGTTCCCATAAATATATTTCGGCTGATATAGGATAATTTGTTTTGGCGTCTACAATCCAAAATATTTTGATGCCATACTTTCCTGGCTTTGATGGTATATATTGACGAAAGCTGCATCTGTTTCGCGATGTCACCAACTGCTCGTTGATTGAGAGTTCTTTCGATGGAATGAAAGGCAAATTCAAATTAATTTTGAAAAGAGTCCCTATGTGACGGATTGGAGCCAATTTTCTGTGGAATAAATCTCGAGCTGCCACTAAACTTGATTTTCCAACAACAGCGTAAAGTTTCAGTGCTGCAGGCCACAGAATCCAGTCTCTTTTTTTAAATCTTCAGTTTTAGACTTCTCCGAAGCAGAAGGCATCGATCAATAAATAGTTTTATCGTTTTTGCCTTGTACCGTATATTTATGGCCACGATTTGCCTCGATTGCTGCTTGGAGTACTTCCTCTGAACCTCCTTCGTTATCAACGACATCAGCATTTTCCATATCTTGAACTAACTGTATAAAATTAAAGTCTTGAAGCGGTTCATAATTTACATTTAGGTGATCAAAATCGCTTGTACTTATCGATTATATCGGTAGATAACAATGCAGCTGTAGGATGAACTCGCCCATCAATCGGTTTAATCACAGTTTTGACATCATCGTCTTTATCAAAAATATTTTGCAAGCTCTTGTTGTTCTTCTGTAGTCAAATCCCGACGAATATTTGCCAAATAAACAATTCTATCCATTTTTTATAGGCACTGATAAGCTATAGGTACTGATATTTCAGGTACTAATTTTTGAAATGACACAATTTTTTCAAACAATAAATCCAAAACGAGAAACTAACCTTTGACAATGCAGTTAATTTTTATCGTTTCACAATCAAAAATCGTTGAGGAATGTATGAAAAATGAGTATAATACTTCTTGTCACTCACTCCACAACTGAATTATAAATAAAAATGTACGATACTTTCGACACAATAGGTAACGGCACTTTTATCTATAATACTCTATATTTGTGCGTATGCATCTGTTTAAGTGTAAAATCGAACATAAAAATTTACTAGATACAAAATGAACTAAAGAAAATACGGGGTATGCAGCTCCCGATGCACGAATTTAGGCGGTTTGTATTTCGACACACTCATACCGAAACTAACACGGAATAAATTATGAATTAACTTTGTTTTGTATAGCTAAACGTACAATAAATTAAAAAATACAACGACAAAATAGTCGTGTTGAATGAATAGTGTCTTCTATTCAATGTGGAAGTACGCTTGGGGAGCCCAGCACCCCCAACACGATTCTAAGGTTGGAATGTTTAATCATTATTTTACGAGTGTTGCTAATAAAATAAGAGCAACGTTTGGCTCGTATAACCCGTCTGTTAATTACGATTTGCCTCATGATTATTGTTAGTTTTTTATGACTCCCGTATCCAATAATGAAATTATATCTATCATTAACTCGTTGAAACCGAAGCAGTCAGTCGACAATGATGGTCTTAGTAATTTTATATTGAGAGCTATTGCTAATGATGTCAGCCCCGTTCTTACTCATATTTTTAATCTTTCTTTCGTACAAGGAATATGTCGTCCCTGAAACACTGACAACTTCTAAAAAAGGTAATCGTAATAATAAAGGCAAATATAAGCCTAGAGCCTGTAAGGCCAGTAATTTTGAAAATTTTAGAGGAGGTAGTGAAAATAAAGTCATTTTTGTATTAAACCATCAACATGGATTCCGTTAAGGCATGAGTACCGAATCGGCCTTGTTGGAATTTTTGAACTCACAACAGACTGAACGTTGATAAAGCTTGTGCGGATTTATTTATTAATGCTGCTAAAGCCTTTGATATGGTTGACCATAAAATTCTTCTGAATATTCTATATGATATTGGTTTTAGGGGAGTTGCTTAAAAATGGTTCGCTTCTTACCTTCTTCTTAATAATACTCTAAGTGAACCAAAAATTGGGGACGATGGTGTTCTCCAAGGTTCAGTAATGGGCCCTTTGCTATTTCTGATCTATATACTAATTCGGTTTTTAAATTTAAATTACATGGTATTTATACTGTGTTTGCCGATGAAATAGCTTTGGCTTACACTGGCATATCTCCTAATGACGTCATTTCTATGATTAATTCTAACCTTAAAGTCTTATATGTATGGTTTTATAAGAATTGCTAGTTCTATAACTGGATTTATTTGTTTAAGGTCGTAAATGAAAACACGTGTCAGTTCTAAATAATCTAACAAGAGAACCTTCTTAAGTATCTAATTAAAAAATTGTATAAGACTATACTGTTGTAGTACTCTGTGAGACATTAACAAAACCATTTTTATAATGGCAGCCAAGCCCTTTTTAAGGCTAAAAACACCCCTTAATTTAACCTCAAAAACCTTTTCTCGATTTATCTCGGCTCCTATTCCACTTTTTTCATAAAACAAATTGGTCATTGCTCCTCCGGAAAAGTACAAGTAATCGATAGTAAATTAGATTAAAATGGTTGCATCACTATTTTTTTAGGGGATGAAATTTGATTCTTTCGCAAATTAAGGGGTGGTTTTAACCTCTAAATGGGGCTTGGTTGCCGATTAAAAAAATGCTTTCGTTAATGTCTCACAGGGTCATTTGTGAGTCTGTGATTTGGGGGTATAAGGGTAGAAGATCTATATTGTCGTGCCCAATTGTGATATTGGGGAAGAAGCCTTAAAATTTAAAAAAATACTTTCCCAAAATACCAGAAAAAGTTTGTAAAATATAAATGGTTGGTTTGGTGATCTTTAACCGATGCTTTGAGGAAAAGTATCGTCCGAGGAGCCGAATATAACAAATTTTTATTTTTTATTTTAAAACGGCATTTTATTGTGGCATAACCAATTAGAAATATAAAATTTAGTATTGGGTAAAGATGGCAGCTTAATGCATAAGGATGCAGCATTAGAAAATTAATGCTTTTTTTAAATTATAGTTTCTAAATTTTGGTTTCTTTTAAACTGTACAAATAAAGCTATCTGAATTGTACGTAGTCTTATGGTAATAGGTCATGTATCGGTAACCAGCTCGTCGGTTTTTTTTAGCTATTGCTAAATCTTGAATAAAATGTCATGATAGTCAATTTATCTACCGGTATTAAGCAACCAAATGCAACTTTATTAGTTTTCGGTGGTAAGCATTTTTGGGCTAACTTCACACAGAGAAAAATGTTCATATGTATTTTACAGCTCATCAATCTCTTCAAAAATTATAGCCTGGGAGAGAGACAAAATCCCGAAAGTTCAAAATCCCGAGAGTATAAAATCCTGAGGGTACAAAATCCCGAGGATAATAATCCCGAGGAAACAAAATCCCAAGTGCACAAAATTCCGAAATTACAATATCTCAAGAACACAAAATCCAGAGGATATTTTCATTTAAATTAAAATTAAAATTTTCCTTTAGCAGAAGGGGCGGTCTTCGGGATTTCCTCGGGATTACGGGATTTTGTACTTTCGAGAATTTGTCCTCTCTTGGTTTTGTACCATCAGGAGTGTGTACCCTCGGGATTTTGTACCTTCAGGGTTTTGTACCTTCGGGATTTTATCCCTCGGGATTATGTCCCGTGATATTTTGTCCCTCAGGAATATGTCACCCACCCAATACTCCACTTGCCGTCAAAAAAAATCTTTTGAAATTGAATTGTCACCGATTTTGATTCCTATATATCATCGGGAAATGGTTCAAATAAAGATTACAAAATTTAACCACCACAAACTAAATAAGATCTAATCTGGAAAGTAAACAAACAACAGAAATATTGTTTCTTAAATTTCTTTAGTTCATGAACATTACGTTTGCCTTTTTCATATTTTACCCTATAAAATAAGGTAACCATTTTTCCTACTTAGAAGTTCGTTATTGATTAGGCTTTATTTCGCTAAATTGCGCTTAAACTAGATAGCAAAAACTTTTATACCATTAAAGTTAGCCAAAAGTTTTCAGCCGAAAGATATAAAATGTCGATAATGCAGATAGTGTCTTGGCTACATCAGCCGAAAGTTACCAGCCGACATATTTCCGCCGAAACATAGTTTATATAAAATGAAAAATAACAAAACAACGTAGAAACTGGTATCTTTATGAAGTGAATTTACGGCTGAATAAAGGCTCATTTTGGTTTGTCACTGTTTACCAAAGGAATTATACTTAAAATTTCATCAGAAAAGCTAAATATAAAATTAAAAAAATTGTATAAATTGAAGCTTTAAAGTGTCATGTCTGGAAAGTATTTCAATTTGTGTGCCTAGCGTAAAATTACCTCTAGAAAAATAGCTTTTTATGCAAATGATTTTTCACTAACTCCCCACATGAAACTTGCCCTGATAATTTTTCCAGGGATAATTGTTGGTAAGGCACATTAATTGAAATACTTCCAAGACATGACACTTTAAAGGTTGAATTTATACAAATTTTTTTAATTTTATATTTAGCTTTTCTGATGAAACTTAAAGTAGAATTCCTATACTATTTACCAGAGACAAACCAAAATGAGCCGTTATTCAATAGTAAAATCTTTTCATGAAAATACCAGTTTCTAGGTTGTTTTGTGATGTTTTCATTTTATTTAAAATATGATTCGGCTGAAATATGTCGGCTGGTAACTTTCGGCTGATATAGCCAAGACACTATCTGCATTACCGACATTTTATATCTTTCGACTGAAAACTTTCTGCTAACTTTAATAAGGTAAACTTTTGCAGGTCGTTAAATAAATCCTCCTTTCTTTAGCGGTCTTTCCTTTTCGGATTTGAATTCATTACAAATTAGAAGAAGAGGATCTGCAAAATATTTAGAATGAGTTTTTATCAAAATATAATGTGTAGGCAAGAGGTAATCAAGAAGTTTCTGTCGCCGAATGGAAGCCTAATATTTAAGACTATTGCTGACACTCATACAAAATAGTAAGATATTTCGCTTAATGTTTTTTGAATATGAAATTATTACCCAACATAATGTGTTTTATTTGGATTAATTACTTTGCAGCAATTTACGAGTATTATTATGGTAACCAGAAATATTTTTATATAAACTGATTAACGAAAATAATAAATAAAACATTTTTTTATATCAACACGAATATTTAATTCGTCCATTTGGAAACAAAGTAATTGGAAAATCTCTAGTGTAAAGAATTATTTTTTAATTAAGCGCCAAGCACTAATTAAAAAAATGTAAATTTATATTATTCATTAAAATATTAACACAAATTAATCAGAATTATATATATTATCGCATTAACAGTTATTATAACAATAAATTGCAATGAAGATTACAGTAGACGAATCCGGCCTAACTAAACCAAAGCTAAGGATTAAAAAATCACACCCTCGAAACGATTACATTAAATTCCTGACACCCTGTATAAAAAATATTATATGCAACAAACAATTAAATATCAAATAAATTAAATTTAAGTTCTTCCCTTAAAAGGATTTTATGGTACATAAAAATAATGATCCAAACCTAGATAGAAACATTTTATCAAGATATATTTGGGGTATGATTTTATGCAGATATTGGTATAGCTTCTAGGTATATTCATACAAATTTATTCGTTTTACAAAAAAAAAAAAATATTTGTACGTACATTCAAACATACACATATTATGTACGTATAAAATATTTTACATTTTTTATTTTTCGACTTTATTTATTGAAGTTTTATTTATTTTAATACAACAACAAAAGCAACGATACACAACCAACCACATTTTAAAGTATCTACCACAATATAATTGATCAGTGGTTTGGTTAAAAATATTGCATTTACAAATAAAATGTATATTGTAAATATCCAAACATGTTATGTAAATACATATATTGGTTGTTCGTTGTTGTTACATTTAATTAATTTATGTATTTAGATTATTTATTTTAAATTTCAAGAATGAAAAAAATGTCTTCCTCTTTGTAAATTTTGTTAGATTTACTCTAACTTTAAATCTTCGAATAATTACAAAAAAAAAAACAACAAATGTATGGTAAAATGTAAATATATAACTGATATATAAAATGTTTACCAGTAAAACTTGGTTTTGCTAAATTGTTGTTTATTTTTATTCAATTAAACCTCAAAATTTGCAATTGATTTATTTCTGTAATCATTTATTTATTTAAAATGTTTGTTACATATTGCTATGGTTATGGTTTTTTTTTTTTTTTTTGTTAATTATTAATTAACCCAAACAGAAAATATAAATTACTAAATACAACGGGGTTTTACTGGATGTACTAGTACATAACCAAATTATTAATTATTTTAAATATTAATAAAGTGCTTATTTAAAGTTTAAACTAAAAAGTTGATAACAAAAACCAACATCGATTTATTAGTAAATAATTTTGGTCTTTATTACTTGTACCATAGGTAACTTATTGTAAGGTTACAATTTAACTTTAAAATGAAAAGTCCCGAAACTCTGTTTGACACGTTAATTTTTTTGTTTGGAAAATTATGTCTAATTTTTGGGCACTAATTCGCTCAATGTCTAAAATTAAATTCAATCTTTAACTTCGTTTCCAATTGAAATTTAGTTTATAATATTTTTGCACCCATTAACTTCTGTCTAACCCTTCACATCTTTAGATTATGAGATAAGCGACTGTTTTAATTCTACAATTTCGGTGAAAATTCAAACAGGCTGATTAAATGACGGAAAAGCAATTTGCCAATAACTATTTGTACAGGCTAAGAATATCAATTATTTTGCTAACTAACTGTGTAGTCTAAACTTGGCTCGTTGTGGAAGTTGAGAGGTTTCTTCCTATGCATTACTTTGGACCAATAGTAAGGATAAGGTCAATTTATCTGTATTGTCTGTGTGGAGTGTTATTAGCTAATTTCATAAAATTTGGTATATTATGAACCGTTTGAGCACAGAAAACTTTTTTGTTGCGAAGCCATTTAGAAGCATAATTCACAATCGCAAATAGTTCGACCACGCATCCATTGTACAAGATTATTGCAAATTAACTTTGTTTGGAGAAATAATGTAATATATTCAGTTTGTGATTGCTTTAGTGAATCGACCAATTATTATCTCGACCTTCTTATAAAATTAACTAATCTGACGTCCCACATTGGTTAAAACTCCTACACTTCTCTAGATTGTTAGAGGATTTTCCAAGTCATATTTAAACATCAAATTTTAATGTACCGGTCAAACATACATGTCATTAAAAGTTACTTAGATTTTCGGGAATCAAAAAAATTATGTCGATTGGCATATTGCGTTTTATGTAAGTCCATAATTTTTGAGCAATAATTCGCTCAACGCCACTTTTAATACGTCTAAAATTAAATTCAGCCTTCAACTTCATTTCCAATTGAAATTTAGTTTGAAATATTTTTGCACTAAATAACATCTGTCTAAGCCCTTCACATCGTTGGATTATAAGATAAGATACTGTTTCAGTTCTCCAATTTCGGTGAAAATTCAAACAGAAATCACCGATTATAGAAAATTTTAAAATTATTATTCAGGCTGATTAAATGACTGAAATGCAATTTACCAGTAACAATTTATATACAAGCTCAGTAATTCGAAAATTTTTACTAAGTAACTGTGTAGTCTATAAACTTGGCTCGTTATTGAAATTGAGAGTGCAATATTTTATATTGAGAAATGTTGAGACCAATGGAAAGGATAAGGTCAAATTATCTACATATATTGTATAAGTGTTATTAGGTAGTTTCATAAAATTTGGCATATTATGAACTGTTCGAGCATAAGAAACTTTTTTGTTACAAGCATAATTCAAAATCTCAAAATAGTTCGACCGCCGGAAATGAATAAAAAATTAACACTTCCTTTAAAGAGTGCTGGAGAAAATTAACACTTCCTTTAAACTTGGTACAAAATTATTGAAAATTAGGTTTGAATCGACCAATTAGTATGTATCTCGATTGTTAGGGGATTTTCCAAGACATATTTAAACACAAAATTTTAATGTACCGGTCAACCATACGATTTTATCTTATAATTTCATTAACAGTTATTTAAATTTTCGGGAATCAAAAAATTATATTTGCCTCTGCGAAGGCCTTTATTGCGTTTAGCTCTTGAAAAAGATTCTCTAGATTAATTTCGCTGTGGCAATAACCTGTGAAAAATTTGCATAACTTTATCGGTAGAGGGTTGCTTTTCCGACTGTTTTGCAAATCCCGGGAGCCGGGATCGAAAATCCCAATTTTCTTGGAATCCCGGGAAATTATCTAAAAATTCTGGAAATCAATAAAATAAACAGAAACATTTTCTTTCGCGAAATTTAATTTTTTTTTTCCCTAATGGTTCTATATTGATGTAAGAAATATTTCTGGATCAGGATCTGAATTTTTGAATTCTTCTTCAAATTCCAAGTCATAGAACTCGTCTCAACAAGTGTTGTTTTATTGTGGATTCTTGAGGTCAGTTGTTGTTAACCCTAGGAGTGTGTTTATTTCCGAGCTCCTAAACCAATCAAATCACAAAATGGGCGTAATATTCGAAACTTTGCCAGAACCATAATCTATGATTCTATTAAAACTAAAAAATTCGACGATTTGCCACTTTATCATGCCTACTTCTGGAGATAAGTAGAAATATGAAAAATTGATTTTTCACATTCGATAGTTTGAGATAGTTAGCGACGATGTAGTTACTGCTAAAATTCGCCCTATTTTATTATAGAGAACTACTAAGGTAAATTTAAACTTAGAAGAAAGGGGAAGCAAGATTCATATTTTCAAGAGATATCAAAAAGGTCGTAAAATGATCTAAGGCTTGAAAGTTTACCTTTTACAAAGAGAAAAAAAATCAATGACAACGCTTTGTTACGTTTGGTGCTTTTTTGTATACCAAGGCCTAGATAAAAGTGACTTTTATCTACAATTCATAGCTACGGTTGCATATTCCCACTTTTATTGCCATATCTGATTTTTTTATTTTTTTTTTACAATCTACTTAGCGTTCCCTTTGAGCTATAATAAATCGGGTAACAGTTTTGTTTTTAATTCAAATACCATTACTAAAGCATGATTTTGTATTTTGTAAAAAACGTTGTGTTTGCATGGTTCATTAGCTTAAAGCAAACCTGAAAAATTTGAAATCAAAGAATAATGCTAAAAAAAATTCACTTTATTGATTTTCTTAATAGTTGGTGTGTGAACCCCATTTTTACTAACCTCAACAACTCGACTGTAAAGTGAATTAAACGACGATTTCAAATAAGTTAAACTTATTGCATTCCACGCGCTGCTTGGATTCGACCTCTATTAAAGCGTCCACGGTCTCAAACTGCCGTCCTTCTTCGTACACTGTCTGTGGTAGCCACTCTCCACCATTTTCAGTTATATTGAGGTCAGGAGAGTACAGCGGCTAAGTCAAAATATCAACATTTTATTGGGATACCCAGTTTTTAACAATCCTAGAATTGTGAATTGCTGCATTATCTTGCTGCAAGGTGCATTTAAGAGGCCCGACAAATTTATTAATCTGAGGAAAACTTTGTTGGAATATGTTTTTATAATTTCACTATTAAGAGTCACCTTTTTTGAACTGTACATCAATTGTGCCTAGTAGGTTATAGCTTCTCGGACCTAAACACCACTTGTTCTGCTATAATGACGCGACAAAGTTATTTCATCCTTCCTCAAATTATGGTAATAAAACTTGATATACGTCTAAAATATTTGGTCTTAGGCCGGTGAAAAGGAGTGTACTTCACCTAATTTACGTTAATTATTAATCATTTTCTATAGAACCACAAGGATTGATTAACTGGAAGCAGCTATCGAGTTGAAGGAACTTTATCCAAAAACTCAACACTCTTTCACTAATTCCAGTACTTGGAACTCAAACAATATTTGTGACCAAGCTAATCAAGCTCCCATTTTTCATACGGGTGTATTTTAAACGAATAATGAACCGCATAAATTTTTTTTTCCATTTTATTCACCACAAAAATTTGTAGCTTGTATTTTGCTATTAAAAAAAAACGTAAACGTCACAATTTTAACCACTTTCAATTGAAATACCAAAACGATTAAAAAGTGAGGAAAATTTATGTTTTTTATCATAGTTAAAAAACTTAACTTTTTACCCGATTGAAACACAGCCTTAGAAATAAAATTAAAAACGCCGTTTAGCTAAAACTAAAAATAATTAGCAAATATATCGACTTCTAAACTAAATACTGCCCCATCTATGTTTCTTTCGTTTAACCATACAATTAAACGTTCGATGTTGAAAGGCAGAATGTCGGAAAACCGAATGTCGAATGGCCGAACGTCGTATGGTCGAATGTGTCGAATGGCCGAATGTCGAAGGGCCGAATGTCCAAGGGCCGAATGTCGTATGGCCGAATGTGTCGAAAGGCCTAATTTCTAATGGCCGGTTGGGTCGAAAGGCCGAATGGTTCGAATGGCCGAACAAGTGGAAAGGCCGATTAGGTCGAAAGGCCGAATTTTCATTAAATTTTTTCATTAAACCACTGAATTTTTTTTTAATGTACGTGCTAATAAATCCTGTGTATGTAGCATATTAATGTGACCAAATTTTGTCGGAAAAAAAATTTGTTTATTTTTCTTTTTTTATTTTACTTTTTTCGATTTAATATTAAACATTTTTATTCAAAAATTTTGATAAAAATATAAATTTTGGTTTTCATAAAAATATAAATTTTGAAAATTTTCATTTATAAAAAGATGAAAAATTAAAATAAATTTTGACACAAGCGGCCTTTCGACATTCGGATTTGCGACACAATCGGCCTTTCGACATTCGGCCATTCGACTTATTCGTCTTTTCGACATATTCGGTCTTTCTACCTATTCGGCGTTTCGATATTCGGCCTTTCGACACATTCGGCCTTTCGACATTCGGCCTTTCGACCCATTTGGCCTTTCGACATTCGGCCTTTCGGCGTTCGGCCTTTCAACGTTCGGCCTTTCAGCCCTATTCCCAGATTAAAACTACCACGGGCATAGTTTAATGCTATGGTTTATAGGTGTCACAGGTTAAGGACAAAATGTTGTTGAAGTATGATTAAGCGCAATTGAAAAATTAAGTGAATCATTACATTTTGAAGATCGTATGATTAAGTGCCTAAAATATTATTAAAAGGCCAAGTATTAATATTAAAAGTAAAAATATTGTTGTGAATAAAACAAAATCAATTCAATTTATCACCAACGAATTTATTTATTTCACACAAGAATTATTACACCACAATTTACACTTTTTATAATTTTCACACAATATCGCTTTTGCTTTTTATTTCGCACTAAAACACATTTTTAATCTCTTGTAATTCCTTTTTAATTTTCACACAATCGCTTACCAAAAGCTTACAATCCAATTGACTTCGTTCGTCTTTTTATATACACCAACCATACTTCTAGAATTTTTATGACTTTTCCATTAAGAATAGTCTAGAAATATTTAGAACAGTTTTATCATGGAAAATTCCATTTTAGTAAAGTAAAACATTGAGCTATTAATCTAAATTATTCTATTACTCCGTAGGTGTCACCGTAACAATAGTAAATTTCAATTTTGCATTTATTTAAAATAGAGTTTAAATTGGTTTTTCATTCGTAAATGAACGAACATTTTTGGTGCCGAAACCCGGGAAGCTACATATTTCACAAGCGTCTTTTTCATTGCAATTCTGCCACATCATTTATCACATTTTTCATTTTCATAATTTTCTTTCATATTTTTGTTGTAATTACTTCTGTTGATTTTTTTTTTCGAATTACTACTTACCTAAAACAAAATTCAATTTATTAAATTTTTTTTTAGTGCTCAATTTATTAAATTTTTTTCATATTTGGTTACTAAAACTCAATATAGCGGCAAAGTGAATAGTGTAAAGAACTGAAAAGTGTTAAGTGAACTGTGTACAGAACATTTTTTTGTTATTTTATTGTTATACTTACGAGCTAGTATAATAAATTATTTAGTGAGAAAATTGATAATCAAACCAAATACGCAAAGAAAAATGTGAAAAGCTATACAAAGATTTAAATGATTACAAAATGGAATTACTGGCTTTTGAAGGTTACGAACACAACACAGAGGAAATGACACAACATTTCTGCATTAAAAGCAGCAGTAAACGCGAGGTCACCTGCACAAAATGCATAGATACAGGACTTACACGTTACACTCGGTCAGTTTATTGGTCAGCAACAAAGCCTCCTGCAAGGAATTCACGGGCGATTATAAACTGCGGCCATCGTTCCTCGACTTTACGTGACATCAGTGCAAGAGAAAAATAGTATCAGTGCGGTGCATAAGCTATAAATCTAGCTATTCGCCACATTAAGGTAACAGAGCAAAATTATGATGATACTGGGGCTAAGCTAGTGGATCAGTATAACCAGCCAAAATCGATAACATTTAGTTTTATTCAATTAGGAATTAAGGAAGTTACATACATCGAATGAGGTGATTAGAGGTTTAAGAGCTTTGGGGAGATTCTGCTGAGACACGTGACTCTTGGTTAAGCCATTTGCAATAGTTAACCAGACTGACTGAGATACCTTTTCTGCTTCAGTCGCCTATAACAGAGATAACATCCCTAACAAGTAGTGAAATACCAAAGCTAGCCAGGGCACTACTAGATTCTGGAACTCAGTGTTAATTTATTTAGGAATTTTGTATGCAGCGTTTGGAACTATGGCAAATATATTCTCTAATTTCCATATGCGGCCTAGCTTCGTGTTCAGCAGGAAAGACTAGAGTCTAAAGAATAATTACAGTTAAATCACATGTAACGCCACATTATACCATACAATTAACGGAACCTATAATGGAGAAAATCTACTCCTTACTACTAGCGGCGAAGATATCAATACCAGCCAACAATGAAATATGGCAGATCCTCAATTTAACATTCGCAGTACAGTGGATTTATTAATTGGGCCTCTGCATTTTTCTTAGACATATTTTAAGAGAGGAAAATGACTATAAATAAACTTCCAGTATTACACTCGTTCAAATTTAAATGGCTGATAGTGAGGAAAATCTACCAAGGAGAACTAGACTGCCACAGTCCAGATAAACACAAATTTTGGCAAACCGAAAAACCAGTGGTCGAAAAACAGCACAACGAAGGAAATGATCCCTGTGAAATTTTATTCATAGAAACAACAACTAGATACGACTACCATTTTTAAACCCACGACCGCAACAAGAATTCAATATGTTCATTCAAGAAAATATAAAATTATAGAACAAATGAAACACGCCGTATTTCACTATCACCAAACTCCGAGTGGCATTTGACGCTTCATGTAAAACCACTACAGCAATATCTGTGAAATTTTGTTTGATGACGAGACCAATTTGCAACTGGACTTAACGGCAGCACTGAATCGGTTTCAACCTAATACTATAGCAATAAATGTCGATATTGAAAAAATGTATAGACAAATAATGGTAGATCCGTCTGATGCCGATTTTTAGTGCATTTCATGGCGAAATCATCTAAAGGAAAAAAATTAGTCACAGCATGTGCACGCATTCTAACCATCCGAACCTTACAAGACTTAACAAGAATATACGAACCGAAGTATCCAAATGCAGCTAAAATTATTCAAAGCCGGTTCTATATGGATGACCTTCTAACCGGCAGCCCCAGATAACAGAAATCGAATTCAAAGGAAGTGCTAAAATCGGTAGAATTGGATATACAGAAGACATCCTTAAACTAATCGAAGACGATCAAACCACAAAAACGCTGGGTATAATGTGGCATCCTCAGAGCGATAAATTTACGTTCAAAATAAATAGACAACCTAACCTGTATAATGTAATTTGGAAAGATTGCTGTCAGATAATTCAAAATTGAACGTTCCGTTGGGTTGGCTATGACCCATAATAATTTGGTTTAAGATGATTTTACAAAAATGGTGGTTAGCTAAAACCGACTGGAATGATAACATTTGATGCCTATGGAATATGCTTACTAGCATCGTGAAACTCGATATCATTCCAGTTAGATGCATTTTGTGACGCTTCAGAATCAGCTTATGGTTATTTGATATATCGTAGATCCAGCAACAAATTAAGGGAAGTAACAAATCGAATAGTGTGTTCTTAAAGTAAAGTGGCCACAATAAAACAAATCAGCTTACTAAGATTCGAACTATGTGAATTCATGCTTCTAGCTGATTTAATCAAATGTTGCCAACCATTATTAAACATTGACAATATAAGCATATCTGCTTGGACAGACTCCATAGTTGTTTTACAGCGGCTGTCACATGTCCCAGCTAGGTGAAAAACCTTTATAGCCAATGTGACAAGTGTCATTTTGGATATAATCATATTATCAAAATGGAGCCATGTTTCGTCGAGTGAAAGTCTTAACCTACAGAATGACAGAAATAAAATTTATTGTTTTTAGAATACGTAGAGGTCGAAAATCTGCAATACAAATCACAAGCTTTAAGAAGTTAGAATCCGGCAACGTATCAAATGCTATTGACCCGTTCATTGATTTTCAAGGTGTACTGCGAGTAGGTGGATCTCTGATAAACTACTCCAATTTAAGTTAGTCAGTTAAGCATCCGATAATTTTGCCCAAAAAGCATGTTGCGAATCAACTAATTATCCAGGAACTACACACATCAAACCTACAAGGTGTTGTTATGCTTGTTATGCAGGCATACTGATCACGTCAAACGATACATAAAATCGTGTGTAACATAACCTTTTATGAGTTTTTAATTCGCATTTTTAAAATTTTATCTATTAAAGCTCTTTTAATTTTAAAATTTGAGTAAAGGTCAAGGATTTAGCCTGAAACATCGTTTTTCAATAAAACAAACGTTGCTGCATGCAGCCCATACATTACTTAACATGTTGATCAACTTGGTGGTGTCTACAGAAAAGTTTAACCGTGTTTAGTCTAGTTTATCAACCAATTTGACAGTTGTCTAATCGATTGAAGTAAAATCAAAACGATATGATTTTATGTAGGCAAAGCTAACTGTGTATGGCAATGTTGTATCAACTACCAAAGGAAACATTGTCAAATGTGTGCCTTGAATCAATTTACAAATAAAATTGACGTTTAATTATCTTAAGAAAATTATTGCGATTGGTACCCGATTTTACTAACAACGTTTTTAAACCAAATCAACAAAATCAAAATATGACGGTGCCAAATAATGAAGAATGGCGAGATTGTTTAAATAGTTTTAAAGAAAATTCCGTATGTTGGCAAATTACCAATGAACATTATAAAAACCAATTTCTTCGGAATAGTGGCTGGCAGAAACGGTGGACCAATTGAAAATGCGGATAACCAATATTAGGACTTGTTACCGCAGGGAAGGAAAAAAATTAAATAACAGTGAAAAATCAGGAGCAGGAGTTGATAACATATATGTACCATCATTATGGTATTTTGATATGTTAAATTTTTTAAAAGATCAGGAAACACCAATAGAAGGAACATCAATAGAATCGAATATTTCTATTTCGGTAATTCGTAAATAACATTCGTATTGTTTTTAATCGGAACTTGCAGCACAACCAGTACGTAAAAAAGTACGCCAGAATCAGGCAAATATTAACAGAGTTGTGCTCCGTGAAAAGGAGCAGTGGGATCTGGTATAGCAAGTCCTCCGTTATTTAATTTTTGAAAAAATTTTCTATTTGAAAAAACTTCTCCATCCAAAATTCGCTCATTAGTTCCAACGTTAACCATTAAGAACTCACAATCGGCGTTAATGATTGCCATAAGAATTACACTCAATGTCTTTTAAAATACCCTGCTAAAGTTAGCCTAAAGTTTCCAGCCGCAAGTGAAAAGTCGATAATGCAGATTATGTTATTGACATTCCAGCCGAAAATAAATCAGCCTCTAGAGTGTTATATCTAGAGATAGATTGGATTGATGTGACTTGTCAATAGCTATCGCAGGAAAAAAATTGAGTTCAAGTTTCCCGTGGGAAATCTCGGAAAATTCGATTTTCTAAAAATTATTAGAAAATTTGTATAAAATCAGCCTCTAGAGTGTTATGTCTGGAGATGGATCCAATTGATGTGATTGCTCAATAGCTATCGCAGGAAAAAAATTCAGTTCAACAAAAAATTATTAGAAAATTTGTATAAAATCAGCCTTTAAAGTGTTATGTCTGGAGATGAATAACATTAATGTGATTTATCAATAGCTATAGCCGGAAAAAAAATCAGTACAAGTTTCCCGTGGGAAATCTCGGAAAATTCAAAAAAGTTTCCAGCCGAAAGTAAGAAATGGATGAATAAAATAAGCATCTAGTGTGTTATGTCTGGAGATAAATTGGATTGATGTGACTTGTCAATAGCTATCACAGGAAAACAATTCAGTTTAAGTTTCCCGTGGGAAATCCTGGAAAATTCGATTTTCCGATTTCGGAAAATTTTCTAATAATTTTTGGAAAATCGAATTTTCCGAAATTTTCCAAGGGAAACTTAAACTGAATTTATTTCCTGCGATAGCTAATGAGTAATCACATTAATTAAATCCATCTCCAGACATAACACTCTAGAGGCTGATTTTATACAAATTTTCTAATAAT
This sequence comes from Tipula vernalis, assembly GCA_958295665.1. Taxonomy (NCBI): domain Eukaryota; kingdom Metazoa; phylum Arthropoda; class Insecta; order Diptera; family Tipulidae; genus Tipula; species Tipula vernalis. The sequence goes on from OY282558.1 coordinate 431,766,863, forward strand.
TTTTGGAAAATCGAATTTTCCGAGATTTCCCACGGGAAACTTGAACTGGATTTTTTTCCTGCGATAGCTATTGACAAGTCACATCAATGCAATCCATCTCCAGACATAACACTCTGGAGGCTTTTTTTATTCATCCATTTCTTACTTTCGGCTGGAAATTTTTTTGAATTTCCCGAAATTTCCCAAGGGAAACTTGAACTGAATTATTTTCCTGCGATAGCTATTGATAAGTCACATCAATCCAATCCATCTCCAGACATAGCACTCTGGAGGCTTTTTTTATTCATCCATTTCTTACTTTCGGCTGGAAACTTTTTTAAATTTTCTGAGATTTTCCACGAGAAACTTGTACTGATTTTTTTTCCTGCGATAGCTATAGATAAATCACAACAATGCAATTCATCTCCAGACATAACACTCTAGAGGCTGATTTTATACTAATTTTCTAATAATTTTTGGAAAATCGAATTTTCCGAGATTTCCCACGGGAAACTTGAACTGAATTTATTAATTCGACAGCTATTGACAAATCACACAAAAACGATTCAGCTTTAGATATATACTCTAGAGGCTGATTTTATTCCAATTTTGTATATTCTTCTGATTTTCCGATATTTTCTACGAAGCAAAGTTTTACACGTAAATTTATTTACAAAAATTAATATTTATAGATTTCTATGTATCCTATTTATTTTTGGCTGATAACTACTAAATTTTTTATTTTCGGCTTGAATGTTATATTATAATCTGCATTACCGACTTTTAACTTTCGGCTGGGATTAGGTAATCTGCCTTACCATTTTTTTTTACTTTCGGCTGGACTAACCCAATCTGCAATATCGACTTTTCACTTTCGGATGGCAACTTTCGGCTAACTTTAACAGTATTTTTGGGATATGCTTACCATCTATGGTTCCTATTGGCAGTTCAGGTATCCTAATTTTTCAAAAAACTTTGTTGCTTTTATTTTCTATTGTTCGGAATTTCGGGGTTCACAATTTCTAATTTTCGTACCTATTGCCACGAAGAATTTAAAAAATTGGCAAGTTTGCAAATTATTTATATTTTTCTAATACAACGTTAATTGCCCGGCATGTTTCAATCTCAATTTTACCGATTGCTGGTGGCGAAACTGCATATGCAAACTTCAAATCTTTGAATGCATTCTCTTTTCATAACAATGTTAAGGTAATGGAAATTCTTGTGTCTATGGGAATTGCATCACGCATAAAGGTGTCCCGTTTGCTTATAAATAGCGATATCTTTCCAAGAGATACATGAAACATTTTTCGTTCAAGCTCCTATATTTTCTGTAGTCTAATGGATCTGAATGTTTTATCTACTAGCCACTCTTTTCTTTTCTTGAGATAACATTTTTTTTTTACATTTTCATCACACAATTCCGCAATCACAGTTAAAGCGATAACTTTGTCAGTAATTAACCAGTTTGTTACATCACAAAAATATCAAAAAAAAAATTCAGTTGATCAACTTCGGTTGAATCACACATTATTGAAGAAAGGTCTTGCATACATTTTTGGATAACTTAACTACGTGGCAAACCTGATCCAGTTGTAATGAACTATACTATACTTCACAGAATTTAGAATTTTTATTAAGTTTGTTGTTTTTAAAAGTTGTGGTATCTCCAATCAAGGAGATATCCACAAGGTCATACCTATATTTTCGGATAATTTCGCCATATGCCAGTCTACGTGGTCAACCTTGTCCAATCAATATTAAATTTTACAGAGTTTAGTACTTTATGTAAAATGACATAAAATCGGGTACATGGTGCATTGCATTGCAATTAACTCCGGTGTCTGTCCAGGAGAAGCTCTATCGCTGAGCATTTTAAAGTTTTTAATGTATACACGTATTTTTATTTTTGATTTTATTTGTTTGGTGGGTTAAAAATTGTGTTGCGGAACGCAATGTAGCTTAGCGGTGGGTAGTCACAAGGTTCAGATACTTGGGATTTCTTTTCCTTAATGATAATATTGTAGTGGAGGATATTAAGAAGCGTCTTGCCGACGAAATGGGATTCTAAAGTAGTTCTTATATACATTTCTGGAATATGGCCAATTAGAATGGGAATTACCGATTATTTCTTTACCAATTTTCGATCTGCCTCATAGCAGATAAACCTCGACAGCTGCATGGTTTATTGAAACTGTAACAGACAATAGCTTTTAGGATATTGCCTGTTGAAATTTTTAAGAATTAGACAGCTTTTCAAGTTTCTCATATTGATATATATATATTATACATCTACCGGAAATTTAATCCCAATCATAGGAAAATAAGAAAAAATGGGTGAGAGTGCACGCAGCATCAGTTAAACTTTTAATGTTAGTGTATAGGGTCCCGGAATTAGAAAAATCATTTTATAATCTAATTTCCGTAGTACATGTCAAATTTAGTCGAAATTAGTTCTAACCAAACAGGCCATATCCCACAATTTTTCGGTTCAAAAATAGATAGGTTCCATCCTAGTTAGCCTTTTTCCAGAACTGCATCTAAAAATCATTTTTAAATCCCATTTCCAACGCCAATTATCCAAATGATTAAAAATTCTAAATTCTGTGAAGTATAGTGTAGTTCATTACAATTGCATAAGGTTGACCACGTAGACTGGCACATGGGCAAGTTATCCGAAAATTTAGGCAAGACCCATTTTCTTAATTAATAAAAATTTTTAATTCTGCGAAATATGATAAAGTTCATCACAATTGGATCACGTTGCCCACATAGACTGCTACTAAACCAAGTTATCTGAAAATGTGGATAAGACCTTGTGTACATTTCTGTGATCGCAGATGCAAAAATTTTTAAAATCATCCATAATTATTAAAAATTCTAAATTCGGCGAAATAAAAGTTCATCACAATTGGATCATGTTGGCCACGTAGACTGGCACAAGGCCAAGTTATCCGACAATATGGTCTATCCGAAAATATGTACAAGACCTTATAGTCATCTCTACGGTCGGCGATATAAAACTTTAAAATAATCCAAAATTATTAAAAATTTCAAAAACTATTCATAACAGTTGTGACATTAATCGCTATATGGCTTAGCTATTCTAAGAAATGTGCGGGGCCTTCGGGACATTTCCAGGATCGGCGCTAAATAATTATTTAAACCATCAAAAATCAGTGAAATTTTAAATTATCTGAAATATAGTAATGTTCAACACAATTGAATGCTTTTGGTTAACGAGATGAACAGATGGTCCAGCTTGCTAAAAATGATGAAAAGAACCTGTTTGGTGGTACGAAAAATCCAAAATTACAAAAAAATAAAATTTTCATATAATTTAAATTCCAATTGGAAAAATAGCTAATTTAACAGTGAAATATTTGTTATTTTTTTTTTAGCATAAACTTCACACTCATGAAATAAAAGCTTACTAAAAATCGCGAATCGTTAAGCCAATATACTGTAACGTTTTTGCCTTGACACTCAAGGTTCGTATCACTGGATTGTGAATAATACAAAATCAATTTAATTTATCTCCAACGAATTTATTTATTTCACAAAATTTATTACAACACAGTTTATTAATAAAAATTCACAAAATCACTTTATAAAAATTATTCTCAAATTTTACTGATCACTATTACTTTTTATTTCGCATAAAAACACTTTTTAAATCACTTTTTAATTCCTTTTTAATCTTCACACTATCGCTTACCAAATACTACTAATCCAATTCGATCTCGTTCGCCTTTTTATATACACAAACCAAACTTCTAGAAATCCAGTTAGAATAGCGTAGAAACATTTAGAACAATTTTTATCATGGAAAATTCCATTTTAGTACAGTTAGACATTGAGGTATTAATTTAACTTATTCTATTACACACTAGGTGTCACCGTCACAATACATTACATTGATGGCAATCATAGCAGTAAAAATTTGCTAAACTTGTAGGAAAAGCAAAACAAATTTCCAGTTTTTTTTCTGTAAACATCATAGACACCTGACGTACACTAGTAAAACTATAGATATATTTAGCTATTGTTATTTTAATTCGTCAGAGCAAACTTTGATGTATTTTTCAAAGTAAAAGTTCGAAATATTTTTGTTTTTTTCATTGAAAAATTTGGAGCTAAAAGGCATGATTTTTACTATGGATTCCAATGGAAATCCGTGAAAAGTTATACCGATAAAAAAGATTCTAAAAAATTTGTTATGATGTTTATGGCTCTTTACTCTAGAAGGCTATACTAGTACACATGTTGAATTATTAAATTAAACCTTAAATGAATGATGTGGAATTTTCCATTTTAATGTATACCGTTCAAAGCTTATACAATATATTGACACTTAATGAGGTTTTGCCATGAGAAAGAATACGGCGACTGACTACCTTTATAATAAAAAAATCAGTGAATGACTACAAATTAAATTTAATTACAAATAGTTCAAATTCAAGCATATATACATAATTAAACGAAATGAAACCATATTATATTTGTATCCTATTCTAATGATTTATTTTCGTATTCCCCAAATTAAAAAATTAAATTACAAAACAAAATAATGATATATATATATAGAAAGAAAATTTAAGATCCCTACATAACGAAACAAAAAAAAAAGTATCTGACATTTTATTTCTCTTTAATTAGCAAGAATATAAATTAGCATTTATTTTTGTTGGTCATTTTATCCATTTTCACAGTGTTCTGTGTGTAATTTAATTTTTTTTTTCTATTCGAGCTTTTTTGTTTTTATTTGTATTTTCTTTTTGATTTATATAATTGTGTAGAGTGAAAATTTGTAGTCTATAGAATGAAAATTAACGAGTTGTACAAGAAAATGTATACGGATGAAAAATAAAAAGAAACATTAATTTTCAAGTATAAGCTATGTTGAAATATTTCCCAAAAGTTGTTACAAAAAAAAAAAGCAAAAAAACTTGTTGGTTCTGATGAATAAATGGTACTCGTAAATTGCAATGTCCTTGTATAAACATTATTTTAGTGTGTGTTCTTGTGCTATTCCATATAATGGAAGTGGTCGGAACAAGTATGAAAAAATGCAGTAAATGCGGAACAATCAAATATTTTAATGAAAATATAAAATTATTCGCTCATTTGCTTATGTATTTTGTAAGTTGTTTATGCCCTGTCTTTTAATTTCCCTAAGAATTTCCTTTATTATTTTTCATTTTTCATTACGCGCCGTTATTCATTAAACAAAAATATTTTCATGGAAAATAATGACAGTACGGGAACATTTACAAAAAAAAAAGGGTTTGTTTTTATTTTTATTTATTATTAAATTATTTTTCTCGGGTGTCGAAATACTGTGTTGTGCGAGAAGCTTTAATAGAATTTTAAAATTTTTTCATTATTTATTTAATTTTTTTTTGTTTCCGTTGTTTTTTCGTTTTTATATTTTTAAATAGGAAAACATACAAATAATAATAATTTGGTTTTCGCGAGGTTTTTTGTCATCGTCAGAGATTGTACTTACAATTCACTCGCCTTGTCTCTTTTATTTAATTTATTTACATACAACTGAGGGGTTTCTTTCACCCCATTTTAAAAAGAGATTAGAATTTTCTTATCACCAACAATATTTATGTAAATGCTTATAATATGAAATTGAATTTTAAAAAATTGTGTGAAAGTCGTTTTGTTGTCAAATTATTTTATGACGTTATTGACTATTTCGGTTACGTAATACTTAAGCATAAAAGTAAAAAATTTAAATTTTTTAACACAAACAGGAGATTACAGTTGACAGTTTTTTTTGTGCTTTAATATACAGCCTTCTCAATAGAAAATAATTCTTAAACAGTTTTGTTAGTGTTTGTAAGCGAAACAGAAAAATGTTTCATAAATAAATCTTTAGAGAACATAATTTCTACAATTCCTAAATAAAAAGTAACTCACTGTATACAGATAAGGAATGTTAACGAATTTGTCTTGCTTTGTCTCTGAAACAGAAGCAAAAAAAAAATGTTAAACATAAAATTCTATTTGCATTCATAAGATAATAATCAGTCTTCAAAAATATAACAATAAAAAATAAAAATTGTTCCGTTGGGAATAAAGTTCCTATTTTATTTGAATCTAACTCAAACATTTTTAAATTACAAAAAAAAATAGAACAAAACGAGAAATTATGATTAGCAATTATACAGTAGTCATGAATTATTTTACGGCAAAGTTAGCTTATATATTTAAATAAATAAAATAAATATTTTTAAATATTAAAAAGTTTGTTTTACATTAGTTTTTATTCTTCACAAAATATTCGAATTATGCTATTGAATAATGAGCATAAGAATTTATTTTATATTGCATAATTTTTTTATATGCCATGAAAAAGTTTTTTTTTTTTTTTTTTTTTGAAAAACTAGAATTTAAAACTATAAAAACAAATTTCATCAAGTTTGATGTAATCGATTTTTTTTTTTATTTAAGTAAAACATTTTATTGTACATACATGCTGTTTATGGGTTTTTTAATGACCGAAAGCGTAAGGTGAAAAAGCAAATCAAAAGCTATTGGAAAAGTAATAAAAATGGTTCAAAAAAAATTATTTAGTTTATTCCAAATTTTATAGAGTTGAAGCAAAACAAATTAAAAGTTTTGAAATATTTTGAATTTTTTATGACAATATACAACAATATTGGCCGAGGCCAATGTCTATCTTATTGTCGATAGTTTATTTTTACACAAACTTGTTTTTACTCGGGACAAAAAATGGGAAGCCCAAAAAAAAAAAAATTCCAATGAGACAAACTCCCAAAATGGTTTTTGCCTAAATACAAAATTGTATTTTAGAGTAAATCCCAAAATTAAAAATCCCCCCAAAAAATATCATGCTATAAATCAAAAAAGGTACTAATTTTTATTATGACTGCTAAAAATGATAATTATTAACACATTGACGGATAAGACGGCAAATATCGACCGCAACAGTTCAATTGCACAGGACAAGACGGTATATGCCTACATTTAAAAAATAGCCTTATATAGGACAAGACGGAAATTACCGACAATGTGTGTCCCTATAAAAAATACTACAAATGCAATTTTTTTGAAGAAATGGGCAAACCACATAAATAAATGTCTCGTAATTTTTTTTAATGTTTTTAAGACTTCGGGAAAAATAAGACAGCATATACCGTCAATGATATATGTAATTGTCAGTAGTAAAAATGTTGTAGTACGATCAACAACTTTGTTTTATCGAAAAGTGTGAAATATTGTTATTTTTGTTTTGAAAGTGTTGATACCAGTTAGGTAAAATCTTCGGGGTAAGTATCAAAATTAGATTAAACATTTTGAAGTACATTTTAAAAAGGAGTAAATACTGTAGATATAATTTAAAATCTCCAAGATGCCTGAAGAATATGAACCATCCTGAAAAGGATAAGTCAACAATTAAAACTATTCATTCAAATTTGTCAAAAAGGCATGTAGACCACAAAAATTTGCTGTCATTAGACGAATCGCTCTTATAGTTTCGAGGTAGACTGAGTTTCGAATACTATAACAAGGGCAAGAAAGCTAAGTTTTGAATCAAGCTTTATTGTGTGTTTATAACATAGGAAGATACCATAGTATTGATACCATAGTATTGAGTTGAAGTTCGTCACTAATGATTTGCTCAAAATAAATAAGTTTATTTGCGCCATTTTATTTATCAAATAAGGAGAAGGCTTTGAGTTTCATGTATATACAATATACATATGTGTATGTATTTTAGAAATATGACCCGCGAATATATTTCGGCTGCACCAAATTAATTCCGCGTTGGAATTATTATCAGATCCCTCCATGCGAAATTTTTGTTTGACTTTGCTCCAATAATGCATGATATTTTTATTATTTCAATTTTTTTCAAAAATAAAAATATTTAGGCGACTAACGAAAGCAAAATAATTTTAATAATAATTATTAATTACCGAGGGTTAAATTCATTATTGAACAATTAATTAATTGTTAAATAAAAAGAAAAATAATGAAATTTATTTTCTATTACGAAAAAAAACGGATTTTTTTTTTCATAGAGCTGTCAAAAATTAGCAAATATGGGCAAGATTATTGCTTATAATTTTGAATTTTGATTTCTTTTAGTTGGTAATTCTGTGACACCTTTTGCTCAAAGTAAGAAATTGTTCAACTCGAGCATGGAACTAGTAGGCGGCGCTTGTGACATTTTAAATAATTTGGTTGGTCGTATCAATCTTCCTACCTTCTTAACTTCCTATACCTTCCTATGTCATAAACGCACCATTACGAACCAACTAGTAGTAGTGGTTACTGTCCAGAAGCAAAACAAAAATTATAGTAAACTAAATTTAAAATAAATACTTAGCTTAAAATATTTTATACTGTCGTAATCAATTAAAATCAATATTTTTCAATAAGAAACATTTCTATTATATTGTTGTATCTAAATTATCTTTTTATCAATCCATTATACTCAAAATTTGTATGTATTTCGCACCTGTAAGAAATTTTGCTTTACAACTTATTATTGTTTTGAATTTAAATGTCAAATTTTAATCGGATTGCTATGTTTCTTTTATACCATTCAATTTAATATGTCTAATTAATAGTACTCGTAAGCAACACAGGTGGAGCAAAATATAATTATAATGGAAATTATATTCCAATCAGATTGGAATCCATTTAAAAACATATTTCGAGAATAATGTGTGACGCTGAGACGAAAGGAGCTCCTAATTAAATTAATAATTTGTTAAATATTAAAATTAAAATTAGATTCTATAATTGGAAGACGGCAGACTTGATTTATTGATCTTCTTAAAATTCCACTAGCCGTCTATATTTGCACAACACGAACGTTACCATCGTTTCCCGGATACAGCTGAATGATTTTTCCAAATAACCACTGCGCTAGTGGTAAATTGTTGGCTTGGATTATTACGATGACGCCTATCTTCAAATTGGGACGTTTGGTTTGCCATTTGGATCTAGATTGTAGGGATGTTAAATATTCCATTTTCCAGCGCTTTCAAAATTGTTTATGTATGTATTCTCTGGACAATGTCCCAACTTGAATATATAGATAATTTAGACGCTGACATTTCGATAACTTGTTTCAAATGTCTGCCGATAAGAATGTGCACTGGGGTCAGATAATCTAAGTTGTCGGAATTTTACGAACAAATTGGCCGGGAATTAAGGACCCCTTCAATCTGCGTAATCAGGATGGAGAACTCCTCCAACGCTAAAATGTGTTCACCGACTGTTCTTGATGCGGAGCTGCTGGCGGTATGAATCGGAATTCGATATTATTTTTCGTGAGGTAATCTGATATTTCTTCCGACTGTTGCTTTAGGACATCATTAAAATTGAAATTCATACATATTTCAAAATGTACTGCGTGAGTGGTAAAGCAAACATACATAAGTATGCTTTGCTAGGAACTGCTCCACGCCTCCAAACTGCATGAATTCTGAATGCGCGGCAGAAATCTACGCCTACTACTGCGAATGGAAAGCTGGGTTGCACTCGATCTTCGAGTAACGATCCCATTATTTGTTACGCCATTTTCGGTTGTTGTCTTATACATTGGATGCATTGCCGAAATACTCTTTCTGCAACGTCTTCACCTCTAATTATCCAATAAGTTTACCGGACCAGGCTTTTTAATAAATTGACACCAGGATGCTGATTCTCGTGATGTATGTGGTGAGTTATTAACATCGATAAACGATTTTTACTTGACAAAATTACCGGATATTTCGCGGTATATGGTAATTCCGAATTATACATCCTTCCCCCGACTCGTATGACTTGGGCATCGTCAAGAAACGGATCCAATGGTCTCATTTTGCCTCGTTTTGGAATTGGCTTGTCGTTTAATAACGCATTATATTCTTCTGGGAAATCCGCAATTTGTTACCTTTCGGAATAGAGATCGGTTGGCCAAATGAATCTCTAATCTTGTCAATACTCCAGATTGTCGATTTGTTTTAGATTTAGATACTCTACAATTATTAAAAAGCGGTAAATACAAGCTAATATTTTTTGTAGTTTGAAACAATTGGAAAATCTATTGATCAGGTCGTTTAATCTATTGATCAGGTCGATTCGCCATTCTCTTTCTGGATTGTAATACGATGGATCAACAATGTAGGCGAACGTTTTCCGGTAGTGGGTGGAATAACCACTTGGTTCGGCCAATTATCTGCCCCTTCGTATAACCACTCTGGTCCGTTCCACCAAAAGTTGCTTGTTGAAATTTCGTGATACGTTTTACCGCTAGTTGCGTAATCCACAGGATTATCCTTTGAAGAAACGTGTCTCCAGATGCTATAATCTGGGACGTTCGGTTGGCAACGAATGTCGTCCATCGTCGAGGTTGGCTGGATAGCCAATCTAGGACAATTCTTGAAACTGTCCAAAGTGTGATGGAAGATATTTCCAAATTCAGCATGCCTGCAATCTGCTTCGTAATTCGGCCTAACAATAGTGCTCCCATTAAATCAAGTCTGGGCAGGCTAATTTGTTTTAATAGAGCTACCTTTGATTTTGCACAAATCAAGAGAGTTTCAAACCCCTCGTCGGTTTGAGTCCCTGCATACCATACGGCTGCATAAGCCCATTTGCTGGCATCACAAAACCCCTAAATACTGACTTCTTTCGTGGTGGCTATCTCCCTTTGAACTTCGATTTTCGACGTTCCGCTTAAATCATTGCGTATTTTCATCCATTCTGACTTTGAATGAATTGGCAATTCGCTATCTCACTCCAACTTCTGCAACCATAATTTCTGGAAGAATATCTTGACCCGTATCGTAATTGGAGATATTCCTTCATAAAATTGATGTACAGTGTTTGGAATTCTGCATCTGCCCGAAATTTTCTTTCCATGATTGTTAATCTGGATTGCGCTACGTAATAAGTTTGGATTAGTTTCTTCTGATTTTCCTTAAATGGAAGTTTAGTAATAAATTAACCCTCCTTTGTTCTGGATATCGTGGATTGGAACCATTGTTCACACCTTTCTTCTTCGTCCGTGTACTTTGGCTTAGATTCCACCATCTCCTCGATTTCCCAAATCTTACGGAGCGTGTCGTCGATGTTCAATACGGTTCTTAGCGATTTGCTTGATTCCTTTGCACTTGGACCCAGCCTAGTTTTGTTTATTTCGCCTACAAGATTGGTAGCTCCGATTTTCTTTCGATCATCTTCCCAAATATCTAAAATGATATCCGCGTCTAGTAAAATATCGAAGAGTTGTTTAGCCATACAATGTAATTGATTTTTAACCATTTTGCAATTTTTTTGGAATCAGTATCTTCTAAATGCTTATATAGCTCATTATAATACGTTTTGTTTGCTACTTTCGATTTTTGAACCCGACGCCATATGATTTGTCTAAAATGAAACAGACATAGTTGGCATTACAGACTTTCCAATTTAAATAGGATTTTTTATTTTTCGTGCTCATTAAGCAAAATAGTAGGGGTGTAATTTGGTTTCAAATTTATTTATGAATACTAAATAGTTGCGCCATATTTGTCGGTACTAACAACATGAAATTAGCTAGCAGCATAACTCAGATCAGATAAAATTTTTATACTTGAGACAGTTCCGTTTTGGACTTTCTTTTCTGACAGTATGAATAATTCTCCTTCAAGGTATTGTAAATGCTCCGGAATGTCGATTTCTGACAAAATTGTTGGCTCTTTAAGAACACTTGAGCGAATCCTTTAGATTTTTCAATTATAAGCTTGCTTATTTTATAAGTAGATACGAAATAATGGTTCACACTACACAGTTACATCGCAAATTATTTGAGATGGAGGCTGCGTGTTGGAGGCATCTTTGAATTTTAGCTCCACATTCGCTTCCGTAACATACAAATCAGCGGCAAATTAGTAGGGGTATTATTTGGTTTGGCGGAACCGCACAGCGGCAAACTAGTAGGGGTATTATTTGGTTTGGCGGAACCGCACATGTTTTAATAAAAATTATTCTGAAAATTGGGGATTATTTTTTTGGGATTTTGTATTTAGGGATTTTGTTTTTTGGGATTTTCTAAATTGGGATTTTGTAAATTGGGATTTTGCTTTTGATATTTTGTAATTGGGAATTTGATTTTTGGGATAGCGTACCCAACCCGTTCTGTATTTCATAATTATATCACGACGTTTTGGAAAACGCACAAATTTCAGTCAAGTCAATTAAAGTGTCAGTTTGGCCACAGGTCCACTCCAAGCATCTGAATTTGTTGGTCGCATACGTGGTGTTCTGGGTTTTGTTGTAACCAAACCAAAGTTGACACACCAATGCACACAAGTCACACAACAAAATCTTGGTCTTGTAAAAATAATTTCTACTTGGCCTTGATTAATCCGCTGGAACACTGATTCATGAATTATCAGTTAGAAACGTTAACGGGGGTAGCTAAAAATTCATATAGAGTAACAGTTTAATAATAGGAGAGATGGTGAACTCTCTTTGCAGGATTTATTTTTAGTACTAGTTCTAAATCTAACAAGCATGTCAAAAATGGAACTAATTTGTCATTTTATTTCAATTTTTTCATGATGCCCAATTTGTTCATAATGCCCAAATTCCAGGCCACTGATAATTGTATTTCACCATCAAACTTCACGTCTAGAAAATTTAACGTTTCATTCCACAAAACCAGGATTTATTTTCTCATTCCACTGAACCGGAATCCGAAAATCTCGTTTAGAACAAAATCCCGTTCGCAGGTGGGTAAATTTGAACACGGAATTTTTTGGTAAAAAGTATTCGATCATCGTATGATAATGGTTAAGAGAATTTTATTCAAAGTGTTGCCCAATATTAGTTACACTTTTTTTTTCATTTTTCTGGCAATTTGTGGGTGCCACGCAAAAAGAAATGTTCTTCTTTTGAGGCAAACCAATTATCGAGCCATTTTCGTACATTTTCGTAGTAAGTGAAGTGCTCATGTACAAGCCCGTGCCCTATCGATGCAAATAAGTGATAATCGGATGGACCCAATGTGAAAGTATTTCCCAATTAAGTGCGTCCAACGTTTCTTTCGCCGGTTTTGCTTTGTGTGATGAACATTATCATGAACAAAATTATTTTGTGCTACCTTTAATCATATTCTGGTCGTTTTTCACGCAAAGCTCGATTCAAATTAATCATATGTTGTTTGTAGCGTTTAGTGTTTACAGTTTCATCAGGTTTTAGCAGCTCAAAATAAGTCACACTCTTCTGATCCCACCATATAAAGAGCATCGTCTTCCGTCCGAAGCGAGTTGGCCTTGCAGTCGGTCTCGGTGGTTGTCCTGGATCAACCCAAGACACTTTTCATCGCCCGTTACAATTCGGTGAAGAAATTATATTCTTTTGTAACTGGCGAGCAAAATTTCGCAAGTGGTTTTTCGATTTTCCTGTTGTCTTTCGTTCAGTATATGCGGACCCCATTTTCGCAGCTTTTGGAATTTCCCATGGCTTCTCTCAATATTCCTAGTATTCTAAAATAAATTATTTTCGTAATTTATTCCTACATGAGGTCACCTCTGAAATAAGTTTTTCTAAAGCTGTACTAAATTGGAATTTTCCATGATAAAATTGTTACGTTTCTACGCTATTCTAACTGGAAAAGTCATGAGCTTTCTAGAAGTTTGGTTTGTGTATATAAAAAGGCGAACGAAGTCGAATTGGATTAGTAGTATTTGGTAAGCGACAGTGTGAAGATTAAAAAGGAATTAAAAAGTGATTTAAAAAGTATTTTAGTGGAAATAAAAATTATAAGGGTACAGTAAAATTTGAGAATAATTTTTATAAAGTAATTTTTGTGAATTATAATACAATAATAAATTATGTTGTAATAATTTTTGTGCTAAATAAATAAAATCCATTCGTGATAAATTAAATTGATTTTGTTTTATTTACAATCCAGTGATACGAACCTTGATTGAAAAGGCAAAAACGTAACAATATGGTAAATCGCTTACAAGCATCCTTACATCTGACGTACACTAGTAAAACTAAAAATATATTTAGCAAGTATTATGTTAATTCATCAGACCGTCAGAGTAAACCGCATTCAAGACGAAATTCTTGCATAATTTCGAAGTGCAGTGGTTTTTTTTTTTGTGGCTTTTTCCACCTTAATCGATGACACCGTGATAATTGTATCATTCGCAAACTTAATGACTTCAGCGCCGGTTTTGTTCTTCATTGTTTGATCCGCTATATAAATGTTAAATAAATGGTGCCCCAACACTGTACCTTGTGGAGCACCTCTAAGAACAGGGAAAAAATTTGTCTTTTCCTTGGTTAAAGTAACTTTTGCCCTCCTGTCGCTCAAAAAACTATCTTGCTATCCTATTTTCCACTTTTAATTTTACTAATTTAAAAGTTAGTCCTTTTGGCCATACTGAGTCAAATGCCTTCTCTACGTCCAAGAAGCAGATCACCACTGCTCTATGGTTCTTCAGGCCGTTCGAAACCTTGCCCGTAAATGCTGTAGCCGGGTCTATTGTATAGTGTCCCGGTCTAAACCCGAACAAGTCCTTTATGTCCTCTACCCTTCTCTGTTTGGGAATGGGAAGTACAATCGCTTCCTTTCATACTTTTGGAAAGTATCCAATGTTTATGTATTATTAATCAGTATGGGAGATTCCATCCGTAACGCTTGATTTTTTGCGTTCAGTGCCTTTACCAAACTCGTAGTATCCTCTATATTTAGGAATATAACCTCTCTTGGCTTCAATGCTATATTTGTATTATCGAACTTTACCAGTGGCCTCCCTGCTTCTTTTGCTATATCGTGTGCTATATTTGTAACCTCTTTCATTTTTTCTGTCCTTGTAGTATTTCCCGAATACTTCTGCTATTCTCCTGTGTCCACTTATCTGCTCATGTCCGACTTGATCGCTGGTGGTTGTACCCATCTCTTCCTGCCTGTTACTCTGTTGATTTCTTTGAATACGTTATATCCGTGAATAATTTTTTCAATCATGTTGTGAAATTTTTGGTTTGAATCCATACTAGGCAGGTTAGGCAGTTGATTTGACTTCTCACCGTGTAGTAGTTGATGGAGCTTATTGATAGGTGTTGATTGTATAGACTGTTTAGTTTTTTCTTCAATTGTCTCCTGATTTGAAACAGTTTTTGTAGCTCCGTGGCTTCACTGATAACTGCGGTAATTTTATCTATAAGTACTTCCAACTCGACTTCACCTAGGTTCCTGTCTTCTGGAATGTTGAGTTCCTTACTTCTGGTCTATATTATTCTTCCGAATGCCTTTCCAGTCTGCTTTGTTGTATTTTCTATAAGCTGTCGGGACTTTCTCCAAAAACTCTAATTGTTTTGCTAGTCTAAAGGGCAACATTAACATTTGATGGTCGGAGAACGAGTCTTCGCTTCTTATGGCCGCCGAAAAGGTTTGTTGACACTAAAAATTGATCGAATTTAGATCTTGTCCAACCGGCATGTGAGCGCCACTCCATTTAGGTTTTCGGCCTCCTCCCATATCCTACTCCTTGCATTGAAGCCTCCTCCAATAATTTACTGAGTGGGACTTATCTTATTTAGCTCTTATCCAAAACGAATGATCCTCGTTTGGCTAGGAATATGTAACGACACCACAAAAATGCTTTCAAATCACACACCCGTCAACTCTACTGCTGCGTTTATGAATATACATACCTAGATTATTGATGGTGGTGATTTTAATTTTGATGTCTTCTCTTACAGAAATTGCTGTTCTGTTGTTCTCCTCGTCTTTATTTTGGATGGAATTATAACCATCTAGTGCTACTCTATGTTTTTGCTATAATTTTATTTTTTGTAGTAATGCCATCATTAATAACTCGTGTTCTACAATGCCATTCTTGTCACACACACGACATTGCCATACTTTTTTCATTGTGTTTATCAAGCTTGTACCGAATAAATTATTTGACATTTCCTGTAGAATTGCCAACCCAATCACTTTATTACTGGTTGGATAGACAACTGCCTCTTTTCCTTTGACTATGCTGATAAAACTAGCAACTAGCATTGATGTTCTTGCGAATGCTTTAGCTTCCGTTTTTTTTTTTGGTTGGTCATCAGCTTGTTGTTTCTATTTTTATTTTTATTTACCATTATTGCTGTATAAGCACGGATACGCTTAATAATTGGCTGGATGTTCCGGTTTCCTTTGCTTTCCATACTTTCCTCTGCCTTTTTTATTTTCCACACTTTCCTCTGAAATGGATTTTTTGCAGCCTCATTTTAGGCATCTGAACCTATTCAGGCAGTTCTTTGCCACATGGCCATATCGTAAGCAGTTCATGCATTGTATGATCTCATTTTTTTAGATGTTGCCATTCTATTACGTGGTTGAATAGACTTTTGTTTTAAGTATTTCATTAATTGGCGTATTGCCCTCGACTGATACTGCTTTATCATCTGTTTCTCTTCTCTCATTGTCGTCCTACGGGTGTTGAATTTGCTCACTTTGGCTATAAGACCAAGTTCTTTTGCATCTTGCTTTTCATTTATAGACGATTTTGTCCCCCTTCCACACATTTTGTAGAATCTTTTGATCCTTCTAATTAATCCGCTCCGCTAGCATTTGGTATTTAATTTTCTCGTATTTTGGGTTTGTACAATTTTTTTTTTTTTTTTTTTTGGAAAAAAACATTTAAAGAAACTAAATAGAATCCCCTGCTCGGTACTGAAAATACAACATCTTTATCGGGAAAACTTATTAGGTTACCATTGATGAAATAAATTAGTTCACTGTTTCAAGAACATTTTTAGCATTTCGTATATTTCTTTATAAATTTAATTCGTAGGTATTGTATACATAATCCACTTCATATCTTCACCAATTTTTAGTTACATAAAGGTAACTAACTACACATTTAAATTTTCGTTTTCCACACAACTGAACAATTTAACCAAGCACTTGTTTCAACAAAAAAAAATTCAAGTGAATATAATAAGCGTAGCACATAAAATATATCCGTAAAAAAGTTGTTCAACAAATTTTTATTAATTCTAAAAGCATTGCATAAAGTTATCATGCATAAAAACAGTTTTCTTCTATTTTTAAATGGAATAGTGTTTTGCTGTGTTTTTTATTTTTATTTTTGTACCAAGCAGTCAATCAGCAATTCATTCCATTTTACATTTAACTAAAAAGCTTAAACAATATACAAATAAAATGCAAAAGGATAAAAGCTGGAAAATTCTACTCCGCAAAAAAACTTCAAAACGAAAAACATAAAAAAAATAAAATTTAAATAACAATTTTGTTCTTTTTTTGTTTTTTAAATTTAATATTATTTCCCAACAAACCCTTTTCTATATTTTTTTTATTTATTTTATTCTCCTTTAAATTGTCCTTTTTTTGTGTGCATATTTTTAATGATTAAAGAGTTTCTATTTTAGAATCTAGGATCCTTGTATGTATTATGTTTATAGAAAATGTCATAATGATTATTGTTTTGTTTATCTTATTTCTAGCGAATGATTTAAGATTTTTGAAGTTCTTATATAATTAAAAGCATAAAATAGGAATTATCTTTTTTCTGGGTATTCATTGCCAGACATTTTATTTCAACTTGTCACTATTCTGTCATAATATTTGAAATATTATTATTTTTTCTATAGGATAAGTTGTCAGATTGGTACGGTGGTTTAATATTATTTGTGACTTTTGCACAAAATTACATTAATTCTTAGGAGTTAACCCAACGTATAGTTAGATTATACCAACTTCTTTAGCAATATCATCTGCAATATCATCAAAACTGAATGCCAAAAATGAGGAAAGTTTAATTATTCTATTTTTAGTACAAGCAAGCACTTAACAATCCGAACCAAATAATGTTTTTTACCTCAAAAATAGAAAAACAAATTGATTTTCATTAAAGACTTCTGACTAATTGAACCGACCACTTCAAAATTTCGAAGGGTCCTCATATTTAATGTCATAAATATTACAACCGTTATGACCATCATACCCACTATCACCACCATCGCTATTGTCATTGTCGTCATTATCATGGCCACCATGGACGAGTATCAGCACACATTCAAAGTGGAGTCAAACAACATTATCACCACCATCACAACCATCGTTGTCTTTAATGGAGCACCAACACTAACAACAGAAGCAGCAACCACCAGCACGACAACACCATCACTGGTAATTAAAAAAAAAAAATTATCCGGACCGACCGACGGCACATCTTTAGGCAACAATTTTCTCCTTTACACACAGCACACATCATCTGGTTAATGATTTTGACCTCCAAACATTTTAGCCATTCGAGCAAACCCACGCCTATGTATAGTAATCACTTTTTCAGGCAGGGGAAATCACTTGCGGGATAGTCCTGTGATGGCTCACACATACATTTATTGAATCACCACCTCAATTAATCTGATCGCACAAAACAATACACCTATACGCACAAAAAACAATACACACCCATTCACTGGTGCAGTCATACCAATTGAGCGACGAAAAATAAAAACGAAATCACAAAAAACAAAATACAAACAATGTTGCTTATTCTCTAACTATTACAGGCAGGCCTTCTTTAATAATGACTTTGTTTTTATACCATTTACTATGAGTTTGCAATTTGGTTAAATATTCACGACTCCATAAATTTTGTTTAAAGTTTTATATGTATTGCCAACGTGACAATATATTTATTTTTCATTTTCATAACTTGGCTCACTTTTTGCTGTACACGGTTTTCCCAATAGAAAATGAGCTGGAATTATACACATTAGGTCGTTTGCTGAGTTAGAGGCTTTGAATTCAAAATTGTCTCTATTTGATATAATATAGTTTGCATTTCCCCAAAATTCAGAGAGGAACATTAATGACCAGTGATAGCTAAAAACTATCTGAGAATAGCGTAGCACACAGTTCAAATTTCGCGATTGCCAATTTCTGTATAGGTGCAACTCTCGATTCATCAAATGAATCGGAAAACCATGTAATCCAATCAATTTTGAGTTGTTGTCGGGTATTACACACTTCACGATTTTTAATTTGTTTATACCATGTAATTGTTCTGAAATTCAAATCAATCCCTCCTAGTTTAAATGGTTAGCTCTGATCACATTCTAAATTTAATTTCCACAGATCTTGCATAATTAATACCCGCAATGCTTGACAACACTGTTCTTTTAGTGATAATTTCGCCCTTACTGTGTTGCTTTTGAATGTTGAATAATAACTCATCAGTAGACGAATTCCACAAAAGTCCCAATGTTTCGATAACAGCATTCAAATCCGAGTTTCTATCTCAATTCATATTTTTTAAATTGTCGTCAATGTAAAAATCGTTTAAAACTACTGTAATTGCTAAAGGAAACTAGTTGATTTAAGAATCGTCCCATACTTGACAGTATTTAACTCATAAGTTTTTAACTTATCTCGATAATCCTTTCTCCACAATGCTTTTTGAATTTTTTTTGTGTTTATCATGAACTGCCTTTACATGTTTGAGATATCAGCGGGAAACACAAACAAATGCACCCGAAAATTCAAAACGATATGCAACAAATTTCTCTGGACTCTGGGTTCCACTATTTATTTGAGGATAATTTCATCCAAGCGTCAAACACCACACGAACCTTTGCAGTTGAGCTCATTGGTTTGAAGACAGCATGATGTGCCATATAATATTCATCATTTTCAGTAGAATTATCTGAATCGACAGTTAGCTTCATTTGTCCTAATCATTTATATTCGTCCATAAACTGATCATTATTTTTCTTGTATAAATCATTGCGTCGCAATTTTCTTTGATTTGACTAGTTGGCTCACATTCTCATCACGAATATAACAACTTTCAAAAATCTCTTCACAATGTTGTTCTTTTTTATTAACCAATGCGGTTTCATAGCATTACTCAACTTCCTAAAATTGTTCAATAGAGTCATTTCAATTTTCGAGTATTTTCACATGACAAAGAGCTGTTGGTAGATTTAAGTTTGTGGTTAATTGAACGGGACGCAATCCATCCTAGTTATAATTCTTGGAATAAAGGTAAGTTTTTATAAATTGGCATAAGACCAAAAAAAAAAAAACTTCGGCCCGCAATAACATATCGACGGTGTCAGGAACACAAAAAAAAACGGTGTGGGCTAAATTAACAGTTGTTGGTAGTTTCCAAGCCTATACGTCTATATTTATAGTTGGTAAATTTCCCGTAACCTTGTCACAAGAAATTATAATTTCATTGAGTAATTGTAATCCGAGATTGTATTATCGCTTCAACTTTAAATTTAATGTTCGTATTAATTTTATTAAATCCTCTAATTAATAATCACTGTTAAAAAATGAGATTTCCATCTAGAATCTACGGGACAATAAAACAAACCTATTAGCTGCCATATGAACACAGTTTGTAGAATTATTTGTGTTTGATTCCATTTGTTTTGCGTTTGGTGTATTAAGTACAAGGAGCGCTTAATATCTATTTTTAAGTGGAATAAGGAATGGTCTTTCTGCTTAAAATATTAACAGACAAATTCTGAACGGCATTCCATTGTCAAACGCCCGACATCTAAACAATTATATCTCCTTCCGAGCTGTTTAATTTGGGAAACTCTTATTGGTACCGATAACTTTTTAAACTCTTCACAATGAAATATTCGATGATTTTGTTTACAAACGGGACATGCTTTTTGATTGTTCCCAATTAAAGATCGGCTTGTTTTATTGTTGAATTTCACAGCAGGTTTAGATCTATATCTTTCACTGTCATTTTAGACACATTTAACACACCGCACTCTACAGATTCCAAAATCTGGTATCTTTTTTGCAAGTATAGGCGATTGTTCCTCTATTTGTTAGAAGTTCATTATCCTCAATAGTTGTAACCCATTGCTTTCGTGTTTCACTATCGAGGCATGCAGAAAGAATATGAGCAATCAATATTTCCGAAAGTCCTGTCAATGGTTGACAAAAAGTTGTTTATAAAACAATTTTTTCATATGAAGTGATTTCCCGTTTTCCCGTTTAGGTATACAGAAAATTAAAATTTCCATAATTCAACAAATTAGAGTCTTATAAAAGTAAAATAGAAACCAAATTAAAGAAAATATTGTCAACATCAACTCATATTTGAAAAGATTTTTAATATATTATGAAGTTTCAGAAATATTTGCAAATTACCATTTATATATACCCGTCTTATTATCCCTCAGCAGGAAGAAAGCAGCCTCCGACGAATGGTAGACGTTTTATAAAAGTTTCCGGTACATACATTGAACATACTTATGAAATGTGATAATGTTAAAGTTTTTCGAAAGTTGGCAGCCGAAAGTGGAAAGTCGATAATGCAGATTGGGTTAGTCCAACCGAAAGAAAAGAAATAATAATGCAGATTATGTTATTATCATTTCAGCCAAAAATAAATAATTTAGTAATTATCAGCCTAAACTTGGATTTAAATAAAAAATGTTGTAAATAGTCTTACGTGGAAAACTTTCATTAACCTAGTCGTGGAAAATAACGGAAAATCAGAAGAATCCATAAAATTGGAATAAAATCAGCCGCTAGAGTGTATATCTGAAGTCAAATCGCTTTTATGTGATTTATCAATAGCTATCGAATGAAAAAATGCTGTTCAAGTTTCCCGTGGGAAATCTCGGAAAATTCGATTTTCCAAAAATCATTAGAAAATTTGTATAAAATCAGCCTCTAGAGTGTTATATCTGGAGATGGATTGCTTTGATGTGACTTGTCAATAGCTATCGCAGGAAAAAAATTCAGTTCAATTTTTGCGAGGGAAATCTCACAGAAGTCTTGAACTGAATCTTTTTCCAAAAGTCACATCAGTCTCTAGAGGCTGATTTTATACAAATTTTCTTAAGATTTTTTGAAAATCGAATAATTCGATTTTTTTTTTGAATTTTCCGAGATTTTCCACGGGAAACTTGAACTGAATCTTTTTACTGAGATAGCTATTGACAAGTCAAATAAATGCAATCCATCTTCAGACGTAACACCCTAGAGGCTGATTTTATTCCAATTTTGAAAATCCTTCTGATTTTCCGATATTTTCCACGACTAGGTTAAACAAAGTTTTCCACGTAAGACTATTTACAAAATTTTTTATTGCAATCCATGTATCCTATTTACTTTTGGCTGTCAACCACCAAATTGTTTATTTTCGGATTGAATGTTAATAAAATAGTCTGCATTATCGACTTTTTACTTTCGGTAGAAACTTTCGGTTAATTTTAACAGGGTTTCAATGTGTAGGAATTTTTTCCTTCTCATAAGGCTCAAGTCAATAAGGTCAAGATTTCCTGAATTGTAATAACCTACATTTAGCGATATCCGGGAGCAACAACGTGGACGTAGCAGACTTCTGTTCCCTTTGGGGTGCCTGATTTACATGGGTCCCCTCGCCTCTCACGATTCTCAAAGAGCTTTACAACTTTGCAAGTAGCCATTTTATGTGTTTTCAGTTTTAGAGTGATAACGCGTTCTTTTATTTGTTAATTACCTTCGTAGTGATTTTCTTTTGTGTTGGTTTGACGTATCTCTCTTCAAAGACCAACAGTATTCGGCCAACATATGGCTATCCCAAATACCCTAATATCTCTTTTAATTATCTTTTAAATCCTGGTGGAATCTTTCACCATGCTCTTTAATAAAATCGTCTAAATTTTCAGGAAAATACTCGTTATGCAGCTTTAAATTCATTAGGCGTCCCATATTTTTAAAAAAGTTTGACATATTTTCAACTATAGTCACGTAATTAGGATGTTTCCAATTTCGTGGAAATTTTTTCGTAGCGACTCTAAAACTTTGCTAAGCTCCTTCCTTCCTTGTGGTCTAAAATATAAACATAAAAGTTTGCTTTCCGTAGTTTTCATAGCTTTGACGAATTGTTTTATAAGTCCCAGCTTTATATGTGGTAGTGGAAGGATTACTTTACCTGCTGGTATTAGACTAGGTTTTATGATATTTTAAGATACTGCAGTTAAATTGTTTCTAGTTGGCCAATCCTGCGTCATTTAATATTCGGAACGAGCTCGGCTGTCCACTTTGTTGACCTAATAAAATTGTCATTATTATTGAATCCCCAC
Source organism: Tipula vernalis (assembly GCA_958295665.1). Lineage (NCBI taxonomy): Eukaryota > Metazoa > Arthropoda > Insecta > Diptera > Tipulidae > Tipula > Tipula vernalis. Next base: position 431,789,942 of record OY282558.1, read on the forward strand.
ATATTTTCCACTTGTGTTTACAGTAATCCAACTTTTCGAGTAGGAAGCAAAGTTTGTGGTTCTCCTCATTTAACACAATCGAATAACGAACAGGTAGTGGAGTGAAATGGTTGCCATTATGAAGCAAGACCGCTTTTAAACTATGTGTTGAAGGATCTATGAATAAACACCGGTCACTAGCTTCATAAGAAACATTACACTCATTTATTAGTCCTTCAATATGGTTGCAGTAAACTAAAATTTTACGTCTTTAAAACATTTTCTAAATTTGTTATTTCTTTCGTGATAAAAATTCAAACGAGTATATACTCACAACAGCATTGCGGAATAAGTCATTAAGCTCTTCTTGAGAGTTTAGTTCAATGAGAGTTGAATTTAGTTCAATGAGAGTTCAATTAGTGTGCCTAGCCAACAATTATACCAAGAAAAATTCCAAATTGAAATACTTTCCAGACATGACACTTTAAAGGTTCAATTTATACAAATTTTTTAATTTTATATGGGCTTTTCATTCAATTGAATTTTTCCGAGCTCCTCACATGAAACTGGCCCTGATAATTTTTCAAGCGATAATTGTTGGTAAGCCATACTAATTGAAATAATTTGTAGACATGACACTTTAAAGGTTGAATTTATACAATTTTTTTAATTTTATATGGGCTTTTCATTCAAACGAATTTTCCCGAGCTCCCCACATGAAACTTGCCCTTATAATTTTTCAAGGTATAATTGATGGTAAGGCACACTAATTGAAATAATTTCCAGACATGACACTTAAAAGTTTCAATTTATACAGTTTTTTAAATTTTATATGGGCTTTTCATTCAATTGTATTTTCCGAGCTCCCCACATGAAACTTGCTCTGATAATTTTTCAAGGGATAATTGTTGGTAAGGCACACTAATTAAAATAATTTTTAGGCTTGACACTTTAAAGGTTCAATTTATACAAATTTATTAATTTTATATGGGCTTTTCATTCAAACGAATTTTCCGGAGCTCCCAACATGGAACTTGCCCTGATAATTTTTCAAGGGATAATTGTTGATAAGGTACACTTATTAAAATAATTTCCAGACATGACACTTTAAAGTTTCAATTATACAGTTTTTTTAATTTTATATGGGCTTTTCATTCAAACGAATTTTCCCGAGCTCACCAAATGAAACTTGCCCTGATACTTTTTCAAGCAATAATTATTGGTAAGGCACACTAATTGAAATAATTTCCAGACATGACACTTTAAAGATTCAATTTATACAAATTTTTTAATTTTATATGGGCTTTTCATTCAAACGAATTTTCCCGGGCACTCCACATGAAACTTGCCTTGATAATTTTTAACGTATAATTGTTGGTAAGGCTCATTAATTGAAATACTTTTCAGACATGGCACTTTAAAGGTTCAATTTATACTAATTTTTTAATTTTATATGGGCTTTTCATTCAAACGAATTTTCCCGAGCTCCCCACATGAAACTTGCCCTGATAATTTTTCAAGCGATAATTGTTGGTAAGGCACATTAATTGAATAAATTTTCAGACATGACACTTTAAAGGTTGAATTTATACAAATTTTTTAATTTTATATGGACTTTTCATTGAAACGAATTTTCCCGAGCTCCCCACATGAAACTTGCTCTGATAATTTTTCAAGGGATAATTGTTGGTAAGGCACACTAAATGAAATACTTTCCAGACATGACACTTTAAAGGTTGAATTTATAAAATTTTTTTAATTTTGGCTTTTTTCAGCCGTAAATTCACTTTATGAAAATACCAGTTTATAGGTTGTTTTGTTTTTTTTTTCATTTTATTTAAAATATGTTTCGGCTGAAATATATCGGCTGGTAACTTTCGGCTGATATAGCCAAGACACTATCTGCACTACCGACATTTTATATCTTTCGGCTGAAAACTTTCGGCTAACTTTAACAAGGTAATGAGCGAAGTAAAACAAAAATTGAATTGACTATGGCTCTCTCAAGTCAATGTACATACTGATGTACAAGGGGACTGAAAGTGTTAAGTAATACATATAATAAAAAATGGTTTAGTTATATGATACATTTGTATTAATATTTGTGGTACATTATTACATTATTAAATTTTAAACTTTATTTTTTTAATAAACGGTTCGAAGTAACCTCCATTATGCTGCATCACTTCTGTAATTCCGCTTCTTCACTTAGGAATTAGCTACTTAATTCCAAATTATTAATCATAGGTTTAATTTCTATTTCCTCTCAGGTCAAGTTTATTTTGGGAAATGGCCGTATATCCATTGGTTAGGGATTGAAGTGCTAGGATTGTTTTTGCTACAAATAGCTAAGACGAATGGTTGCCGAGAAAATGGCATTAAATAAAATAAATACATATATTTTATTGGACCACCCTGTACATGTTTAATACAAATTTATATTTTATTCTATAAAAGGTAAATTATTTAATATTCCGTCTCTTTATCTTTATCCATTTTGTCATGCTTTTATTTTAATTTATTTATTTTGTTTTTATTTCGTAATTTTAATCTTTGAACTCATGAAGCAAAAAATTATGAAAATTGTATAAATTTTAAATTCCAGTTGATGTTTGTAGTTTTTCTGTATTAAAAGCTGCTTTCTCAATTTTATTATGATTATTATTATTATTTTATGTTCAAGTTAATAATAAATTATTTAGTAAATATTATATTTTTATACATAATAATTCTTGTTCTTGTTGTTTTCCGGTGAAGAAAATGTTTTTCATATTTATTCCATTAAGATATATAAAAAGAATATTATTTTAGCTCTTAAAACAACCAAGTAATATGTTGTTTTTATTATTTGTGTAACATTAAAAATAATAAGCAGTCAATGTCAACATGTTCTTGAATTTATCTTGTTTTTATGTTATTATGAAAATGAATATATTGAAAAATGTAATTAGTCTTAAAATATTACAACCTTTAAGGATAATAACGTTTCAGGAGAATTACCAGGTTCAAGGATTAATATTTCAAACGCTACTAATTATCATTCAACAGTTTCCCTGTAAATATGAGAACCTTTAGTAAATAAAAATACGTGGTTATCGTTTTGACGTGTGAGCATAAACCTACATTATTCCCATAAATATTGGACTCGACCACTGAAATTTGCTTATCTATAGCAAAACGAAAATCTAAAATAAACAAATTGTTATTTTCTGACATGAAATTATTTATGAACTAACAAAAAACCAAAAAAAAAACAAAAAAATTTTATGTTTAGATACTGAATATTTTATTCAACATACATATATAAATTCAGGAAGTCAACAAGTTTAAATCCTGCCTATCCAATATTTTAAAATTATTTGATTTGAAAATAATCCTTATCAAACACTTGTTTCATAAAATGTTCCCTTATAAAGTATAGTTTTACAAACAACACAAACACATTCCCCCAAAAATATGTATTATGTTGTATGTTCTCTATATACAACAAAAACTGTATGTATTCATGAATAATTTAAATTTTCATACATCAAAATATTTTTTGTTATAAATTTTAATTTAAAAAAATAAAAAAAAAAAAGCAACAATCCCCTTTAACCTCCCCATTTATGCTTAGAAAAATATAAAACTGAAATAAAAACTATTTCTTAACATTTTTAATGTTTAAAATATATACTCGTGTGTGTGTGTGTACACATAAAAAAAAAATTTATTCCAAGAAAATTTTTTAACTTTTGTATGAATATCCTTATTTATTTCAGTTTCTAGCTTTTAGACAGTTTTGGTGTTTTTTCTTTTTTTGAATAAATTTTCGAATAGTTTTGTAATAGGATTGTCCGTTATTTTCAATTTACAACTATTTAAACACCCTTTTTTTAGTGGTATTTTGATTATAATTTTAAATTTTCATTAAATTATTTATTTATTTTTAAAACTTTCTAAATTGTTTTTTGTACACTATTTTGTTGGTCTTATGAAACCAAATTGGGTATGTTTTTATATATTTTTGACTTTTCTCCATAATAGGCTACTATGTATTTGCATATACTGGAAATGTTTATTTGAATATTTAAATTATTTATTTACTAATATTTTGGTCGTGTTTTTAGGGGGTAAGAACATAGCAATGAATTCAAACTTGGTACTAATTAATACAAATTGTGTTATATACTATAAATTATACATGATTTATTAATATTGGCCCAACACTTCGTTTTTTTTCTAGCTACGATTCTTATGTAGGTAAACATTTACTTATAAAATAAAAAAAATTAAAATTAATAAAATTTAGTCATTCGTGTACAGGAATCAAAATACATTTTCATTATAAAAACTTTGAAACAGGATTAGGCAGCTTGGCAAATATTAAATTTTATAATATTCTTCGTTTAAACTTAACGACCTCAAAATCGATGTTGCACGAAGATTTCTAGAAAATCTTTTTGAAAACTTATTAGGCAATTATTATTATTTAATGAAATCGGTTTCAAATTTCGTTTTCATCGTCGAATTTTCAATTTTAGAAAGTAATTGACGAACTGCGCAACCAAAAATTTTTTTTTTCAATTAGGCCCTGTAGTTTATTTTTAAAACCAACAAAAATTTCCTGTTATTCGATGGCCGTACAAGTAATAGATTTTAATCTTTTAGTTGTTTTGGAATAACCTTTGAGAATATACAATAAAAACAGCATGTAGATTTGAATTTTCGACGACATATTGTAATTTTTTATATCCCAAACTTAACGCGTCTGTTTTGATAATTGTTCACTTATAAAATTTGTATACAAAGCTGGCCCAGCCTGTCTATAGCAGGTAATAAAGACAACCATCTCGTCGATACGTGACGAAACATTTTTTTAAATCCAATTTCCGAGTAGTTACAAAATTTAATCAATTTTTCTCTACGTTTAGCGGCATTCAAGAAATGAAAATGTACTTTTAGAATAATATTTTCAACATCTAAGTCTAAATATCTCTTTAAAGCGTTATCTAAAATGTGAGCATAACAATTGCCTTTCAAAATATTTTCATTTGATTGCATTTGATTTTTTCCAAAATTTTATTTCGTGTTATCAGCGTTTAAACAGATAACGGTATTTAAATTTAGTTTTAAATTATCTAACACGTTTTTTATCATATCATACATGCATGTGTCCGTTTATTTGAACTTTCAACGAAATCTATTATTCTATTTTAAATTTCAAGCAATTTATCGAAAAACTGAATGCAAACTGGGAAAAATTTTTCATTGAAAAAATGCGAAACCTGAGAAGCAACCTTGAGTTTTTATAATATGGTATTGGTTTTTTAACCTTATGTGACATAAATTGGTTAGAGTTTGCTTCTAAAATGGAGAAAGGTAAATTTTTTAAAATTTAGGCCTATCCATTCAGGCTTCAACCGATTTTTTTTCCTTTGAGTGGTTTTCCCATAAAAAAATAGAAGGAATACCAATACATTAGGTTAAGTTAAAAGCAGAAACCCTAACCCTCTACAGAAAAAAACGAATTAAAATATTATTTAAAAAACTTGTTACAAACACTCCTCACGTCTTGTTAAAACTTCTTACGATCTTTATTTGCCCTAGAAAATCCAATGATGTGGTCACCGTTCATCGGACCCACTGCTGATATTATATTAAATTGTGTGAACTTACCATACTTGTTCTAACCTGTTAAAATGGTGAGCATTAGTTCGTCGTAAAAAAACAAATGATTTTTAATTAACATTGAATTTCAGATCGATTTAAATCTAAATTTCTGATTAGGATATTTAAGAATAGAAAACTCATCATTTTGGAAAGGTTGGTGCGATAAACAGCTGAAAACTATTAAGCTAAAAACGAAGCGGGATTTACAAATTAGTAATGTAGGATCATCAATGAATATTCGAGAAAAATTTAAATACAGTTCGGAGGTCAAATTGGTTAAGTGATTTGAATTTGCTCAAACGTCTAAAATTTTATATTCCAAAAAATGGGCAAGTTCCTTTAAACAGAAATACTTCTGTAACACATTTTTTAGAAGACACAATTCTGAATAGATTCAGCTGTTTGGAATGTTAGAGACCTTCCCTTGATTCGATAATTTTTACATCCGTAAAATTTAGAATTACTAAAAGTCTTAATAATTATTGTTCTTAAAATTTCCTTTATTAAACAGAAATCTTTGAAATATTTCATATCCTCAAAACTTTAGTATTTCTGAAGATTCTGGTTAAGCACCTCTTAATCCTTTCATTTTAAGATTCATCTCATTAAAAGATAAATAAATAATTTTAGTTTTTAGATTTTTCTTAAATACTTGGCAAAATCCTAAAAATCGTAAAATTTTTCAAAACAAAATTTAAAATTCATGGAATTATATTATAATTCACGGTTTTAAGGATGTGAAATTTAAAAATTGTTAAAAATTTAAACTTGCAAATTTTTTGAAATTCTTAAAACACTTGAAATTCTTAAATATTCAAAATTTGTTGGAGTTTATTTATGTTTTGTCTGTTTTCTTTGAATTATTGAATTTTTTCAATTTTAAGCATTTTAAAATTCTTTGCCTAATCCAAATTCAATATTATTAAAATCCTTAAATTTTCCGATATTTTAAATTTGTATAAATAACTGTAATTCCGAGTATGTGTTCATTTTTATAAGTTAAAAATACCAATGACCAAAAAATTTTGTACTTTAACAAAAAATTAAATTCCTATAATTCTACAATTCTTAAAATTTAAAATAATTAAATATATAAAATTTCAAATATTTTTAACTGTTAAAAGCATTGAAACTCTTGAATTTTTATTTTTTCCGTTTTCTTTAAATTAGTGGAATTTGTAAAATTCGTTTTTTAATATGTATTCTTCTAAATTCGTTAAGTTCCCATTTTTTAAGAAATAGCTTCAAATTCCTTGAATTTGCTAGCTTCCTTAAAATTTTTAAATTCTATCTTCTGAAATTAATTTATAACATTAAAATTCATTTAAACTTTTCATTATTGCACTTCGAACGGTGATACAACAAACTAGTTTTTCACCCACTAAATTTCAACGAAAAAATAAAACAATTCAGACGGCGCCAGGATTAAATTATGTGAAACATTTCGGAAAATCTTGATAAAATCCTGGAAGCCGTTAAAATTGTTGAATATTTTAAATAGTTTAAGTTAATATTTTAAAGTTCTTAAATTTTATTAATTTGTTGTTGTTTTCTTTAAATTATCGAAATTTTAATTTTTAAAATTCAAACTCTTGTACTTTTAATCTTAAAACTATATTCTTAAATTTCGCAAATTTTCAATTTTTATAAATGATGAGGTCCTTAAAATTCTTAAACAAAAGATTAAACTGTCAGAATTATAAAACTTTAAAATGATTTTAGTTCCAATAAAAATCTCCAAAATATATCGAAAAATTTAAAACTGTTAAATTTCTTGAAATTCTCAAAAACCTTGCAGGGTAAACTTCCATAATTTTGTTAAGTTCATTTCATCCGTTTTCCTTAAATTATTTGAATTTTATAATTTAAAATGTTTCGAATTTTTAAAACAAATTTTATTAAATTCATACAGTTCCCGAATTTTAAAATTGTTGAATGATTCCAATTCTTCGTTTACGCACATTTTCTAAATTCGATTTTATTTTTTATGAAATGCTTTAAATTCTCTAAAATTATCAATTTCATTGTGTGAAAAAGAATAGAAAATCTTCATAAAATCCTAAAATCCGTAAAATATTTCGTTCGTTATATTTTTCAATAATCCTCGTTATAAATTAAATTTTCAGTGAACCTCATCGCTATAGCGAATGATTTGAATTTATTCCAAAAGTTAAATCATAACTTGATTTCTCAATTCTTAACAGCATATTTATTAATGTTTGTTTGTTAATTTAATTAGCTGATCGTTATACTTTGCACTCTCCTAAAATTAAGCACAAGTTTCATTTTGGTTTAAATATATTATTAGCTAATTATTAATTAGTTTAGTTAAAGATTTTCCCCAATCTTCATCCCATTTTTAGTTCAGTACGGAAAAATCTCTGTCGGTAAAAGCACAGCTAACGGGAGTGCTAAACAAATATCAAATAATTTGAACATTCAAGAACAAATGAGGCCAAGGAAAACATTTAAAAATTTTCAAATATTTTTAAATCGGATTTTAAAACTCCTGAACGTAGAAGCATACCACTTTAAACAGTTCATCAATATTAAGGCAGGCTAATATTTTTCTCAAATTAAGTCCTTCAATAACATCTGTTATATCCTCGAATTTAAAAAACCAGGAATTTGGAGATAACTGAGCGATTTAGAGAGCCAAGAAGTTTCAGAAAAATTAAAATTTTTATCAAGTACACACTAAAGAAATTTTATTAAAATCAATGAAATCGTTTTCATCGTAGAATTTTCAATTTTTGAAAGTAATTGACGAACTACGTAACCAAAAATTAAAGAAGAAGTTTATTTTTAAAACCAACAAACATGTCATTTAGTTGTTTCGGAATAAACTTTGAGAATACGCAACAGAAACAGTAAGTCGATTTGAATTTTCGAGGATATTTGGCTATTTTTTATATCCAAAACCTAACGCGTCAATTGACAATCCTTCGCTTATAAAATATAAAGTATGTACATTTAGCTGGCCAAGCCTATCTATAGCTAGTATTAAAGACAACTATCTCGTCGATACATGACGAAAAGTTTCTTTAAATTCCATTTTCTTCCACATCAAGTTATGAAATTTAATCAATTTAAGGATCTCTTTAAACCGTTATATAAAATGTGAGCGCAACAATTGCCTTTCAAAATGTTTTCATTTGATTTCTTTAAATTATTAAATAACGAATTATTTTTTCCAAAATTTGACTTCGCATTATCAGCGCTTATATTTAGTTTTAAATTAGCTAACACGTTTTACACCATGACATGCCTATATGCAGTTTATTTTAACTTTCATCGAAATCTATATATGATTCTATCAAAAAACTGAATGCAAATTGGGAAACATTTTTGATTTTTCCGTGTGGCTTCTGTGCGACCATTAAATTTGTTTGACAATTTGTAAATCGGGAAGACATTTTATATGTACATTTTTCGAAATACAGACATCGGCAGGGAATTATTTTACAAAGAACTTATTTAAAATTTGACTGGTTGACAAATGGTATAATATGCTCTAGAAGATGAATTGGCGGTTTTTTCAGGCAGAAATATTCCTTAAGCCGCGTATCATTTTAAATACAAAGCTGTATTTTAGAGTTTGGCGGAGTTTAATCAATTACTGGTTTTTATTCCTTTTCCACCACAACTACCAAATTATATTGATAATCGAGGTTGGATAAGAAGAGCAAAATTAATCAAAATTGTAGGTATTACAGGTATTTCTTCCAAATCAGACATTATAAATTAATTCAGTAATGTAATGACAGATTTTTAGCAAAACACTTCATAAAAAATACTAAACACATAAGCTGCTATAGACACATAAATCTACTCTTTAATAAACGTTTAGTGACCTTTTTGCATTAAAGCACAAATAACTTGACCTTCAAAACGATTTTGATGAATACGAAATTTCAAATGATGTAAAAACAATGAATTTGACAAATTTGATAGGGCTGCCAATAAACATTTATTTCTTTTCTAAAAAGAAATATATAATTTTGCAAGGATGTGCATATAAAATAAACGAAAGCTTTTACAGTGTTTCTGCGGAAAACACCGAAGTTATTTTTCGAATGCGTTTAAAAATTTCAATCAATAAACTTCAAAATCAATAAATTGCAATTGCCATTAAGTAAAATTTAAATTATTTATTGTTCTGTAAGAGGTTAATTTGGCCTTGGTGGAGGATGGAGGCAAATTTTTAAGAAAGGAGGTCTGTCCTACACAAAGGAGATTTTATAATATTGGTATTTGAACTTTATACCTATCCCTCCCCAAGAATAAAACGAAATAAAATGATATTTGAAAAATTTGTTATAAACACTCCTCACATCTTGTTAAGACTTCTTACGATTCTTTATTTGCACTAAGAAATCAAATTATGTGGTCACCGTTCATATGACCCACTGCAGATTTTATATTAAATTGTCTGAATTTACCTACTTATGCTAACTTTTTAAGATGATGATGCATTAGTTCATCGTAGAGATACAAATAATTCTTACTTTACACTAAATTTCTGATTAGGATATTTAAGAACAGAAAACTTGTCATCTTAGAAACGAAGGGGGACTTACAAATTAGTAATGTAGAACCATCAATAAATATTCGGAAAAATGTAAATACAGTCGCAAGGTTCATTTGGGTTAGAAGTGTTTGAGTATATTCTAAAAAATGAACATGTTCCATTAAACCCAAATTCTTCTGAAATACATTTTTTTTTTTAAAAGACACAATTCATAATACATTCAGCTGTTTGGAATGTTAAAGACCTTCCCTTGATTCGAAATTATTTACATCCGTAAAATTTAGAATTAGTAAAAGTATTAACAATTTTTATTCTTAAAACTTCTTTTAATAAACAGAAATTAAATATATATATATATATATATATATATATATATATATATATATATATATATATATATATATATATATATATATATATAATTTTCATGTTAACGCCAAAATCGTTTACCAGCATTCCTAATATAAAATGGAAATTAATTTCGTATAGATATATGTTTAAGCATTTAAATAAATAATTAAAATGTATTAGAAACTAATGGTCAAAACATACCTACTTACCAAATCATTCAAATCTCATACCTGAAAACATTAACAAACATATCCTAAAATAGAACAAACAACAATATAAATTAACATGTAGATTGGATACATACTTACCCTTTAGTATTGTATAAATTTTGTTTATCCTGAAAAATAGAATTAATAATTAATAACTTATGTAATTTTAATGTAAACAAAATATTTATACTTATCTTCAATAGTTACCAAAATATTCAGTTTCAAAAATGACAACTCAAATTGTCAAATGGTGGATGGATTCCAATGCTTTATTTGGAGTTCAGTGTAATAATAATAACATAGAATTGATCGACGCGATACCTGCATGTGAACGTCGATACTAATCTTCGAGTAATTTGTTCGAACTAAACTGCACCTTTTGGGGATTTTGAAGTTTTTGGTATGATTCAAGATTATGAGTTCGCTTGAACAACATAAAATAAAAATAGGAATAATAAATTAAAATAAATAAAATTGTTAATACCGTCATTTTTCAATAAACTTGTCTTTTATATAATTACTTCGAGATTTCCTACAAAACCACACCAATATCGAATTGTATTCTTCGTAAAATTTAATAAATAATTATAAAGCAGTAAAGTTGTTGTGTGTTTTTTTATACATAAAATTTATCTTCGAAAATAAATTAATCTAAATAAAGTTAACTATATTGATTGAAAGTGTTTTCATTTTGGTCCTTCGAGCCGGATATCGAAACCATGCTCTTCAAATAGCACAATTATACGGAAAAGGTCATCTGAGTCATCAGGTATCGCGTCGATCAATTCTATGTTATTATTATTACACTGAACTCCAAATAAAGCATTGGAATCCATCCACCATTTGATAATTTGAGTTGTCATTTTTGAAACTGAATATTTTGGTAACTATTGAAGATAAGTATAAATATTTTGTTTACATTAAAATTACATAAGTTATTAATTATTAATTCTATTTTTCAGGATAAAAAAAAATTTATACAATACTAAAGGGTATGTATCCAATCTACATGTTAATTTATATTGTTGTTTGTTCTATTTTAGGATATGTTGGTTAATGTTTTCAGGTATGAGATTTGAATGATTTGGTAAGTAGCTAGGTATGTTCTGACCATTAGTTTCTAATACATTTTAATTATTTATTTAAATGCTTAAACATATATCTTTACGAAATTAATTTCCATTTTATATTAGGAACGCTGGTAAACGATTTTGGCGTTAACAGAAATCTTTGAAATATTTTATATTCTCAAAATTTTAGTATTTTTGAAAATACTCCTCAAAATCCTTTTATTATAAGATTTCTCTCATTAAAAAAATTAATAATTAATTTTAGTTTTTAGATTTTTCTTAAATTCTTAGCAAAATCCTAAAAATCGTAAAATTTTCAAAAAAAAATTTTAAAACTCTTGGAATTATAATTCACGATTTTAATGATGTCTTTTAAACCTTGAAACTAATGAAATTTTTATTATTAAAAATATTTAGAGCCCTATTAAAAATTGTTAAATATTTAAAACTTGCAAATTTTTGGAAATTCTTAAAACACTTGAAATTCTTAAATATTCCTAATTTGTTGGAGTTTATTTATGTTCTCTCTGTTTTCTTTTAATTATAGAATTTTTTCAATTTGAAGCATTTTCCAATTCTTTGCATAAGCTAAATTCAATTTTATAAAAATTCTCAAATTTTCCGATATTTTAAATTTTTATAAATAACTGTAGTTCCGAGTATGTGTTCATTTTTATTAGTTAAAAATACCAACGACCTTAAAATGCTTAAACATAAAATGAAATACTCTTGATATTTTAAAATCCCTACTTTAAAAATATTTAAACTTTCAAAAATTTTAAACTGTTAAAGGCATTGAAACTCTTGAATTTTCATTTTTTTTTCGTCTTCCTTAAATTAGTAGAATTTCACAATTTCATATATTTTGAATTGTAAGATCGTTTCTTTAATATTTCTCAAAATTCGTAAAGTTCACAACTTTCAAAATTTTTTAAATTACCGTATTTTTTAAGAAATTTCTTCAAATCCCTTGAATTCGCTGATTTCCCTAAAATTTTGAAATTCTATCTTCTGAAACTAATTTATAACATAAAAATTCATATAATTTTAAATTTAAACTTTTCATTGTTGGACTTCGAACGGTGACGCCACAAACTTATTTTTCACCCACTAGTATAGTATGGCACGGAATTGTTCAATGTGTAGGTCGTCTACGTAAAACGAGCTTATTATTATTTTCCTTCAGTTTCTTAAAAAATTCTTAACAATTCATCCAGTTTAACACTTTAAAAAGTACTTGAACATAAAAATTAAACAATCTAGACATCTCCAGGATTAAATTATGTGAAACGTGATTGTAAATCTTGGTAAAATCCTGCAAAACCATTAAAACTGTTGAATATTTTAAACAGTTTTAGTTTAATTTTTTTTTATATTATCGAAATTTGAATTTTAAAAAATTTCAAACTCTAATACTCTTAATAAACAATATTCTTAAATTCTTAAATTTCACGAAATTTAAAATTTTTATAAATGATTGGGTCATTAAAATTCAAGTTCCTAAAACTAATGAAATTTTAATATCATAATGTCGTTCAAAATATTTAAAATTTTAAAATTTTAAAAATTCTTCCAAAATTTAAAACTATAAAATTTTTTGAAATACTCAAAAGTTTTGGAACTTAAATTTTAACAATTTTGCTAAGTACATTTCCTCCGTTTTACTTAAATTATTGGAATTTTATAATTAGAAATATTTCGAATTTTTAAATTAATTTTATTAAATTCATACAGTTGCCGAGTTTTAAAATTGTTAAATGATTCCAATTCTTCGTTTATGAAATGCTTTTCCATAAAATTGTCAATTTTGTTGTGTGAACAGATGGAAACTGAATTCAGAACTTTTAACAATTTCTCATCTTCATAAATTAAATTTATAGCGAATATCGCTATAGCGAATGATTTTATTTTATTACAAAAGCTTAATTAGAAAATAAAAATTCGAACCTTAAACCAATCAAAATATTTTTATTTTTTCGGTGAAATATTTTATACGGATCCCGGTTGAAAAATGGGAAAACCACGTTAACGCAGACGTTGGATGTTTTTTTATATATTGGCGAAATTATAATAATAACTGGAATTGATTTAATAAAAATGGTTAAAACGGAAGCTGTAACCATATTTGATAATCGTTTCGTTCTGTTTCGTTTTTTTCTTTGTGTACACAACCTTCCCAAATTAGAAAGGTTTTATCTTATGTAAAAAGGGAAAGTTTGTTATATTTGAAGCGAAAAACGAAAATTTTATCGAAATTTTGGAATATTGGGTTAAAATGAGATGATCCTACAAAAATTATTATGGACGTACCTGCGACGCAGGTGGATTGTTGATAGCAATATTTCATACTTGAAGTTGACTAGAAAATAGTAATTAACAGTTTATTACTTAACTAAAACGAAACTGGATCGAAAATTGATTTCCAAAACAGAAGAAGAAGCTCGAAACAAAAAATATTTTGAAACTGAATCTAAAACCAAATTTACCCCGTCAATATGTGAAAGAGCTTTTGTTAGAAGTCTTTTTTTAGTTGTTTAAGGACTGAGGTAAAAAGTTTTATTAGCCGATAACTATTATCGGTAATTCGGTCCCATATTTCATTTCGAAATTATATCTGTTGTTAAAAGTGAGATTTTTGGTTCAAGTGATATAGATACAATTGATATCCGAAGCCAGTTTGTAATAGATATGACACCGAATCATAAAATCGATTTCAAAAAAAGTTTGAAAAAATTATCGTTCATCGGAAATTACATTTTATGTTTTGTTAACTAACAAATGCGTTTTTCGAAAATTTCAAAAACAAATTTGTGCTATTACTACCCCTCCAAATTCTCTCTTATTGACGAATGTTGATTGCAACCGAATTACTAATATCATAAGCAACAATTGGGGGAGTATAAAGCTATATTCGAAACAAGATGGACGAAAGTTTAATTTTTAACAGCTACAAATATCGTGTTATTTAATTAGGAATTCTCTTTCAATAACAAAATTTATAAACAAATTTGCGGCTTACCAATTCGTCACATACCAAGTCCCTATATAGAAAATGTACAAAATATATCATAAAATACATGAGCTTTGCAACCACTATTCTATTATGATGCACGCGGGCGACATGCCACAAGATAATTATTACGGTGGTTTAGCAGATTATTTCCAGCGTTTTAAATCAAATAAATCATAGACCCATCCCGTAAATTATAAACCGATATAATAATATATTAAACGAATTTTACAATCTAGAATCGAAATGTGAAGGCTATTAAAAATATTTCTCAAATATTTCCATGATACGTAATTTGGTGCCTGGTTTGTTTTACGACTCAAACGCTAGTAGTAGTAGCTATAAAATATAGTAGTATATTTTATAAAAGTTCAAATTTCGTTGAATTATTTTGTTACTTTCAGATCCTCTTTAAGGTCAGAGAGATCTCTTCTCATTCGCTTTTCTACTAAGTGTAGTACCTATGTATTTGCATTTTGAATTTATCGAAATTTACGATTTGGTTTGATTAACCTTGAGTTGCCACACAATAATGTAGAACGGTTTGCAAATTACTGGAAGATATCGAGATGTTCTTGCTTCTTTTGTGTTCATGAAGATACTTTTAAGCGTAAAGTTTTAAGTGTGGTTTTGACGGTTAGTAACAAATATTTAGTTAAGTTTGTGACGGCCATTGCAAGTAATTGGAGGTTCTTCTGAACGTGAACGCTAAATTAAAATATATAACATTTCTTCAATTTACAAAACTGCTCTACAAAACAGCCTATGAAGCTTTCGACTTTTTGGTGGCTTATAAGTTAAAATGTAATCACAAACAAGCAACTTTTGTGTACAAAAATCAAATAATGTTGATTTAATTTGTATCTTTGGTATTCATTGTCTTATAACTAATCATTTATTTTCTCAAAAATGTCATAGCATTATTTTCATAATTTTATATGTACAATCGCAAAATAAGTTAAAATTTCAAATATAAATTTTTAGCCTTACTTTTGACTAGCATAGGAATTGTGGGCTTAAAAACCTAAATCTTACCAATATCATATTATATTAGGCCCGATTCTGCCTTCCAACATTTTATGTCTATGTTATGTTATTTATGTTTTTTCAATACAAATTCAATTAGGAAGCGGGGAAATAAAATAACATAACATGAATTTTAACGTGTCAGAATTGGACCCAATAGACAATTTTTACAATTTTTTTGTTCGAAAATTTTAAAAGGTTGATCAAATTTTTATTGTATTGTGAAAAAGTTGCATTTTCACCACTCTCTTGGTATTTTAAATTTTTTTAGTCAATTGCTTGTTATACTTTGCGTTTTTATACGGATTCTTTTCACAGTTCTACGTGTCTCTTCTGCGATAATGTTTAGGTGCAAGTTTTTCAAAAATTTCATCAGTAATCCATAATTTCCTAAGGGCTATACTATTAATACACATACGAATATTCTTACTATCCAAGGGTATAAATTCCGCTTAATGATTCTCACCTAAGAAAACGTAAATTGGGTCAATAATAGGGAGTTAGAGTTTTTAAAAACCAATCAACCATTATTAACCCTCGCTCCTGTTCAGGAAATTATTTTATAAATTGTGATTTCTAACCTGAACCAAATCGAAATTCGGGTTCGGGTTCAAAAATAAATTTTAACGCCATTATAAATAAAATTATTCTCGCTATGAAATATTTTATGTCTTGTTTTATAAAATACTTTTTTTTGGCAGGGTTCGAGCCCATAAATTAAGCCCCCAAATAAATTAATTTTTTCAAGTTTAGAAACACGAAAATCTGAAAAACAAACTTCTCGAAAATACGAAAAATGAAATCTCGTGCGACAAAATATCGTTAGTTGATATTTTCGGAATTATTATTTTCAGAATCGAGAAACAAACCCAACAGCGAGAAACAAGCCCAACAGGGCATACAGAATGATTTAAAAGTCATAAAAAACCGTTTTATATTTCCACAAAACCATTTAATGAGTCGCGTTTTTTTTTGAGATTATGGCTTTCGAAAATATGATGATTCCACATATTATGTATAATGCTTTAGTATGAAAAATCATATATGCTTTTTGCAATGTTTTATAAATTTCGCAAACATTGAAATACACATCCACTTTATGTGAACCTTAAGTTTACACATATTTTGGATAAAGGTGCCATGTTACAAACAGCCAAAAATAGGTATTCCTAATACTCTCCAATCTGCTTGTGGTGGAAAATAAATTATCTACACTCAAATCGTTTTCAATTTTGATGTAACATGTCAGGTAAAGATTTATTTTATATTAAAATGAAGATTCGAAGCCTTAACTCAGAATTTACTTCGGTCGACCCATTTTTTCATTTTATGATTGGTTGGCTGTTGTTGAAAAAATTGATTTACAATATCTTTGCTCTTTTCGTTAGTCCAATCCAATAAATGAGGAGAAATATTTTTTATTTTAATAACCTTTGGCATAATTTCCCATTCTCAAATATTTTTTTTTTTTTTTTTTTGCAACACAAATTGTATTCAAATTATGTAAAACATGAAAAATATATTTTCACTTTTTTCGTGTTGGGTTTCTGGTTGTCTCTATTTTCAAAATTGTTTCTTTTTGAATAATTTACCATTAAATAATTAGATATTCAACTACCTGTAGTTTTAATTTGAAAATATAAAATTATTGAATGAACAGCGCTGAAAGGTTTTCATAATACGAAGAATTAGGCTTTGTTTCTCTGTCAATAAGGGAGCAAAAATAAAAAATATATAATCATAATAATAATATATTATTGATAAGCAAAAACTCGAACAAAAATAATAAACGTACCTGTTACAAAACAAAACATGGAATAATGCTACTAATAAGAGATTTGAACATAAAAAGGAAACATTATCAAAAATAACAACAATAAATAAATCTGAACCGCGTGTATTGCTAAAGGCGAGATAACATTTTTCTCTGTTTTGCTACCTTACATATTATATTTATGCAGATGTATTTAACATTTTCATAGGAAAAACAACGACAGACTACCATCATTATATTTTAAAACAAAGAAAATATTACAAAACACAAAACATTTACTTTGATCCGCAGCATAAATAAATTTGTACACAAATGAAGATTGTGTTGGAGGTATACGAGTAACATAACTTTTAATGCAAATACATAACATTTCTTCAACTTTGACCGACAAGTATAGAATAGAATAATCGTCTCTGTTATGTCTTAAGAGACAGGTCACAGTTTTAAGTTGTTGATTTATTGTTTTGCTTGACAAACATTTACGTTTCCTATACACTACCCAACAGCTAAAATCAATTAATTGTTCAATTATTATATAATCTTCCTGGAATCTGTTCATGAACCAGGATTTTCTTTTTGTTTCAAAATTTATATCATTTACATCAATGTAATAATTTATTAAGGGTAGGGTGATTTTCCGAAAATATTGATGGGACTAAATTTGAGAAACTTCTCCTCTATTTACCCTCTCCGATTTAATATTCTATTTACGTAAATTCTAGTAATGACAATTTTTATTTTATAATCCTATAGTTCCATAATCATCAAACTGTTACAATTAATTTTATCAAACCATGTGTGATATAGTTTCACAAAGTAACTAATTCAAAGTCACTAAGATGTTCTGAAATGTATCCCTTTCAAAAATCATAAACTTTTACATCAATTACATCATTTTAAGCTTTTAAATTTTGGATAATGTTACTATTTGTAACCAATGTTTGGATAATGTGACTTATGACTCATAATACTGTGGATATTGTTAGTTTTGACATAAAATTTAAATACTAGTTGTTTATATTGGCTTTGTAATACCTGGCGTTGTGAGTATACAATAATAAGAAAACACAATAGTAGTGTTTTTTTATTCGCTCCGGATAGCTGCTATCGAGAGCCGTCACTTTTATATACCTAAATTTAAATTTGATGCGCTATTTATTGGTAAACTAAACTTATTTAACATCAAACTATCATTTTTAATTCAATTGTTTAGCGAAAACTTGATATCAAAAATATTTGGCTCTACCTATTTATACGGAGCGCTATCCGGAGCCACTTTTCATATGACGGCTCTCGATAGCAGCTATCCGGAGCGAATAAAAAAACACTACAAATATAAATTGTTAATAAACTTTATTATTATAAATAAAACAGAAAAAAACAAAAAAACGTTAAAACAGCCAGCGGTAAAACAAAATAAGTTAGTAATAATAGAAATTTTAAAAAAATTTCTATATTTATAGATTTGTTGCCTCCTCCATCATTTCACAGGTAGTTTTCTGCAAGGTCACACGTATCAGAACCGTTTATCACGTTAACATAAAACTGCAAATCTGGATGATCTCGCCAATTTTCACCATAATGCTTGGTGAGGAATTTTTCATCGTTTACTTTCTTTTCGCGGCCTAAATTATTTCCTTCTGTAATTTTATCTGATTCTAAATCATCAGATTTTTTCCCAACCTTAAATAAATGCTTAAAATCATTTTGATCACTATTATATGACACCTCCCCTCGGTCTGGAGCTTTTGTTGCTAACCAATAGCTACACATAGCTACGAATGTTGAATTTTTATTTTGAGCAGCACATCCATCTGATATGAGACGTACCCTATCATAATTTGTGAAGTCAATCGCGCATATTGCAAAAAACATACAAGATGCAATAATATTAGAATCACGAGGGAATTGATTTTCGGTCCAACAGTATGATGCTACTAAGTCACGGTTTAATTTTGACTTACTATGCCCTCTAACAACTGTGGAATTTTGAACATGAATCTGGCGACGATAATAAGTAGATTGATCAGGCAGCTTAGGGATAGGTAGATTTTTTTCGCAATCAAATAATAAAATGAGTAGCTTTTCGTCAATATCTTGCAGTTTTGAGAAAAAACCTTTCGCGCTTAGTGTATGAACACGCTTTTCAATCATAATTTCACTTTTCTTCTGGTCATTCTTTTCCACTTTCAATTTTCCATCCAAGCTTAAGTGATCCGAAACCTAAATTGTAATTTGTGTTGAAAACCATTCTAAAATATGATCCCTTAACAGCAATATTATTACGTTCTAATGAGTCAAATTTCCACATCTTTTTTATATTAAGCTCAGAAGCAAGATACCGACGAGAATCTCTGCCTCTACAATAATGGGCCTCTAGACATTTCAGTTTATTTTTAATGTTCATCACCCATTCTTTTTTAGGAGCAAATTCAGCAGATCTTCTAAATCCTATGCGCTTTTTTTTTATAAACCCATCAAGATGAAATTTTTTGGTTATGTGTGTGTATATCATTAAATAAGTATGAAAATAGTAAAGGCCCAAGAATTGAACCCTGAGCTACACCAGATGATGGAATGAATATTTCTGATTTATAATTAACATTTTGCATATAATGGGACCTGTTACTTAGATAGGAACAATAAACAAAGTTTTTGATCTAATCCGAACGAAGAAAGTTTTTTATAACAAGATTATGTGATCAACTTTATCGAGAGCTTTCGCAAAATCCATATAAATTACATCGATACTATGCCCTATGTTCAACGAATTACGAACTAATTAAGTAAAAATTCAACAAATTCGTTAAAGTTGACCTAGATTTGAAAATCCCGTGCTGCTCGAGTGAAATTTAATGTTCAGTTTTATCAAATAAATATTTTGCCGATCATATTGAACAGGACAATTATAGGTCTATAATTAGATACCAGAGATTTGTCGCCAGATTTAAAAACTGCGGATGATGATGATCAATTTTAGACAGAATGTTATGAGCTAGTACTACAAGGATATCTTTTTTGTACAATGTTTAAAATAATTTGGTCTAAAATACGGTTGATTGGCATTAGTGAAGTTTTGCATTTCGATAAGATGTTCGGTAGGCCCGCAAAGGTATAGAGGGACGATATGGAAAAATTATCGACAAAATTCCAGGAGATTTAAGGTTTAATAAAATCACCTGATATGAAGAAAATTGAATTAGGATTGTTGTTTATGATCGAAGAAATGTTGTTAAAATCTGCGAATAGCCACTCGAAACTTCGTCAATATAAATTTCCCAATCAGAATTCTGAAGGCAATTATTTTTTATGTACGGCAATAAGGCAACCTCCATCCGGTTAGGTTAAAAAAAAAATTCAATTTTTGACAATAAAGTCGACATCAAATAAATACAATTTACATTTAATTTGCTTTTTAAATAAACATTTGGATAAGTTGAAATCGAACTCATTAAATTTAGAATTAAATTACTGACACATAGTCCCGGAATTGGGGCATTATAGTAGTACTTGAAAGTCGGTAAATAAATAAAATGTTTAACCCGAACTAGTTTACTAAAAATTCGGTGAAAGCAACTACATCATTTAAAATATCAGCAATAAATATACTAGCCGCAACCTTACACCTGTCAAACAGTGATTCCATATTTACAATTTTAAAGCGTTTTGCATACAGTGGTGAATTCCTTTTATTCCACCACATTGGAAGTTTAGGATCAAGTGGCCCACTTTATTTTATGCAGTAAGTATAAAATTAATTGTTTAAGACCCGATAAAAGAACAATACAAACTCTTAACGGAAAGTGGATTACGATAATCCTTTGTGGCACGTCGAACGAAGTGCAGCAAACTATTATTTAGCTATACAATTAAGATAATATGATTCCGGAAATTTAACAGATGGTCCATGATTACTCCCAAATCCTTAAATGTCGTCACTCGGCTCCTAACCTTACATTTTTCTAGATTTAAATATAATTTATTCGTATAATGGTCTAATTGTATAATAAATCCAGATCATGCTGCAGTTCCATATATTGTTGCAAAGTACCAGCCTCAAAATCTGTCTAATTTTCCAAGAGAATATCAAACTGCAGTGTATTAAATAAAAGCCTTCGAAAAATTAGTAAACATGACATCTAGCTGCCTTCTGGACTCAAACGCTTTAAATACTTTCATGTTGATGTTGAATTACAAATGAAGATTTCACAATAAAATACAGATAATTAGTTATAATCAGATAGTATCGATATTACACGATAATTTTTTAATTCATAACGTTTATCAGATTTGAAGATTGGGATAATGATTGATTTCTTCCATCTCGCAGGAAAAATTCCATTATTCAGAGAAGCATTGAAAACTAAAGACAAAGGCAATGATAATGACTTACTGAGCTCTTTAAGAATACTTGTGACATCAATCATAGAAATAAACGGCAAGCCTATTAGATTACGCAGTGATAATGTTCCCAGTGAGATGTAGAGGTGGGACTAACCCCATCATCATGGTGTTTTTTATAAACTGATTGGAAAAAATCCGCAAATAGTTCACATTTATCGTTTACACTGTTAGCAGTAACATTATTAAGAGACATCGTCTGAGGATAGCTGGAACATTTTCGTTTAGCATCAACGAATGTCCCAAACAACTTAGGATCCACCGTCAAATTATCTTCAAGATTTGAGATATATTGCGTAAGCTTTATTCTTCCTATTTCTGAAATTGATCAAGTTATTATTAAACCACGGTGGCTGGTTATTCCTCTGATTATACTTTTTAGGCACATATTTATCAAAGCCTGAAATAGAACACAATAAAATTTATCAACTAAACCATCAACCTCGCTCATTTAAAAATTTCATCTCAGTCGAGATTTTCAAAAAACTTATGCAATCCAGAAATATCCGCTTTTTTAAACTTATAATCCATCGTAGGTTGTTTATGATTATTGAATTTACAAAATAGCTTCAAACAGTTAAAATCTATTTTCAATCCATAATGGTGTAATCTCTCAGGAACAAATGGCACCATTGGCTTTGTAATCGAACAATAATTAGGATCATTCACAAATACTAAATCAAGAACCCGGCCATTTAAATTAATTACTTTACAAATTTGATGCAAATCAAGCGATGACATAGAGTCAATAAAAATGTGTTCATCACCATTAAAAATAACTGTCGGGAAGATGTGGGATTGATTATCTTAATTTTCCAGGAAAATCTCATAAAACAGAAACTATTTCATTCATATTACAATCCGCAAAAAAGTGGTGAATGTTATCACCGTGTAAATTATAAATCTCGTTAGCACTACGATGTGGAATGTACGCCACATATAAATATAATGATTTAACAATCCATGATTACTTCAACGCAACAAATATCGATATCATCAATTGTTGTCAGTTTATAATTTTAGAGTTGAGATCCTTTCTGCAAAGAACATTGTTGCGCTAACAACAGACAAACCTGTAATTAAGTTGAGTTTTTAAATCTTTGGCTTTCCCTAAAATTATTTGATTTAAAACGTGTAGATGATCAGTAATAAAAATGTTGGTATTTCCATCTATTTCATCGAGTTTCTAGTCGGATGTAATTATGTTACGATTCAGCTCAGCTTTTTTTTACTTCAAATGCATCAAAGATTTTTAAATTGGTTAAAACTGCATTACACTCAATGATTAGCGATGGAATTTGAGATGTTGGGTATTTAATTCACACTGTCGAAATTGATGAATAGTCACTCCATGTAATAAAACGGGTTTCTTACAGTTGGATTTATCAGTAAAACTAAGATTATCCCTAACTAGTTTTAATTCATCAGTCAATTTTTCATTAGAGTTTCGAAACATCTAATTCGCTAGGATCCGGTTTTAATAGGTCGGATGTAAATTTAGTTTATGATTGCTTGAGGATTGAAATCTCATAGGCTTCAGAGTCACACTCATTATCAGTAATCATAGACTCTAGATGATTTCTAACATTACAATTACTGCAGTTTCAAACAATAGATCCACTTTCGATTTAAACAAACACATCAGTTCGAAAATCGTTTTTGCAAGCTGCACAATTAACGCAATTAATAACCGAAGTGAAGTTCTTAGCAAATAACACAAATTTTAGTAGTGTGAGTAAACTAAATAGTATGTATTTAGGGGATTTTTTTTACCGTCGAACAAACGATGGAAGTGACTAAATTTATTCAACAAAAATCAAAAATCCCAAAGTCATATGGTTTTTGTCGAATGCACTTAATGTAAAAATAATCAAACAGCCGTTCCTTGGGATCGGCCATATAAATAACAAGCAATATTTTTATAAAATGTTTTACCATTTTCCGCCGACGAAATTTGTTCAACAAAAATCAAAAGTCCCAAACTCAAATAATTTTTTTTAATGTCCGTAGTATGCACTTGACATAAAAAGTATCAAATGGCTGGGTCCCTGGGATCGACCATATAAATAACAAACAAAATTTTCATAATTTTGTATCAAGTCCATACAACGGATACATCTCGTCGGCGAAAAATCGAACAACTTTTTATGAAAATATTGTTTGTTGTCTATATGGCCGGCTCCAGGGACCGGCCATTTGATAATTTTTAAATCAAGTGCATACTTCGATCATTCGACTTTCGAGTTTCGAAATAAATTTCGTCGGCCGAGAATGGTACAACATTTGATAAAAGTGTTGTTTGTTATTTATATAACCAATTCCAATGACCGATCATTTGATTATTTTTGCAATAAGTGCAGACATTCAAAAAAAAAATATATGACTTTGGGATTTTTGATTTTTGTTGAACCAATTTAGTTGGCGGAAAATCGTACAATATTTGATTGCTTGATATTTATATGGTCGACTCTAGCGACCTGCCATTTGATAATTTTTCTATCAAGGGCAATCAATGGAGAATCGTAGAGCATTTGATTAAAATATTACCTATTATTTATATGGTCGACCCCAGGGACCGGCCATTTTATAGTTTTTGCATCAAATGCATACAATGGACATTCGAGAAAAATCATTTGACTTTGAGGCTTTTGATTTTTGTTGAACAAATTTTGTCGATGGACAACTGTACAACATTCGAAGAAAATCTTGTTTGGTTTCTTTACTGAACAAAAATCGTCAGTAAATTGTATTATAATTTATTAGGTCATTGCTTTCTTTATCCTAATTCAGGCGTACCATTTGTATCACCATGACATATAAATACGTATACGTATATATACGAAAACTTCGTTATTTTTTTGCTATGTTCTTCACAAGTTCTTAATTGTAAACTTAATAGTTTTAAAATTCAGATGTGATCAAAATGATCTAGTAATTTTACAAATTTTTACAAGTTAGTAAAAAATTGTTTCATAAAAAGATTACAAAATTTCCAGCAGTAAAACTTCAAAAATAAGTTAGTAAACATTTTTTTTTAAAAACAACTAATTGTAAATAGTTAATTGTTTAAATATTTAATTTGTCTAGAAGAAGCTAAATGAACAATAACAGTTAAATGAAAAAAATAAAAAATGAAATTAAATTAAGATTTAATGAAAGGCCGAGAAAATTTGTATTGATAAAAATACCACGGCACAATGAACTTTAGAAAGGAGTGGTATACGCTAGTCGATTTAGCTAAACTAGTTTAAGTATTCTACACACACTTATCTCGAAAAATTCACTAAATCAGTTTTATTAAAATCGCAGAGTGTCTAGGATATTAGGGTTTCTTGCTAGACGCCATCAAGCTGACATTATACACAGTGTAAATCGCAGATAAGTTGTCATATTGATGTATGAGAGGAGGCGCCGATGATTGATTACGAAAGTTAGTTGCATAACGACATTTGAAAAAAAGTTGTGTGTGTCATATTTGGTCCTAACCACGATGATAATTTGAAAAAATTAAAGGGGAACAATAAAACACAGAAATCACAGTCAATACTGTTGACACACACTTTCTTTAGCCAGAGAAGTTGCAGCATGCTCTAATACAGTCTTAGCCAAATCACAAGTTTCGATTGTCCAACATTGTTTAGCTTGTATAATATTAGCTGCATTTGTTTTAATCCAATTCGTTTAGGAACGACTGAAAAGGTTTTCGTTGGACCTAACACGCTATGATCTAGCGGCTGCAGCTTATGGGAGCAGTGAGGGCAAAATATCGACACGATTTTGTTAACAAGAATAAATTACTGGAAGTGAAATATGGGACTGATGGTTGTCTAGAATAATAATAATCTTTTATTGCTCTGAGTTGCATTCGTGTGCTTTACAAAAGGTTCCATGAATTGTAAAAATTCCGTCTGCATCCATCTAGACTTATTTGCGGCCCTAATGCAACCCACTGGTCCCCATTTCAAAAAATGTTCATGAAATTTTTTTAACTGAAATTTATTTATTTATTTATATGGAAACTATTCTACAGTAAAAAATCCTAAATACTATTTTAAAAATGTAATACAGTCAAAATTTGGTAGTTAAAAATCAAATTTACGAATTGCATGACGGAAAATCTCTCTTGACCTCGAAAAATCAAAAGAAGGATTATATTCATTAAATATTCTAGACATAGAAGCCGTCGGTTCATTACATCCATATTCGGTTTGTTCACAAATTTCCAAAATTGTTTAGGGTCATCTTTAATTTTGGGTTCAATCGATTAATTGTACTGACTTGTTATGTGCGCAATCATTTTCCCTAAGTCTATAGTAAGCCTTATTCTTATGGCTAAGCAAATTTATCAGGATGTCATCAAATCAAGGTGGGTAACTATAATTACGATTCTTTTTCAAAGGTACGAAAGTTGTTAAATTTATCCACATTAACGTCTAAAATATTGTTATTAAATAAAACACCCCAATTAATACCTTTAAGATAATCGGAGAGACCATAGACATCGCAGGACTTAAAATTGTAATAATAGGCATCAGTCGAAACAATCCGGTATTTATCATTGAGACCGATAGTATAAATTTCGACTTCAATAGAAACACGAGAAATATCATTTTCACTATTTAAAAATAATCCTAAAGATTTATAAATAGATATACATCAAATCAAGAAATGAATCATTACTATGTGGGCAGAGGTTAATTTGTTTTAGGTTAAAACTGAATAACGAATCCAACACAAGAGAATCATTGGCAATGAACATCCCTTAAGTTAAAATCGCCTAGTACCACTACATTATAAACACAGCCACTCAAATTACAAACTGGATGGATCTAACACATCTATAGAGGAGATAATCATTAGGAAAACACTCGTTGTTAAATATGCCGTTGTGAAATCCAGTTTTGGTGATGGCATAAAACTGGAAATTTATTGAGTAGACGAACTTGAGAAACAAATTTAGGAGTAGTCGCATTGTAACAAATAGTTTGTTTTGTCAATAAGCCAGCATTAAGCCAGCATTATATACAGTTAAACGATTTTTTTGAAGCATAAGAACCTTTTTTTTTTGGCTTACCCTTGTTGTAGTTTATAAATTCCTTAATTAAACAACCACCCGGCAACGGAACTGATTATAATAAATTATCAAAATTATCAGCGGATACGAAAAATTTCGGTCACCATCCTTGATCCGTCGAGATAAAATACGCCGACAGTTGACCTTCTCAATTTTGAAATTATCCTTCAGATAGGGTTTCATCTCAGCTTCAGAGAAGTTTTTATATGTAGTCTTGTAATAAAAATAGTTTTACGAGGTTCAAGCATCTGAAGTGAAGGAATAGCATGACTGGTGCCAATTACAACTGATTGCTCATGTTGAAGTCCAGTATGATGTTGATTTTGTATATTTAAAATATGATGGCTAGGCACAGTAACTAAAGATTTTATGTTCGTTCTAAGGTTATATCTGTAAGAATATCGAATATATAAATTACCACTTCTATAACAAAAAACATTTTTAGAACTCTGTAAATATATAAATGCCTTAATGAGAGAACACGAAGACTACAAAATAATGGCCAACTACTAGTTAACTTATTTTTACCACATATTATTCGAATTACATATTTCTGCGCTAACAAAATTGGTTCAACCGTATTAAAATACGTACCTCCCCAACAAACAATACCATACTGCAATTTAGATTGAACGATACTATGATACACCATCATAAGAATTTTCTGGGAACACATTAACTTCAATTGGTAAAATTTGCGAATTGCGGATATCATATAATTCTGTTTTTTGGATTCAATTTTAAAACATTTCCCAGAGCAGGGATAATCAAATCGGTTTGCAATAATACATCGGTCACAATTTTGGGTACTCATTGTATGTTTTAAGCAATCTGCTGAATGATAGAAAATATCACAACCGTAAATAGTTGATCCAGTTAGTTTGAAGAAGATCATTTTTGTTTTCTCACTAACAAGTAGCTTGTGAACGGTAAACCATTGATTGCCTCATAACATGGAGATCGTAATTCATATCAAGATTTGTTAAAAAATGGTTATTATTGGTATAAGTGAATGCTAAATCGTCAGCGAAAGCAGTAACATTACCATTGAATTTTTGTTTAAAAATTGAGTTATTGAATATTAAAAATAGAACGGGACCTGAAACGGAGCCTTGAGGAACGCCTGAAACTACCAACTCCGTTTAACTCTTTGGTGTCTTTTCATGAAATACCTTGAAAACCATTTAAAAGTGTTCCCTCTAAAACCAATAGCTTGTAGCTTGTTCAGAAGTATTTGATGGTCAACCAAATCAAACGCTTTTGTCATGTCCAATAATATAGCAGCAGTACTTTTATTTACTTTTAAACCATCATAGACTACTTGACAAAACTTCAATAAAGCCACTTCAGTAGACCTACCCTCTCTATACCCAAAATTATTTTTGTTTAAAAACGTTAATATTCGTTTTTTCATGAGTTTTTCAAATAATTTTGCAACCGTGGGAAGTAAAGAAATCGGCCTAAAGTAGGACTTCAATTTTCGGTTCCCTTTTTGAAATATCGGAATAATTTCCGCAGCCCTTAAACTAGCTGGAAAAATGCCAGAAATAACACTTAAATTAAATAAATATGTTAATTAGTAATATTATCAGAAGTACATGATAGTTTATTATCAAGAGATTGAATCATTTTATATTGCAGTGAAAGATTCAAAGAAGAAACTATTAGGTTGACAAATTTCATAAGTTAGAAGGTCAAAACTGTGTAGCACAATTAACAAAATAATCATTGAAGTTATTCGCTTTATCAAAACGGTTTTGAATTATACCGTCATCCATGTCAAGTTCAACAATCGTGTTCGATTTAGTGGTTTTATTCAAAATTTTATTAACTGTTGCCCACTTACCCTTTACATTACCGGAACATTTATGAAGCTCACTAGCATGATAATTTTTACGCGTAAATTTAATATCGTTCTTGACTTCAGAACATACTTTTTGATACAATTTTCCAAGTTTAACATTCGAAGGATGTTTCTTAAGTTTTTTACGTATCGAATTCTTTTTGCTTATATTTTTGAGCAATCTAATAGACGCCCATGGTTGTAACCGTTTAAGCTGTTTGTTGTTTACGGTGATTTCGCTCACACACATCCTAAAATGTTGCGAAAATATTTTAACAAAATGGTCGTATGCTACAGAAGCATCATTTTCGGAATAGACCGATTCCCAAAATTCAAACTTAAGCAATTTAGTTAGTTTAGTAAAGTCAATGGTTTTACGAATAATAAATGGAACATATTTACCATCAGATTTGACTTCAGATTAGAAGATTTATTAACATTATCAACTGTTGAATTGTTATTTCTATGGAGGCGAATGAATACATGATCAATACACGTCATTGTGCTCCCTGAAATAAGCCGTATAGCTTAAGATTGAAATTTATATATAATGTAAACTTGTTGATTCTTGCTTTCTAATGGTCAAAGTGTTGTGTCTCTTCATAAACAACATCAACCATTCCTTGCCTGCCATGAAATTTTTTTTCCCCAGGAATCTAGCATTTGATATTTTTAATATTTCGCCACCTGGAAACCAGTTTGCAAATGCATTGGGTCGTAAGAGCATAATATAATCGCCACAATTTGTAATATAATCTTTAAGCTTTTCCTGAAACCTAATAAATAAATTATAGAAAACTATTATTCACATCTCTTTTTCAGCAATTATTAACTAAATTTGAGGAGCATGTCCCACTTCATTAAGATGTTTTGTTTTTAATCAGTGTATTTTTTGCGGTGGCACTTGTAGATATGCTGTCTTATTCCATACCTCTTCAGCTGCTGCCTGCCATACTAATTTATACTAAATATATAATCATGTTCAACTGTATACATACATATAGTATATATTTAACGCAAAGTGAAATACTAAATTTTCTAAAATAATTATTTCTAAGTATTTGAACAAAATTTATTTTTATCTGAAAGTTCCTCCATATGCTATTAAATCTACCAATTGAACTACCCGTTTTCTTTAAACGTTTAAACTGCCGTCCAGATGATTGTGATCGTCCGGTTCTTTGCAAGTACTGTGATAAAACAATTTTCAAATAGGTTATTTTTATTGCTTTACATTATTAGGGCCCTATTTTATACAATATAAGTAACGTTGTACCTATTTAATTTTTCAACATAGACATTTCTAATGATTTATATACCTGAATTTCAAAATACCGTTCGAAAACAGGAAATATTTAAAATCTCTATTCCAAACTGATTTAGCAAATTAAAATAACCACAAAAAAAAAAAAAAAAAAATTGAAAATTAAAAATACAAATTTAGACTCGAATCACTTTTTCTCTAAATAATAATGTGAAAAATTGGTAGATAATAATTCTGAACAAAAACTATATTAAATAACCTTTACACTAAGTACATATTAGCCATAAATTTTTCAACACCCGTAATATATTATCTAGCAAATTACCATAACTATACCGTTAAATTTTTCGTTGTTTTATTTTTAGTTTCCACATTGTTAAACATTAAAATAATAATTTTCTAATAAATATATGTATGTATGTACGGTAGTGTATGCATATAAACAACAACAACAACAAAATATAATTTAATTTCCACAACACACAAAATAAATTTTTCCAGTTGATAAATATACAAAACAAAAAAAAAAATAATTTTGCGTTTAACTATTTCTATAATTTTGTTTTAATTAATTTTGTGCATAAACGCATAATAAAAACATATGACAATTACCAAACATAACGAGTTAAACAAAATAAACATAATACAAATTTAACATAATTAAAATTATGCATTTATAAAAATATATTGTTGAGCTTTAACAAACAAACAATAAAGCAAAAAATGAATTCACACAAAAAAAGCTCCAAATGTTTTGTGCTTTTTATTTTTTTATAAATCTTTATTGAGAATTAAAATAAATTTTGGTTATGTGCTATTTTGCAAATTTTATTTCGTTAGACTATTAAACTAGAGTTTGTGAAATTCTGACATGAACAATGGTAATTATAATATCTGTTGTATAAAAAATGTATAATTATATTATTATACCCCGAGCTGTCATTAGCAAAAAAGCCTCAACTTATTTTTATTTTTGTTTTTGTTTTTTTTAAAAACATAAAAGTGAAAATAAACCAAATATGTATACAACAATGTCCAAATTTAAACATGTATACATTGTATGTACGTAACAACTTAAGGGGATCGAACGAATTAACATGGTTTGAGAAAGTATTTTGTGCTTTTTTTTTTCCAACAAAGTGGATAAAGATTGTTTTACCCTGTGGATAGCATAATGGTAATTATAATTCTATGACACATATGTTTTTACATTAATTAGCCGTATCAAACATATTAAACCGTATACCTACATATGGAATAAAAAAAAAAATAATTTGCTAATGGAATATGTTCCACCGTGCTAAATAAATAGGTGAATTATTATTATTTGTTTGTGGAGACAAATTAATGAGATTTTTGTGTTAAACCCGCAATAACAACAACAAAAATAACCAATCATTTCATAAAACAAAAAAAAAAAAAAAGGAAAAACCTTAAACGTAAATTAAAAATATTTTGTATTTAGTTGGAAATTGAAAACTAACTGACCACACTCGGGAGGATAAAAAACCAAAATTATGATTTTAGTGGTTGGTATACGTTTATGAAATGTGTGCAGATGATGTACCTAAACCGAAAAAAAAAAAATGTGGAAAAAAAAACTTTGGATATTTTGACATAATCGCAGAGCAGGTATTTAATTTTTAATTAGGTAATTTATATATAGAACTCGTAATTGATTAGTATGAAGAAATTCGTACTAAAGTTATTTTGACATGACATTATAGAATGGTGGTTTGTTCTTAGTAATTAAATAAAGTTTTTAGGGGAGGGCCAATTTCTGAAGAATATTACTAATTCATTTGTAGGTGCCCCGCCCCTCCCACCCATCCCTTGTAAGGAGAACGATCAAGAGTAGAATAAACAATAGTTTACAATTATAGCCGACAATATCATCAGTAAATATAAATACCGAGCAAACGTATTTTAACTAACACATGCAAGACAAACTCAAGGCTTGGTAAAGTAAGAACAAATATATAACTTGTTTAAAGGTTGTCTCAAGTAACGAGGTCGTTTTAGATAATATGTTTGATGTTCGATATTCGTAACCAATCTCATAGTTGCCTCAGGTAACACATCTAGCAAATTTTTCGTTGGATGTTTTTTGTAGAAATAAACAACTTTTGTATATTAGTTCAATTTTTAAATTTATTTGGAAAACATAAGAAATTTTGTTTTTAAATTCTTATTAGAATTTAGCAGTAATTTTAAAATAAATTAAACATTTTATTTTAATTACGTACACGTGTAATTAGGCAAGTACATATAGCAAGTATTTATATACTAAACAATTTTTATTTGGTTTACGGCTATATTTTCTTTTCTTTTTAACTAATTAAAGCTTTAGCTTTCGAAGCCCATTCGGGTTCATTTTCAAAAGCATAATGAAAAATATATTTCAGTTTAACCTTCGCATGAACAGTATCTACCGGGGTAGATATCACAATTTTCGTTTCTCAATAACTCAGTGAGTTTTCATCCAATCACTATCCGGCGTCAGCTATGTGAATAATTTTTCAATTTATTTCAGAAAATTATTCACATAGATGACCCCGGATAATGATTGGATGAAAACTCACTGAGTTATCAAGAAAGGAAAATTGTGATATCTACCCTGGTAGATACTGTTCATGCGAAGGTTTAAAGTTTTTATTGGTGATATACAGCAGCCGTAATACATAAATTTTTAAATCCACAGTAACCATAGTGGTTTTATATTGGAGATGTGGTCCTGGTTGTTTTTTTTTTTTTTTTTTTATTCATCTTATAGCTACAGACTTACCGTCTAAACTAAAATTACAATATTTGCAAATTTACAAGATTAATACTAATTTGGTAGTGTTAACAAACCAACATGTAAATATATGTAGATCAATAGCAATGTCCTATCGTATTTGGGAATTCATTTGAACTCGACATCCGCCTACTTTGATTATTATCCAGAAGTCTACCCGTAAACTCAGCTACCGTTTAGATGCCTGCTGGTTCGTGGGGACATTTGACTGTACATTAGATATAGTCCGGGAGGCGCGGCCAGCTATCAGAGCTTTTCCGAGTTATTTGTCAAATCGTATACGCCGGTGCCCAATTTTTGTCATAATTTGTCTTACATACATATACTTTATACACCATCAGTTTATTTTTGTAGTTCAAGCTACTTCCACTGCCCATGATTGGATACAGGACACTGAAGGCCGCAGACGCCAGCCTTCACAAATTTTTCATATGGGCAGAGAAACTCAGATTATCTGACGAGGTAATGCCCAAATATTTGGCCGATTTTACTTCATTAATCTACTGGCCATCAACTGTCACTGGGACCGCATTTTTTAATTTAATTTTATATTTTGAATATTGATAGATCAGCTGTGGTTTGTCAGTGTTGATTTGTATATTCCATTTACTAGAGAATTTAGGTAAATTTGTATCCTGTTTTCCCACTGAAATTCGCTGCGGTTTGTGGAAAAAAATTGTGTATCATCTACAAAAATTTGCAACCTCTGGTCTCCGGAGTCCTGGATAATAGTATGTCATGCGTAAAAATTACATAGAGCAGTAGTCCTAGCACTTCAGGGATACACCAGCAGTAGTGTTTCTTGTAGCGGAGTTACAATTGTTATCAATGCACACAAAAAATTTACAATCCGTGAGGTATGACCTGATCAATTATATAAGACCTGGCGAAATCTCGGAAGCAATCAGTTTGCTAAATCAACCTCTCTTGCCATACGGAGTCAAATGCCTTCCTAATATATATAAATATGGCAGACATTATTTTACTATGCCGCTTCGCCTTCTTGACATGGTGTACAAATCGCATCAATGTATCAGTTGTGCTCTTATGACGTACGAATCCAAACTGTTCATCAGGGATAATATGGTACACTGAGTCCCACAGTCTTCGGGAAATTACGCGATCTGCTATCCTGCCGAGGCCGCTCAGCAGGCTAACCGGCCGAGTGTTTTCCGGTATACCAATTTTCCCTGGATTTGGTATAGCTATCACCTTGGCAGTCTTTCAACTATCAGGAAAGTAGCTACAAATAAACATAGCGTTTATGATCTTCACAAGCTGATTTACTCCTGACAGAGGCAGGTTCTTAATGGCTCGATTGGAGAAACAACTGTCGCCTGGAGCCTTACTTTTTGCAGCCTCGATATCATCCCCTTTACCTCATCAGCATTAGTGGCAAAACATGATGCATTGTACGGCAGCCTCTACTGCAATGCAAATTCTGTAATGGATCGTGTGCACATCGAATTTGCAACATGAGTCCTATCACTGAACACTGTCTCATAGTAATCTGCTATCTTTTTCGTAATTACTTGCGGATCGATTACTGGTCTTTCTGCATCCTGTAAAATCATATTTACTCACCTAGCTGGTTTCACTGTTCTGATGTATTTAAATAGGTTCGAACGATCCGGTTCGATGCCCTTTAATTTGGTTTGTGGTACGTTCTGAAAATCTGTCCGGATCTCGTCGTGCATGTGTCTAGTCGTTCGATTTATTAGTGTATAACTGAAGAGGGTAGGCATCCCTCGATGCATATTTCGATAGAAATTCCTGACTTTTATCATCTGGATAATATAAAGCGGAAGTTGCTTGCAATGTGCATCTTGACCAATGCAAGGGACATACTTTTCTACTGTCTTGGTTATTGTCTGCGTGATTATAGAAACTCGCTGATTAATTTCTGCAGCCGTAACAAGTGGCTTTTCGGCAATTGGCTGAAGCTCACAATACTTGTACAGTATTTTATCGTTTTCATTTTCGGCTTGGCTATCCCAGAGTGAATGTCTGGACATAACCGTAAAGGAGTCCCATCCTTCCCCGATACATAGAGAATTGGCCGTGTAGTTATCCTTAATGAAGCATTTTTCACCAGAATGTTTTATATGGTTCCTGATTAAAATGGCAGTGCCCACCGATTCCAATTTTTTGGCGTTGGTCCTATAGATTCTATAACCCTCGACATGAAAAGAGTGACTTTGACGAGTTTCATTTAGACATACAATTTGTGGTTTGTTTTTGTTTAAAAGTAAAGTCAGTTCTTGGCGACGGGCCATACAATCATGACTTTTGGTCGAACATTTTTTGGTGCATATGTGTAGAATCTAAATTCTTCATTTTTTAAATTTTATACAACCAGTTTATGACCATTGCTTGTCCTTTTTTGTGTCGCTGTCCTTGGGGAAGACTTATTTTATAAATTGGGATGACTGAAGGCTTCTTTAACTGATTTTTTCACTAGTTTGGTCATTATTTGAACCATTCTATCTTTCGAAAAGGGCTCTCACCCTTTGTTTCGGCGCATGGTTTTACTGTGCATGCAGACGCAGTACTATTTCATACTTTTCCGTTACATTGTTTATATTATTTGTTTTTCTTTTACGATATTAAGCGGATGGTGATAGTATTTTTCCTTTTATTTTTAGACCCTTTTAATTCGTCTCGTACTTACTTTTCTCGTATTTTTGGCTTTTTTAATTTAATTTTAGATATCGTTTTGAACAATTCTGAATTTTCTTTTGACAACAAAATTTATAAACAAATTGTTGGCTCACCTATGGGCTAACCAATAAGTCCGATAATAGAAAATTTATTAATGGAAAATTCAGTTTTAAATTCTTTAGATTTTCAACCAGTGTTTTACTTTAGATATGTGGACGATATAATTACGGTAATACCAATAAACAAAATTGATTCATTTTTAGAAAAATTTAATTCGAAAAACTACAGAATAAAATTTACCTTAGAAAAAGAAGTACCATAAAAATACTTGGTCTGGTAGATATTTAAATTTTTATTCTTGGCTTCCCAACAATTATAAGATTAACACTATTAAAATTCTGACCCAAAAAATTTTTAAACTTCCCGATACTATATTTCACAATAAAAATTTAAAAATTCTAAAAGATACATTATGTTGCAACCAGTATCCAAAAAAATTGTTAAACCACATAATTTGGAAACAAAAAAATGCGCATACAAATTTTAATTCTCATTAACAAATGAAACCACTAATTATTTGGCCATTGCCTACGTTAAAAATCTTTACGAAAAAATCAAAAATCTTTTCAAAAATTATAAATTTAAAATTATAGGACGTGCAGCTACAAAAAGATCAAAATTTAAGCATTAGTACACTTAAAGGCTATCTGAAAAATAGCAAATGGCAAAATTACAAAAACCATCAAATCAGTTTAGATAACATAAAAATTCTCGAGAAACAAAAAATATTTTAGAAAAAGATCGATTTTGGAAATGCTACAAATTAAATCGAGTACAAATTCAATAAATGTCATTGAAGATTACGCTTATATTGGTACCTCTTATGATTTGGTTATCTAAATTGTTTTTTGCCTCATGCAACTTTATTTTCTTCAATTGTACAACCGTTTTTACATGAAAGCGCATTAGCAAGGTTTTTTTTACGAAAATGCATGGCTGGGCGGTTCGATCAGAAGTCGATTTTAATAAAAAATTATGATTGGTTTATATTTTGATTTATGTATGAAAGTAGGAATTTTTTGATATATTTTTTATTACGCTTTTGAAAATGAACCCGAATAGGGTTCGAAAGCTAAAGCTTTAATTAGTTAAAAAGAAAAGAAAAAAGAGCCGAAAACCAAATAAAAATTGTTTAATTTTTAAATAGTAATTGGCTTATAAAAATAAACCACTAATTTATAGAAAGTATTCTGATAATATAAGTAGTCTAAATTGGTTCATTGAACATGTGTTCTAGCCATACAATTAAAACGTTGTTTTTATTATTGCTACACTGAGAAAAAAAAACATGTAAAAGCCATTTAAAATTCACCGTAAATTCACTATATTCCTTCACTATTTTACAGCAAAAGGTCCCCCAGATTATTATAATATACTTAAAGTTATCAATTCAAGTGAAACGTTTATAAAAACTATTCCCAAAGTACATTTCAATTCGTCAGTTTAAACTATGGATTTAATGTGGGAGAATGTGTAGTGAAAATAACGTTATTAGCATGTGAAAAATAATCGAAATATCTCTTTGTTTTTAAGTGTAGAACTTTTATTTTTATATTTGAAATTTGTCAATCAAGGTTCGTGTCACTGGAATGTCAATAAAACAAAATCAATTTAATTTATCGTCAACGAATTTATTTAGTTAACACAAGAATTATTACAACACAATTTCAAAACAATTTATAAATAAAAATTGACAAAATCACTTTTTATAAATTATTCTCGAATTTTACTGTACACTTATAATTTTTATTTCCACTAAAACACTTTTTAATTCCTTTTTAATCTTCACCCTATCGCTTAACAAATATTAATAATCCAATTCGACTTCGTTCGCCTTTTTATATACACAAACCAAACATCCCGAAAGCTCATGAATTTTCCAGTTAGAATAGTGTAGAAACATTTAGAACAATTTTATCATGGAAAATTCCATTTTAGTACAGTAAAACATTGAGCTATTAATTTAACTTATTCTATTATACACTAGGTGTCACCGTTACAATATTAAAATAAACTGCTAATACTGACTGATGATTTAACAGTGAGTAACTTTATCTTCACACAGGCCAGTTTAATATAAAAAATAATCATTTGAAAAATAAATATTGTGACGGTGACATCTAGGGTGTGATAGAACAAGTTAAATTAATAGCTCAATGTTTTTACTTTACTAAAATGGAATTTGCCATGATAAAAATGTTCTAAATGTTTCTAGGCTATTCTAACTAGAAAAATCATGAACTTTCTAGAAGTTTGGTTTGTTGTATATAAAAAGGCGAACAATAATAATTTATAAAAAGTGAGTTTGTGAATTAAAATTAATAAATCGTGTTGTACCTAATAATTTCCATGTGAAAATAAATAAATTTGTTGTTGAAAAATTGAATTGATTTTGTTTTATTCACAATCCAGTGATACGAACCTTAATTGACAAGGCAAAACTAAATGAATGTCACTAATAGCAACAACTAAATGAATGTCACTAATAGTTTAACTAAACGACTAACTAAATGAATGTCACTAATAGCAACAATATATGATAATAGTTTTACATCATCATATAAAATATTAAATCTATTTAAAATAAAATAAATGTTTAGTGCTTTATTAAAATATGGGACAAAGGTAATCGAAACCTAATAAAATCCTTGCTAAATGTTTTACCTTTAAATTCAATTTGTTTTCAAGTTAAAATTTGTGATAAATTTAATTTGAATGAATCCATTAAGGTAGATATAAATTCATTATGAGAAAGATTACTAATTTCAGAACGTTTTATAGAAATATTGTCGCAAAAATAATCGTGAATTAATAACGATTTCGAAAATTTAAGTGAAATTTTAGTGGCAATACTTTTGGGTATACTTAAACGAGATGTGATAGCATGAGCATACACTTTATGTTCCTAATGTTAAACTTCTAAGCGAAAGCTCCACATTTGTCTCACAGGGCCCACATCTTTATAGCAGCAGCATAATGAACAAGAAGTTTTGGTTTCAACGGGTCTTTAAATATTTGATGATAAAGTGTATTATGCTTAGCAACTAATATATTGAGCTTTACTAATAAATTATCATGCATTTCATGCAATGAAACAATATCGACTATGTTTAAAAGTGAAAAGGACCAAGACATTTTGATTTTTGTCAATCAGATCACCAATTAACAACGAAATATAAATTATAAATGCCATCTTTTCTCTAGAGCTCATTCTTAATTTTCCACTCGTGTTGGATTTGTAAGGAAAAATATCCAAAGACCCTCGAATAAATCGTGCATTTCGTGTCAAACGACACGAAATGAGGTACATATGTACATCATTAAAAATATTGTATTCTTTTACCCCATATTGTTCTTGGTTTGCACATCATCGGAATTAAGTAAATGTAAAAGGGAATAGTTGGGAATTGGTAATATATTGCGCTAATCGAATGAACCCTGAATGAGACCCTAGAGGGTTATTTATTTCGAAATCATCGTATATTCTGAATGGTATTAATGTTTTTTTCAGAAAAAATCTACTTTTTTGATTTCCATACAACTCCATTTATTATATTTTTATAGAATTCATCTGGAATTTGACTTAAACTTTCTTGTTAGTCTAAAGTTTCACTTAAAATATTTTGACTTTCAAAATATTTTTTGAATTTAAAGTCTAAATGCCTAACTATTTCGCAATCTATTATATGCGAATAGAAAAAAAATATTTATGTGATTTAGCAAGAGAATTTTAGCTATAATTATAATACCAAAGTATGGCCCAATAAATATCCGAACTGTGGAAAAACTTCTATAATATCAGCGGTTGTCGTACCTTTAAAATGAATTTTAATTTTTCTGAAATTTATGGTTTCACTCCAGTGTACTAATACTGAATTTCATGGTTCATTGTTATTTTTCAACCAAATAATTGAATTTTACAATCACTTTTTTCAGTAACATCGCCCACCTTATTAAAATTAAAAACAATTTCAAAATATAATAATCTATTTCTGGTTCTTGTTCGTTATGTTACTTTTGCTTTTAATAATTGCGCCATATTAGAAGCCCGATCGCGGATGAAATAATATTCCTAATTTTTTAAATGTATGAGATAATTTTATAAATGAATTTAGAAATAGTTGTTCACGTTTTTACATACTTGTGGTTCTTTCTTGAAAATTTCAAATATTTTTTGCTAATATTCAGTAACATCTTTAACAGTCATCCTTAATCAGAAAATTCCTGAACAATCAGTTCTGTAAATTTTTTTTTTTTTATAAAATTCAGGAAGCGGTTCAAATTTCATTTCGAGCTGCTTTCTTCCAGTTTTAGTTTGTTCTAGAATGTTTTTCAAAACTGTTGACCTGTCATTAGATAGAAAGATCCAACATTTGTTGTCGAATTTTCAAACTGTTTGTTGTTTTCCATCCATTTTTCAATAACGGAATTCATTGAAATCATACCGTGGCTGCATGTCCTATGTGTAAGAGCATCACATCCCAAATATGGACGAAGTTAAGAAAAATATGGTTTAATATCCAAACGCCATTTTTCTAATTGCGAACGAAAACAAATTATAAGTACAAGCGGTTGATTTGCAAATAATCCTTTTAATTCTATAAAATTATTTATTTTTAAGTGTTCAATAGTTAAACTCGATTCTAAGCAAAATCAAAAAAATTAATAAAGAATATAATTATTATGTCTATTCTTTGAAATTCCTCCATATAGAATATTGAAAACGGTATTGTTTTGCTTCCAAATTGTGTACCACGTTTTCAGTTGATCTTTATCATGTTCATCTAATGGATTAAAAATAATGATAACACTTTCACTATTATCGATTAACAATTGATATATGTTGCTGGTTATTTGAATCACTCGTTTGATTTAAAGCCACTATGTTTTTGTCATATAATTGACAAAATTGAGAATCAATTGAATTTTCAAAATGCTCTTGATTGGATTGTTCTTAACTGTAACATTTGGTTTTTCATTTAAAAAAGGTTTATTTAATACTTTTCAATTATAAAAGTCATGATATTTCAATAGGTAAATTTTTGAGGTACAATTAAAATCACAGTTCCAACGACTTTTAAATTAATTTGTAAACTGTGATTTTTATTAGATTCTTACCTTAAATTAACTTTTTCCAATTGATTTTACATTTGATCGTACATTTTATAAGCACTTGAATTTTTATGTTATTTTGAAAATTTACTACAAATTTGAATTTTAAGTTGTAACAGTTAAAAAACAAATTTTTCTTTTCAATTTAGTCGGATTTTTATTGAATATAAATCGTTCACTAAAATTTTAACATGCACTTAATAGTAAAATGCCTCTCATTTCAATTTGAAGTTTTTTTTTTCTTAGTGTAATCAAAACAATTTTTTACTGTAACAATATTTCGGGCTAAATCAGATTTACTACAATCTACAATCTTCAGATTTACTACAATTTACAAACAAAATAAAAAAAAAATTATTTGTAGTTAATATATTTCCGAAAATTTGTAAGACAATTTAATCCGGATTCGAACTGATGAACTTATGATTATGTAAAAATCAATCTTCTCATAAGGGTGGCGGCGACTGAACTAATTGTCTTCCAATTTAAATTATATATAAATAAAGAATGTATTGTGCTGTTTGGATTAGCGAATCATACTAATACAGCCAAATTCTCTTATAAAAATTCATTCTCTTACTTTTTTCTTCGTCACACTAACACAGCGCTATTCCTGTGTAAGTAAGTTTTTAATAATTTTCTTTTTTACCCTAATTTGAATTAATTATTCAATTCGTTTAATTACCAAATATGCAACCGATCCTAAAGATTATTTTAATGTGTTTTAAGACGAGAATATTTATTCAACACCCCATAGATAGACGACAGGTTTTATACTTTAGAATGATCTCTATCTTTAGATCGGTTGCATATTTGATGATTACACGAACTAAATAATTAATTTAAATTAGAGTAAACATGAAAATTATTAAAAAAATTTTACACAGGAGCTGTGTTAATGTGAAGAAGAAAAATTTTGCAAGAGATTTTGGCTGTGTTAGTATAATTCGCTATTTCAAACTGCACAATACATTCTGTATATACAGAATGAAAATTGTGGGACAAGTCGCTGCAACCTGCTGTGAAGATTGATTTTTTTCATAATCATAAGCTCATCAGTTCGAAATTGGATTAAATTATCTTACAAATTTTCGGAAATATTAACTTCAATACAATTAAAAAATAAAAATATTGAAAACCTGTCGTCGATCTATGGGGTGTTTAATAATTATTCTCGTGTTCACATTAAAATGATCTTTAGGATCTGTTGTATATTTGGTGATTACACATTATTTTTGTTCAGACAATTATTTATATTACACAACTTTCTATAAATTCCGATCGAAGTAGTCTTTATTTTTTGGTTGCAAATTCTCTAAAATGTTTGTAGACTTCACAGGTCTAGGAAGGTTCTCTTTTTACTTTCTTTTACTCTAGTAAAATAAAGTATAGTAATCATGAAAATTTTAGACCTTGAGATTTTTAGAGATTTATTTGTTTTGAGGTCCCCTGAGTCCGAAAAAGTGGGTTTCGAAATGGTGTCTGTCTGTTTGTCTGTCAGTCTGTCTTTGTCCTCTCTACAGCCCAGATGGTTTAAGCAACCGAACTGAAACTTCAGATTTAAGCTTTTTTGATAATTTGGGAGGTCCCAGTGAAATTTACTCCAAATCGGCTAACCTGAAGTGACCACTCCCTTGGTCCAGAAAATTTATCTTGCAAATATCTTAAAATGCATAAAGTTTACAAAAAACTACTAAATACAAAATGTTTCCAAAAATTAAAACAAATAAAAAAAAAATTAAAAATTAAAAAAAAAAATTAAGAAAAAAATATAATTTCTCAAAATTCTCTGTTCGTTAAAGAAAGTCGTGTGTTGGCCACACCCCAATTGTTTTTTTTTGGTGTAGCTTTCAAACTTCAGTTTGAATTTTGAGGTATTTTCTCCATTGAAAAAAAAGTATAAAAAAACATATTTAAATGCATTTATGGTGGCACTTGTAAAATAAATATTTATTTTTATTTTATTTAAAAAAACAACTGAAATTGTTTTATTTTTTGTATTTTTACAATTAACGAACGTTTTCACAAATTTTTAATAAAAACTTGATACAAATAAAATGTATATTAAATTTTGATAAAAAACAATAGTTATTTGTTAAAATGTCTTCTTAAAGTAATAATATTAATTTTTTTAAAAATGGAAGACAGGTTTCGGATTTTCATCCATCATCAGTTGTAATTGTAATTGTAAAATAAGTATAATTTTTCTGCAAGAAGAATTTCAGACTAAGACTGTACCCGAAACGTGTGATAAACCTTTTTTAGTACACATTTTTGATATTTATTTGAAAAAACCGCATACATCCGAATTACCATTTTCTTTTGCTATGATAATTTTTCACACAAGCAGAATAAATTATTTGTTCGGTCGACATTTAACATGGTCGTCTTAACATTTTATATCTTAAAACAGATAGGGAATGACAATGACAGATGGGGTAATATTTCAAAAAATTATTACACGATTCGGGCAGCGTAATGAAAATTTGTGAATGTATAGGGGAATATTTTTCAAATAAATGGCAAAAATTAGTACTAAAAAATATTTATTACAGATTTCGGTCACAGTCTAAGAATATTAATACCACCCAATTTATCGGTTTTACGAAAGAATATTTTATAAAACAAGAAATAGGTTAGATTTCGTATAGTTTACGAAATAGGTCTTAACTAAAACCAAACAGTCTTACCTAAGGCAGTTTTTAGTCACGTGCGTCGGTATGTGTATACTCCGTCTTTAACTTTATGGATTGTGTAATTCAACATTTGGACATATACTTGTAAAAAACCGTATTATACATTTTACAAGTAAATAATGTAAAAAAATGAGTAAATAACTATAAAATGTAAATTATATGTAAAAAATAAAAATAACAAGCAATAATAAATAATTACTTTAATTTTGAATGTTAGTTAATTAAATTGTTTAATTTCTAATATGCAGTCGTGTCCTTAGACAATTTTAAATATAATTTACAAATTAACATGTAGACATAATTCTATGATTTTTATCTCATTTGTATTTAAT
The DNA here is from genome assembly GCA_958295665.1 of Tipula vernalis. Classification (NCBI taxonomy): domain Eukaryota; kingdom Metazoa; phylum Arthropoda; class Insecta; order Diptera; family Tipulidae; genus Tipula; species Tipula vernalis. Next base: position 431,833,784 of record OY282558.1, read on the forward strand.
TTTAATTTATATGATTTTGATATGTTCTGAATTCGCTAATACAACCTGCACAGTACATTCTGTGTATAAAGAATTTAATTGTGGTTACAATCAGTCCAGTCGCCGTAGCCTGATAAGGAGATTGATTTTTTTATAACCATAAGCTCATTAGTTCGAAACTAGATTAAATTCTCTTACAATCTTTGGATTAAGATTAAAATTATATAAATTAAAATAATAAATAATTAACTGAACATTTAAAACATAATATTAATAAAAATTATCAATAGAGCAATTAAAAGCTCTATTAAAGCGTAAAAACCTTTAGTTGTCTATATTGATGGATTTTTGCATTTTTGATAAAATATTCAGACAATTTAAAAGCGTATTGGGTCATTTACGCAAAAAATTTCCTTTTTATTAATACATAATAAATTATTTTTAAAAAGTACCTTAATGGGCTTCTATGCCAAAATTAAAATATGAAAACAGCGAAACAAATAATTACATTTTTCCTTTTCTCTCCCGTTTAAGTGGTGACGATTTCCACAAACAGAAATAATTTGTAAAGATCACGTCAAGCTTGATTTTAGAGTCATTACCAGCTCCTTAGTTCTTTCTTTTAAACAGTAAAATATTGAAGCTGTATATGTAATAGTTAATTAGCAAACATTAAATACGTCAAGTTACTTTAGGGGTTGCCAGCAGCGTTACCACTCGAAAAAATTATCTTGTATCCGTTGGATCAGGGGAGAGGAATCCAACTGTTTTCAATTTAAATCTCATTGATTGTTATTATAAGGAGGCTTATACCACCAAATTTTTAGTACTTTTTCAGCAGAAAAACGTATCTAAGAGAACGCAAATATATCAAATGGACACAATTGTATCCAAAGTGGTAACACTGGTTGTCAGAGCTTTGTGATGTCGCTGATTTCAAGACGGGGGATTTGGAAGGGTGCTTATTAAAGTGAATAAATCAAATAATGAGTAATTCTTAAACATTTAGCTGCATGAATTTATTTTGAGCTACTTGAGGGCACTTAATCACTAGATAGTGTTTGGTTTTGAGAATTGAAATGAAGTGAGAACAAATATAACAAACCTTTCAATGGAATTTTAAAATTTAAATTTTTGTTTTAGTTGAGCCGATATTCCACAAATACTATAAATATCTAATTGCGGCTTAATTTAATTTATTATTTTTTTTTGGAGAAAAATGAAATTATTAAAAGTTTGCTATTTCAGTTTTGGTCTGATGATGAGGATTATGAAAAATGTATTCTCAGTCATCTCATCTAGCTATAGCAACTGAATTGCTAATTATACCATGGTTACTTCCTATAATAGAAAATGCTACAGCCTAATGATTATAAAATTACCAGATTAGTAACATGTTAAATCCAATCTATCGTTTATTTCTTTTGGCTCTAAAACTTGACAGTTTGCATTCTTTTGGTTTGTTAATTTTTAGCTTCTTGGTTCCAGACAATATTGCGCTTGACATAGAGACTCAATTTTAGGTTTTAATAGTCTCATAAAATATAGTACAATTATCTATGGTAGCGTGATTGACAATTTAGTACAATTATCTATATAAGTGTAATTTCTTTATTAGATTAGGTAGATTGCATTAATTCCAGTGCCGAATTGTATATATTGAATTAGTGCGCAATCAGCAGTAAATTGTACAAATATCGACATAATAATCATATCATCCAACATGTTGCGGTCTACTTTTGAGATATTGTAAAATGTACTGCAGGTAAATCTACATTTTAGTTTTAGTTATATAGTGAAAGCTACCAAAAACTTTCTACTCAAACGTAGACAAGATATTTTCGCCTCACTAAAACAGCGAAACTATCTACTTTTTTAGAGAGGTATTTTTCATCCAGCACGTGAGATGTGTGAGACATTTTTTTTGAGTGAAATTTGAACGTGTAGGGTGCCGTTCAATAAGTTATTCTGTAAAGTTATTTACTATACCAATAAACAATTGATTTGTTGGAAGATTATAGTTAGAATAAAATATTTTATATTGCTAATAAACAATTTCGATTTTCATTTCAGCAGATTTACCAATTTCAGAATTTTAGCACAACATTCCAATAATCTTTAATTGTCCAATAACTGACTATACCAAATTTAACTATGAACGGCCAAAATTTCGCTTACGCAATGAAATAACCCCAATTCTATCGTTATTGTTGGTTATATTAAAATTTATGGCGACTATGATTTAATTTCAATGAAAGCTTCAAAATATCATAAATTCATGCTTCTTATTTGATTTGAACGTAGTTTCACACAATTGGCTTTGACTAAATAATGATTTTACTACAATGAAACTTACACTGCTTCTGACTAAGCAACGTGTGTCATGTAGTTTCTTGCCTTATGGCACACACATATTTCTAGATACAAATTCTCCGTTCATTAAATCTCGGTTTTCTATTTTTTTTACAAAATGTATAAGATGGCCTTATATAAATCACACATTTAGTACGTGCAAAAAATTGTGTAAATTTTATAGTGTAATTTACTCGCCTAACAGTGCTGAATTCTTAATTTGAATTATAGTAAGTTTTGTTTCAGTTTGATCATAAAGATTTGGTTAAAAACGTCATATTTCATGTTGCGATTTGAAAAGTTTGTTTTTTCCTGCTTACTAATTCCTTTAAAAAAGCTTCATATTTTTAGACTATGGCGTTGTATAATCTAGGTTGCTTTGGTATTATATGATGGTTAAGTGAGTTTCTGTTTTGCATTTGTACCTATACCGATAGTATACTTATGTATCCAGATAATAATGTGTATGTTCGAATTAATTATGTATCATTTCAATAAAAAATTCTTAAAAGCAAACCACATTTCACAATTTGTGATAAAATTTATAACGTAAAAATTGTGTAACATATTTATAAATATATTAATGTAATTATTTTGAGTTTGTTTGATGTGATCTTCAATAATATTAATTATTCACATATTAATTTGTACAAATGTATGTATTTGAAAAGCTAATTTTAGCATTAAGTTTTATATTTGTATTGAAAATTCAAAACAGTTTTTAGTTGCTTTATAAATAAAGCGTTTTTTTTTGTTAATTAAAATTTTCAATCGAGCTCTACTTTGAATTTTAAATTCAATAATTACAGAAATTCAGTCTTAAAAGAATTTCTAGACATGTTAAAATCAAACAAATTCATAGAACGGCGACCAAAAATTTGATAAATTGGTTGGCAAGCATTTGTTGGTAGTACCTGGAAATGCCAAGCTTTTATGAAATATATTTATAAAGAAATTTTTTAAATTAATTATTAAAGGTTGTCATTTGTTTTCTAAAATACTTGTTTTGATTTTCCTAGATAGTTTGTAAACATGTTTTCTGGTTTAAGCTTAGCTGCTTGCAAAGTTTTTATTTAATCGCATGGAATTTTTAGACAGTTTTAATGGACGATTATTTCGGTAATACTAACTTCAACAAAAACCTTAAAATTTGTCTACTTTAATTTAGATTTACAGATACCCCCACGTTCGCGATCAGTTTTCATTTTTCGAATATTAATAATTCGGGCCATTCCCCGATCAAGGCTTATTTCCAAGCAAAACTCAAGTCTCCTTATACCCAACATTGTAATAAATCATCAAGTAGGTACAGAAGGAGTATAATAATTCACTTATAAGTAGGCTTTTTACACTTAGGCAAATACTTGTAAAACATAAATTATAGCACTTACTTATTTTTATTCACTCGACCCGATAGACATCTAAAGCGGTAATCCTAGACCGGGCGTAGTATTTGTAGTAATTTATTTTCCAGATTATTTTCTGCTGTAAATAAAGAAAAGATTTGAAAATTGTGTTTTTATTAAATAGAATAATTAAGTCGAGTTTTTTGTTTCAGTGAAGATTTTCTCATTTAAATATTTTTAACATTTCCCGAATTTAAAGATTTTGAAGAAAGGAAACATTTTCCCAGAATTCACAATGTTTTGATTAATTTTAGTGTTTTAAGGACATAAGGCTTATACGAATTATGAAAATTAAATTAAATTAAAGAACTTTATGAAATTTGTAAATTAAATTAGTTTACTAAAAAATTTGATTTTGAAATTTTAAAAATTAACAAATTAACAAAATTTTCAATCTGTTACCAATTTTTTTTAATTGTAATAATTTTAGTTAAATTTACATTTAATTCAGTTTAGTATCTTGCTTGTTACATTTAATTAATAAAATTTACATTTAAAGTTATTAGCAAAACAGTTCTGTTCAAGTATCAATAACATCTGACAAAGTAAGCAAAATTTTCGAAATAATTTAGTTTTTTTATTTATCAGGTTACAGTTGCAATTCCACACTCAAATCGCGTTCTTTAACTTGAGAACAACTATTACTTTTTACTAAATAAATCTGAGATACACAAAAACACAAAGACGGGATTTAAAGATATGTCGACAAAATCACTAATTTGAGAAAAATGAAAATTAAAGTTTGCGAGGTCATAACGAATTTACCTGAAACGATAGTTCAAAGATTTTCAGAATATTCTATTGCAGTGATTATGTGAGAATAGCGGTAAGGTACGAGAATTTTAATTTTGGGAAAACTTATTTAAAAAATAATAATTTTCCAAAGAGAAGTTTTCTAAATAGCGAAGTAGTGGAATAATGGATATACTCGTAGATTAAAAGCTAATTTTGTAGATTGTAGAAAAATTACACGTAAAAATGGTGCTTGACGGAATTTCTGATAAAATTGAGTAGATTGAAAAAAAAAAACATTCATCTAATTCAATCCAATTGTTTGAAACAACATCACAATTTATTAGTCAATAAACAAAAAGCTTAAAAATAATAGTTCAGTCTCAAATTTTGTGCATACATTTTATTTTGGCTTTAGCCCAGTATGGTATAGAAATGTTGATCGACTTTAGGCATAAATTTGAGAAGACTTAGCAAATCCTTGCGTTTTTCTTCACTTATCTTAATCTTGTCATTCTGAAAAATTGCTATATCGAAACTAAAGTCTGTTTGAACCTCATTCAAGTTTTTTCTTGTCCTCCTGGAACTACTTGTTGGCTTTATTATGGATTCCATTGTAAAATTTTCATTAAAAGATCGCTTATATGAAACATTCGTTAAGTTTTGTGATTCATACTTTATATGCCGTATTTTTCATTTGTAGTATTTTTAAATTAACTTTTGAATACTTGGCATTTGCAAGTAATCTCACTAATCCAAATGGACTGTAGATTTCCATATTTTTTAAATATTTTTCCGAAGTACTGTGCACAGCATCAATTTCCTGTAGAAGAGAGTGTCCTGGTTTCGAATACTTGTGCTATATGAGGGTAATAACTGGATTTTTCTTCATGAAGTTCAAAAGGCTAAAAGACCAAAATCTGTTCAAATAATAAATTTACCAGTTTGCGGAAAATCAGTTTTGACCGCTTGCCAAATTTTTATGAAAGCACTTGCTAATTCATTTGCGCCTCTTCCTTAAAATGTTTCATTCCAGATACTGCAATAGGTGCTTCTGTTATCCTTACAATATCCTGTTAGGTTGAAATACAAAAGATTACACTTATAATAAAAGCAGTCTACATTTGCTTTTGGCAACGCAAACACATTTTGCAGATTAATTACCATAGGATGGTTATTTTTCTTGTCAGTATCTCTCTCCTCTTTCGATACCAATTTGTTTTGAATATGGTTAGTATATTCGTTTTGTTGATCTTGAGGTAATATTTGACAATTTTTTTCCTTTCTCTTGTGCTCCTCGCATTTGTTACACAAATCTTCTTTTGGGATGAAGAAGCCCAAGTTAAACTGCGTTAAACTGCGGGTCGCATGTTTCATTGCAATACATCTTATACATTTTCTTTAAGTTAAGCTGTGGTTCCAAAATTGTTTTATTGGTTGAAGAGAGGCAGTAATGAGACTCCACTGTTGCAAAGCTATTGATATGAGCTGTAACATCCTCCAGTATATTTTGTTGCAATTTGTTTTTCGTGTGTTTGCCTTTTGCTGGAGATTTCGATGTTGTGGTGTTGGTGTCAATTAAATGATCAAAATAGTAATGTATCCCGGTTTTATTATATCCGAGGAGTTGGTAAAAAATAGTTGACAGACCTTTCAACTTTTGGAGAGAGCGCAAAATAAATTGTAGCGTATTTCGGTTTTTTGTGGAATTACATTATATAATGCATTTAGGCTGTTTCCCAAACCGATACTTATTTGTGGAACCTAACTTATTCAAATAAGTATGCTGGCGAGGTGACTTATTTTCTATCTCTTTTCTACATAAAAATCTAATCGCGATAAATAATATTTGTCAATCTGTCAAAACATCAGAACATAAATTCATTTTATTATCAGAACATGATAACCGTGATGTTTGCCTAGAGACAAGAGAGTGATAATGAAAATAAGAATTTGACTGAATTTTAAAATTTTTATTTATTTTAAGAATTAAATTTATTAATTAAATGAATAGAAAAATTTAATTATTTTTTATTTATATTTGTGCACATAATTCATTGCGGAATTCAGAAGCGGTGATTTTGATCTACATTTGGAACATTATCATCATTTTGAAATTCCTCATCAATATTTATCAAGTCCCCAACATCTAAGCAAATATTATGCAGCATGCAGCAAATCGCAATAATTTTTATTGAATTTTTAGTGCTGGTCTCTAGTGAGCGAAGAAAAAGACACCTCCACCCGGTCTTCAGTTGCCCAAAAGTTTGCTTAATTGCAATTCTTGCCTTGCTGGGTAGACAGTTGAATTTTTTTTCTCTAAATGGAGTGATGATAGCTATAGGTTCCAATATTAACTAGTACCCACTATCACCGAGCAAATAGTAGCCTTGTGGCGGATATTTTTTATTGATATAGACATCACTATTCCTTAAAACACGTTGGTCATGAACTGAACTTGTCCGCATCACAAATATCTAAAAGATCAGTTTTTAAATATATATTAACTTATAAATGTATAATTAAAAAAATTTAAACCTTGTAATTGAATACTGTAGTCCAACTTTCTATTTATGTATTCGTCATGACGATTAATTGGGCATTTGATTTTTACGTGAGTCCCATCAATAGCACCTACCGCATTCCACATTTCACGTTCCTCCATTAAATTAAATAATTCTTCGTCACCACCAAGTAATTTTAAACATAATTTTATATTTTTATTTACTAAACAATTTAAAAGAATTAACTGTTTTTCTATGTTCATTTTTCCAATAATATCTTATATTTGAGAATAAATGATGAACAAACAAATATTTTGCTAATTTCTGTTGTTTTGACGTCGCTGTCAAAATAAGTAACTCAAATCAATTGGGACGGTTTTACTTACTTATTTAAGATGGCCGCAAATAAGTCAATAAATACGAAATAAGTATCGGTTTGGGAAACAGCCTTAGTACTAAAATCAGAAAAAACCAAAGTGGAGTTATCGTTTTACCAGGATTTAGCATAATTTAGTCGCTAAACTGTGTTGAAAATGGTGGATAGCGAAAAACACTGAACCAGTTTCCTCAGGAACGGGGATTCAGATTAAAACGTAAATACGCGCAGACGCAGGACAATTGTTTGAAACCTAAGGAACCATCAAAATCCGGAAAATGTCAATCAGCTGGATAGCGTTCTCGAGTCCTGAGACGAAGGCAAAAATTATTAGAAGAAGCCTTTGAACAAAGCAAAGTAAAGCAAAATTCAACAGTAAAACCCTTTTACCCTTTTCACCTTTATACAAAATCTGTTAAAATTTGTTATCTCAGATGTCAGTAAAATCTTCCGTTCATATTCTTTTAAAATATCAAATAGAATGACCCGGTTTTTGGAAAAGCTCGATTAAGTTTAAAGTTACGAATTTCCAAATAATTTTCTTAAACTTTTAAAAATTTTGAATTTTTTGGATACCTTTGATTTTTTGAAATTTTATGAATGTTTTCAAACCTTTTAAGATTTTTTAATTTATTTGACATCATCGATAAGCTTTTCTTGGTATTTTCGATTTTATGGAAATGATTGGTATTAAGAATAAAATAAAATGTAAATTTCGTCTTTAAAAAATTCTAATTCTACAAAAGATACAGTTTTGGTCTCTGTGGTTTATTACGCTTATAATAGAAATGCTTGAAGTGTATGTCTTATAACTTTATTCTTCTGAAATTATTGTTCCCCTTGAAAATGAAGGACTTCCAAATTAGTTAGATGCAATGATTTGTATACTAATAAAGAAGTTGAAAACCATTATATACGAGAAGCACTCGTTGCCGCTGTATTATTTAAGCCTAGAAGCAATAAAGAAGTCTTTTTAATTCATTAATACAAGACCATGAGAAAAGTTCAAAGGTAATTGTATGGTCAAAATAGTAAAACATCCTTACATCATTCCCAGTCCTATAAAACCGATAGATATGTTAAAATGGGAGATTCTTATCCTTTTGATTTGTCAACTTCAACAAATTTTCTTATTTTTTGTAACTGTTTGCAATTCATTGGAAACCACACAATTAGAATGTGCTGGTCAGATTTTTATTGATTCCACATGGCTGAAACGAACCTTAAATAAATAAATCAACTATAATAACACCGATGATCTGAAATATTTTCACAATATTTATTTGAATAATATAATTATACGTTGGTTCAAGACGGTTGTCACAAAAGAATAATGAAATATTTTGTTATTTGAAAAAGCGGCTTTGTTCTACTTGAAGTAATTTACATGTTGATTTTAATACTCTTCCTCAGATCATTTTAACTTTGCCGATTAAAGTGAATCCACATCATGTTCCCTGAACTTGCTCAATCTTGTTCCAGCTAATGATTTAGTTAGAATGTCTGTGAGAAAGTCTGTAATTGGACAATATTCACCATTTATATCGCTCTTTACAACATGATCCTTGACGGAATGAGGTTTTATGTCAACATGTTTTGAACCATCACTAAAATTTTCTTCTTTGCTTTGTTTTAGGCTGATCTAATTCGTTCTCAGCAATTTATTCCATACTCAGATAATATACGATATAACCATATTTGTTTTGAACAAAATTTGGATTTGGTAACGGTTTCTCCCCAAAATTTATTATCAAGTGTTCCATTAATTATCATACATCTTACCATTTCAATGAGTGTACAGCTTTCCTTTTAAGCTATACGCCATTCTTTTGTGGACGAAATAGTGTTGTTCTAATGCATTTCAATTCCATTTTGATTGAATTTTTTTTTAAATTTTTTACTGATATATTTCAGTTGCGTTCGATCTAACGCATTTTATTTTCCGATCAAATAAATTTGTTACCGTAGCGAAATATTATTTAAATTTATCAAAAGTTTCTGATTATTTTTTTCCATAAATATGTAACTGCATATTGAGAAGCATCATCAATAAATGTAAACATATATATCTTTTACCAGATAGTGAGACCGTTGGGAAAGATCCGCAACCACCAGTATGTATTGTATTAGTTTCAAAAGAGATATTGTATTATGTTCTGATTTCTTTGGAATTTGAATCCTGATCATCTTTTCTTCGATACAGATTTCACATTTTTCCACTCTTTGGTACATCTTCCAATTTAAACTACATTTACAAAGCAGCTAACTACCAATTATTTGACTACTTCAATATCACAATGGCCTACAATTGCATTCCATTTTTGTATACGTTGAGTTCAACTGTCATCTGGTTAATACGCTTTGTTTGGTAATCAGTACTCTTTCATATGAGAAACCAATGAATCAAATTTTCATTCCTTTTAATGTGTTAATTCTTGTCGTTCAGAATTTAAAAACTACCTGTGCCTTTTCCTTCCGATGTCATCTTTTGACCATTTGCTACACTCACTTGTTCTATAGGCTTAAGGTCAAAATAAATTATTCTACTCTTATTGCCAATTATAGGACACGTAGATTTTGAACCCACCACCCATCCATCTGAATTAGATGAAACCATGAACAAAAATTCTTCTTCAGTTAAATCTTTTGTTATAGCTTGTGCACCATTTTTTTTTGTAAGTTTTAAATATTCTCTGCATTTGTTCGTATAATGTCTTACTTTATTAAAATAATAACATTTCACATTTTTGTATAAATTTTTATTAAAATTCGTTTGAATTTTTAATGCAAAAGCTATCGAAGCATGGTGAAAGTGAAATCAATAAAGTAGCACATTGAAATAGTTCTGGCTTAATTTCCATATCACTTCCTTCCAATGTCTGGCGTGTCTCATTCATGAAATAATGTATGGTCCTATGAATCAATTACATTGTGATGAATTGTTGATAATAACACTGGTTTGTTTTCAATAATACACATCAGTTGATGTCATCATAAATGTGAGCTTATGTCAAAAACTACAATAAATATTACATTTATCTCACAAATAATATCTTCGATTGATACAAGTGCCGATTCGACATACATACCTTGCGCACATTTTTAATCAATGTTAAGCTGATTTGTGAATATTAATTAACTCTTAACAATTCCTCCTCTTCGTAATAATTTACAACTTAATTTTTTGGAAAATTTTCTTATTTCTAGAAACGTTGGAATTTTTTTTTGCTAAAAAAGTCCGCAGAAGGGGACTAGGATCCTAGTTTTACCTCAAATAATTATTAATTGAAATGTGCCAAATTTCTTAAAAGGGTTTCAATTAAAAATTTCCACAATTCCAAACATCTGTCAATTTTGAATAATTTCATAACGTGGTTTTAGGCAAATCGTCACGAAATTTTAGATAATTGAGAATACACCTAACATTATGCAAAACGATTTATAACGATTTAAACGAGGATTTTAAATAATTTATTCATTTATATATTAGCAATATTGAGGTTTTAAAAATATTTCAAAATCCAAAGTTTTAGAAATAAGTTAGAAAATTTCCGAATTTCAAAATTTTGATGAAAACAACAAATTTTTTTGAAAACATTCAGAATTTATAAAATTAGTTAAAAATGTAAGTCGTTTAAAATTAGTTCTACGAAATTCAGTCAGGACTTGTTAAAATTATAAAATTTTTATGTAAAACTTTTACAATTTGTAAAATTTCTAAAAATTAGGAAATTGATGTGCATATTTAAAGAGGAAATTTGATTGACAAGTTTATGGATTATAAAAAGACCGACACCGTTTTTGGAAAAACTCAATTAAGTTTAATGTTACGAATTTTCAAATAATTTTCTTAAATTATTAAAAATTTTGAATTTTTTGGAGACTTTTGATTTTTTGAAATTTTATGAATGTTTTCAAACCTTTCAAGATTTCGCTTAATGTTTTAATTCATTTATCCGACAACTTATACATATATGATTGACTTTTTGACATCATCAAAAATGTATCTTATTATTTTCGACTTTATCGAAATGATTGGTATTAAGAACAAAATAAAATGCAAATTTCGGCGTTAGAAAATTCTAATTCTACAAAAGAAAAAGTTTTGGCCTCTGTGGCTTATTATGCTTATAAGAGAAATGGTTGAAGTTGAAGTCCTGAAACTAGAGAATTAACTTTATTCTTCTGAAATTATTGTTCCTCCTTAAAAATGGAGAACTTCCAAATTAGTTAGATTTAATGCTTTCTATTAACAGATGAGTTAAAAACTATATTACACAAGAAACACTTGTTGCCGCTATATTTAATAAGTCTAGAAGCAACAACATAGTCTCTATAATTAATTAGTACAAGACCATGAGAAATGTTCAACGGCAACTGTTTGGTCAAAATGGTGAAATTTCCATCAACGGTAGTGATTTGGAGCAGTATTTGTGGTCCAAAGTATCCATCATTCCTAGTCCGGTAAAACCGATAGATATGTTAATAAGGGAGGGGTGATGATCAAAATAAGACAATTTAATTTTTATCCTTTCGATTTGTTAACTTGAACAAATTATCTTATTTTTTGTAAGAGAATGGAAACGCTTACTATTATTTATATATGCAAGCAATTCACCTTCATCTTCTTTTCCATACGAAACATTCAATAGAAATTTAGTTGCAATGGATAATAAGGTTTTGAATGTTGTTTGCCTTGCGACTAGAGCAAGGACTCGATCGTAATCAATTGGCAGTCTGGCTTTTTATTTTATAACCCCATTTGTTTCCTATCGCTTGCCGATCATTCCAGTAAGTTTACTAATTCCCATATAGAATTGTTTACCATTGAATTTCATTTAGCCTTTTGCTTGTTGATAAATTTAACGTTTCTATTTAAAATTACTTTTTCTTTATTCAATTTCCGGCGATGTTTATCTGGAATTTTTACAAAACATTTAGCTTCAAAAGTTTTCTAATTTTCTAAATTAGGTTTATTTCTGTGCCATTCTTCGCTTAGTGTCTGTAACATCTTGTTGGTAATTTTTTTTTTTTTTAACAAAATTTGGACATGGTAGCGGTTTCTCCCCAAAACGTATTATCGAGTGTTGCATTAATTATCATACATCTTGCCATTTCAATGGGCGAACAGTTTTTCTTTTCAGTTACGACATTTTGTTGTGGACTTCTTTGTATTACAACTCCATTTTGATTGAAATTTTTTTTTAATTCTTTACTGATATATTATATTTGCCACCTCCGTTCGATCTGACGCATTTTATTTTCCCATCAAATAAATTTGTTACCATAGCGAAATATTGTTTAAATTTGTCAAAAGTGTCTGATTTTTTTTTCCCATAAATATGTAACTGCATACTGAGAAGTATTACCAATAAATGTAAACATATGTATCTCTTACCAGATGGTGATACCGTTAGCAAAGATCCGCAACCATCAGTATGAATTGTATTAGTTTCAAAACAGATTTTTTATTATGTTCAGATGTCTTTGGAATTTGAATCCTGATCATCTTTTTTTTTAGACAGATTTCACATTTTTCCAAAGCATTACACTCTTTAGTACATCTTCCAATTTGAACTACATTTACAAAGTAGCTAACAACCAATATTTTGACTACTTCAATATCACAATTGCATCCCGCTTTTGTAGACATTGAGTTGAACTGTCATCTGGTTAATACGCTTTTTTTGGTAATCGATACTATTTCACATGAGAGACCAATAAAAAAATAAATAAACCAATAAATTGTCATTCCGTTTCCTAATAAATTAATTGAGCACCTCAGGTATTAATTCATGTCATTCAGAATTGAAACTTTTTGTGTCTTTACCTTCCGATGATATATTCTGACCATTTGCTACACTCACTTGCTCAACATAAATGAATTTACTCTTATCGCCAATTATATGACATGTAGAATCTGAATCCACTATCCATCCATCTGAATTAGATGAAACCATGAACAAAAATTCTTCTTCAGCTAAATCTTTTGTTATAGCTTGTGCACCATTTTTCTTTGTAAGTTTTAAATATTCTCTACATTTGTTCGTATAATGTCTTACTTTATTACAATAATGACATTTCACATTTTTGTATAAATTTTTATTAAAATTCGTTTGAATTTTTAATGCAAAAGCTATCGAAGCATGGTGAAAGTGAAATCAATAAAGTAGCACATTGAAATAGTTCTGGCTTAATTTCCATATCACTTCCTTCCAATGTCTGGCGTGTCTCATTCATGAAACAATGTATGGTCCCATGAATCAATTACATTGTGATGAATTGTTGATAATAACACTGGTTTGTTTTCAATAATACACATCAGTTGATGTCATCATAAATGTGAGGTTATATCAAAAACTACAATAAATATTACATTTATCTCACAAATAATATCTTCGATTGATGCAAGTGCCGATTCAACATACATACCTAGCGCACATTTTTAATCAATGTTAAGCTGATTTGTGAATATTAATTAACTCTTAACAATTCCTCTTCTTCGTAATAATTTACAACTTAATGTTTTGGAAAATTTTCTTATTTCTAGAAACGTTGGAATTTTTATTTTTTTTTTTTTTCAAAAAAGTCCCCAGAAGGGGACTAGGATCCTAGTTTTATACCTCAAATAATTATTAATTAAAATGTATCAAATTTCCTAAAATGGTTTTAATTAAAAATTTTTTTAATTTTGAATAATTTCATAATGTGGTTTTAGGCAAATCGTCACCAAATTTTAGATAATTGAGAATATACCTAACATTATGCAAAACGATTTATAACGATTTAAACGAGGATTTTATATAATTTTTTCATTTGTATATTAGCAATATTGAGGTTCTAAAAATTTTAAAATTTCCAAAATTTTCGAAATAATTTAGAAAATTTTCGAATTTCAAAATTTTGATAAAAACAACAAATTTATTTGAAAACATTCAGAATTTATAAAATTAGTTAAAAATGTAAGTCATTTAAAATTAGTTCCACGATATTCAGTCAGGACTTGTTAAAATTATGAAATTTTAAGTATTTGAAGAAATATACAAATTCAAAAATGTAAAACTTTTACGACTTGTAAAATTTTTAAAAATTAGGAAATTGATGTGCAAAGAGGAAATTTGATTGACAAGTTTATGGATTATGAAAAGCTTCATGCATTTATTAACAATAACAACATTTTAATTTTAAATTTTAAGAGTTTTTATACTCAATATAGACTTCGGCCAATTGAATAAAATGCAATACTTTATTCAAATTTAGCTCAATACCTACTAGCAATCAATAACGCCTTGCTAATTGCATCTTTAAAGTAAGATCGGCAGTTAGGTGAAGTTTTCTTTTGATTTTTAATTTTAAAGGATATTTATTTAGAAAAATTTGTAACATTTGCTTAATGAAATTTTGATTGTTCAGCAAGATAGTGACCAAAAGCATACCAATCTCAATAATTAGACCTAAATCTGATTGAATATTTATCAGAAAAATTAGATGGTAGAGTCAGCCAATTTTAGATCTTCAAATATCTTATAACATTGAAAAAGGTTGTACAATCAAATATTCGTATCATGTTTACCTAAACAATACTTTCTCATAAAATGTTAAGTCTCTTTCTCTTCAAAACTCTTTTTAAAGGACTTTATGAAACAACTTTTTGAGGTCGTAGTGCATTTTAGAAACCGTGTTGTAATAATATTCTAACACGAAATCTAGAAAGCATTCCTTTCTACCATGTTTTCAACCAAAAATCTTAGTCGAAAGCATTACTTTCAAATTAACTAGTTCCTAGGAAAGGTTTTTACTAATAGACCAGCCAAATCACTATAGAAAAGCTTTTTGGCTTTTTCGTGAGCGTATTATCTTACGACTACCTTTGCTTTATGTTTATATGTGTAAACTATCCAAAACCAGCTTAAAAAAAATGGATAGCTGAAAGTAACACAAAATCCTTAAAGAGTCAACTTTACCCATTCTGGCCGAAAAACATCTATAAATGTCTAAAAAATTTAATTAACTAATTTCCAGTAATTTCAAAGATTTTAAAAATAAAGGTACGTAACTTTGGTGTGTAGTTCGGTTGCAAATACCTAGTTTTTTGTAATCAGCTTCACAAAAAACATAAAGTGTTGATAGTCCAAAGTGAGTACGCTCATATATGATATACGTAAATGTCATAATTTAACTGCACTATAAAGCAAAAATCATATTTTAGAAAATTTCTTTACTAAGCTTTAATTTTTACATTAATAAAAAAAAAACTTTTCCACGACATTAATTTAATTATTCAAAAATGTAAAACTGTTTTGGGCGCAAAGAGCAGCACTGACATTTTTGTTGTTGTAAAAATAATTATATTTTTGTTTTAATGTAACAAAACCTCTAAATTTGGGTACATATATACATTTTAAATAATTTTTATGTATTTCTAAACAATTTACTAATGTACCCATTATAATGGTTTTGCCATCATACATGTGTATGGTATGTACCTACTACGTACATGAAACAAATTTATTTTTATGATAATGATGTTGCCTAAGTTTTTTATTTTTATATTTTTTGGTTGATTTTTGTTTGATTATGTGTGAAAATTTACGCACAATTTTAAATATAATGTTTGTTATGGTATAGGCTTCTTGTTGTTGCTATTATTATTGTTATCACTTTACAGTTGAGTTAGTTAAAGTTTTTTTTTTTTTTTTTTTTTTTTTTTTGTTGTTGTATGAACATTACATAATATGTGAATATTGAGTTAAATTATTATATGTTTTGGTATGAAAAGTCATAAAAATAAAAAGGTTTTTCCTTATTATTTCGGGAAACAAAACAAAACGCAAGTAGAGAATGTTCGTATTACGTACGGTATAGGTACGAGTGAAAATTTTGTGTGTGTAATTTTCTATAAGTAATTTAATTAATTGCTTAAAAACATACTTGGGAAGGTCTGGTACATCTCCTTGCAAAATGATAAATATTGTCAGTGATTTTTTTTTTTTTTTTTGGTGGAATGTTATCTTCATAATGTGCATACATTAAGATAATGGCTTTTTATGTTTTTGAGAAATATATGTAAACATATTTTCCGCGGTTACTTATTTGACATCATTATAGCTTAAGGGATTATTATTGGCTAAACATTACAAAATATAACATAAACAACAAATCATAATATACGAGATATGTTTTATAACAACCAACAAATTTTATTTTTTTAATTTATGAGTTTTTAATTACATACTGGTGTTTTTCACAATATGAAAATTTCAAGAAAAATTCTTTATTTTAACAAAATTACCTTGGGTGTCGAATGATAAATGGTTTCTCATGTTGCTTGTTTATTTTTCGTTTTGAGTGGTTTTTCGAAGTATATTTACAGAGCCTATTTAAGCGAAATATAATAACTGTTATTCATGTGATACACCCGTATTAATTCATTAAGTGTGAAAGGTGACATATGTTTATAAAGTTAAATTAATTTGTTTTATGCAAAAATTATTCAAGGAATGGTTATTTAAAGTAAATAATCTTTGTATTACTCTAGCCTGTACAGGGCCTTTCACTAACGACTCTTCTTTCTGTACTACTCCGCAACTTTTAAAGGAGATTAAAACTGAAACTTTATAAATTGTGTTATTCGCACATTGGCGGTACCACTTCTGACTTTCACTCTATTTTCCAACTTATGATTAGTTTTGTGAGCTAAACTATAACTATTTTTGTATTCAATATTTTTCATTTTGTCGAGTTCCATTTTGTCGATTTTATTCTCGTTACTCTTCAAAACTGGTATGCGATAAAAATAATTTTTACTTTTAGCTTGTTCTAAAAGTAAAAGCTCAAAAAGCTCTGACCATTTCCTATAGATAAAATAATATTTTTGTACACACTTCTCCAAATAATTTCTTTGTTTAATAATTTATTAATAAACTACGAAAATCACAAGTAATTTAAATTTCAATAAATTTGACAACAACACCTTATTTCGAATTGTTGTTGTCAAAATCCTGGTGGTTTCATTAAACATTTTTTTAAATATTGGTATTTAAAAATGCTAGAATCTAAAACTGAATTACTTTTAATGTCACTCTAGGTAATTCAATGGCTGCAGCTTTTTAACTGGTCCTAATTTAAAAGCTCATAAAGCTCGAACAATTTTCAATAGCTAAAATGATATTTCTATTTACATATCCTTACATTAATTCTTTGTTATATAATTTTGTTAAACAATGTTCAGGCAATAAGCGGATTCCCTGAAGGAAAAAACTTGCTAAGTCAGGGCTGATTGGTCTTACGTTGTATGAGTCCCCTTGCCTCTCACGTTTCGAGCTGCTTCATTTATGTCAGTTCCCTTGCGTTTTACATTTCGGGGGTGCTTGATTTTATGCCAAAAATTCTACTTCCATTGTTGCATTAGAATATCTTTTGTTAGTTACTGCTTTTTGGTTATTCAAATGTAAATATGTGGTACTTTGAAATATTTGGTTCTGACCAAGCAGATTGAAATCTTTAATTTAAGTGCCTTGTCGATCTGTTGTGATCTATCTTGGAGTAATAAAATATTTTAATGTTTTTTAAATGACACTTTGCTGAATTCTGAAGAGCTTCTTATGTTTAGGTAGTGTCAGATGGTTTAGCTAAAAGGCTTGCTCGGTAAGTCTTTCG
The DNA here is from genome assembly GCA_958295665.1 of Tipula vernalis. Taxonomy (NCBI): domain Eukaryota; kingdom Metazoa; phylum Arthropoda; class Insecta; order Diptera; family Tipulidae; genus Tipula; species Tipula vernalis. The sequence continues at coordinate 431,851,792 of OY282558.1, forward strand.
TTTAAATCTAGCTTTTAAGTAATACCATTCCACATTTTATCCAAAATCGTCATTATTGTTGAGTAGATTAGCGATCATAAATCGGTTTTTAAAATGTTGCTTTGCGCCATCTGTCATGTATAGCCAACGGTTCGAGACTGTTTGATAAAAAAATTAAACTGTTATGTTTTATTTAACAGGAAATACAGTGCGTCTCTTACAGCGAACATAATGAGTATTTCTCTCTTTTTTAAATCCAGATTTTTTGTCAAAATAAATTGAGATTGTTGCTTTGCGATAAACAATTGTGTCTTAAGACATTGCAATTCATCCACAAAGTAAGAAACGTAAGCTGCAACTTTTTCCCTGCCCTTCAATATAGTGTACCTTCTCAATTGATGCATTAGTTAAAATATAAAGTAATATTGTATGGAAGAGTTGAAGTGCATGGCATCTAGTCCACATCATTTTACAAGTTTTATGAATTGTTCATATGCAAACAGACTCTATTCCCAATGCCCAAGCCAATATACAATATTGTGGTTGAAGCTTTGCCAAAGCGCTGAAACTAATTGGATCCTCGTGGTAAGATTTATTGAACACTGTATGCAGTACCTTCAGGCCCAGTAATCATAGACATTTTTGCACTTTGATACGTTTGTCGGTTTAAAGTAACTACTATAGTGTGGTCATTATAAAAATTAATCATTTTTGCAGTGGTAGATACTGGTAGAGTATTACCAGCTTTTGCAATAACAACTAGCAAAACTCAATGAATTGATCTCTGGTTCCAATTAAAGTAATCGTATAGATCAAGACTCTACCTCAGTATTCGCAGAAGAGTTTGTATTGTAAGAGTTCTAGTCAGATGTTTGTAGAATAAAAATTATTTGGTTTTCCACACAAATTTATTATTATTAACTAATAAAATTAAATTAATTTTATAAAGTTTTGTTCATTAGAAAATTTATTTAAGTTGCACAATTTTCTTTTGTTTCATTTATCACCACCACGCGTATTAATATATACCCGGCGGCCAACACAAAAAGCGACGTGTTGTCGGAATGATATCCGAGACGAGACTCATTAATAATTTAATTTTATTTTGTGTTTTACGAATTGTCATGGTGCGATTGGTACAGCAGATTGTGTTCGGGGAAATATGCCCAATGAACCAGAAATATTGTATATAAAAATTTAAATGTTTGTGATGTACAATAGATATTGTAGATGGCGACAAGAGTGTGGAGTGGAGTGAATATAGTGTAGTGGTGATTGGGTGAACTGCTACAAGTTCATTAAGATTCGTTTATTAGATCGTCATATTAAATCATATGTTGTAATAAAACGAAACAAGATAATATAAACATAAAAAAAAAAAATTTAAATAAAGATGAACGTTGGAGAAAATTAAAAAAGATCGTTTGGCGGCCAAGTGTTAGTACTGCACGTTTAAAACATAAAAATCATAAAATTAAAATATGACTTCCAATAAAATGTGATTTGACACATTTTTCACCATATATATATATATAAAGGGTCGGCTAATAGGAGTTTCACCATAGAAGATAGGCGGCACATATCAATCCTTTTGTCTTAATTTTGCCCGTTATTCCTGTTCCAAATGATAGAATAAGCTATTTGTAAGTATCTAGCCTATTAGTAATAATTCACACATTTGCGCACTAGCCCTTCTAACAATTCAACAACAAAAAGCGAAAAAACAAAAGCAAAAAAACATGGCCAAAATACTCCCACCCAAAACTCTAGAACTTTGACAACATTGTACTTTTCTCGAAACATTACAAACATAATTCTGGCACTAATTGTTAAAAATAATCTACCTATATTTTCGTTAGTACCACTTTGTTCCTCTTGTCAGCACTATTATTTACTCTTATGCTGATGGCGATTTTATTCTCGTTACTCTTCAAAACTGGTACATGATGAGTATAATTTTTATTTTTAGCTTGTTCTAAAAGTAAAAGCTCATAAAGCTCTGACAATTTTCTATAGTTAAAATGATATTTCTGTGAACACATCTCTGCATAATTTCTTTGTTTAATAATTTATTAATAAACTACGAAAATCACAAGTAATTCAAATTTCAATAAATTTGACAACAACAACATCTTATTTCGAATTGTTGTTGTCAAAATCCTAGTGGAAATATTTTTTTTAATATGTGTATTTAAAACTGAATTACTTATATTGTCACTCTAGGTAATTTAATAGATGTATCTCTTTAGCAGGTCCTAACTCAAAAGCTCATAAAGCTCGAACAATTTTCAATAGTTAAAGTGATATTTCTATTTACACATCCTTACATTAATCCTTTGTTAAACAATGTTCAGGCAATAAGCGGGTTCCCTAAACGAAGAACTCGGTCTTCAATAAAACGGCAGTGCAACTCAGTCAGGGCTCAGTAAGGGTTGGTTACTGTTTTTTGGTGGTTGAATTGTAAATTGGTCCTTCTTTAAAATGTTTGATACTGACAAAGCTGATTGAAATCTTTTTTTTAAGTGTCTTGTCGATTTGTCTTGATCTATCGTAGAGTAATAAAATATTTAAATCTTTTTGAAATGGCTCTTTGCCCAATTCAGAAGAAATTCTGGTGTTAAGATAGCGTCAGATGGTTTAGCTTCGTTTAAATATGACCGCTAAGTAATGACATTCTGGGTTATATCTAAAATCGTATTTATGGTTCATTAGATTTGCGATTTTAAATCGGGTTTTAAAATGTTTTTTTGCGCCATCTGTCATGTAGATGATATTTTGAACTTTTCTAACATTTTCCTTAATTTTTGGAATGCTTCTGAAATGTATAAACCGTACAAGTACGAGTATCATGCTACAAACTGTTTTACATAAAATTTAAACTGTTATTGTTATGTTTGTTTTAATTCAAATATAATGTCGGTCCAACTTCAACTGAGTTTAATATAATCGAATGAGAGATCATATAAATGATATTAATGATGATGGTTAGTTTATGCCGAAATTGATCGTACATGATTCTATATTCCTCCCCGTATAATTTAGGTTGCGGCAGGCAAAAAACTGACCACCGGTTTCCTTACTCTTTCGGAACGTCTCGGCATATCCCTTGGTGTTTGATCGCCTTCACCATGAGGTACATCATTCCATCTTAGGTTGTCGAATCTGGTTCTAATATAAGTACTCCATAAACCACGATCTGTCTTCACTAAGTAGAACATTTTACCAAGAAGTTTTGCAATTTTTCCAGGCACCCATCTAGGGCCTCATGAGCAGTTTTTTGTGACCACTTTCTGTCCTATTTGATATTTAGATTCCCCTACTTTATCCAACCCGACTTTTGGGGAAAGTAGAGATAAGATGGTTTTCAACTGTCGGCCGTGAAGAAGCTCTGCTGTAATTTTCCCGTTTAAAGTAGGCGATGGTGAAGTACGGTAGGAGACCAGAAACTTGCTCAACGCTTCATCAGAAGATCAGGTAGGGGTTAGGATTTTTTCCATTGATCTCTTGAATGTTCTAACTGTTCTTTCCGCTTGCCCATTCGATGCTGGATAAAAAAGAGCCGTCGTAATATGTTGTATTCCGTTGAGCTCACAGAATTTCTTGGACTCCCGGAAACAAACTGTGGTCTATTGTCCGTTACGATAGTATCAGGGATGCCTTTAATCCCCAAAACTAATTGTATTGATCGAATTGTCTGAACTGCGGTAATGCTCCTTATTCTTGTAAAGTAAGCAAATTTTGAGTAAGCGTCGATGCAAATGAGCCACATATTATCGATGAATGGATCAGCAAAGTCTAAATAAACTTGTTCCCGAAGCTTCGCTGGCCAAGCTGCAAATTCCCTCTTTAGGTCAGCCTGTGAACCTTGGCAAACCTCGCAATGCACTGACAGCTTTTCTATGTTTCTGTCTATATTTGGCCATCAACAGTAACGTCTGGCCATTTGTTTCATTCGAACTGTACCCCAATGGTATTCATGCAGAATGTTAAGCACCCTTGCCCAGAGTTGTGTTGGGATAACCACTCGGACATACTTCGAAAGTAGCAACAACGTACCCCCACGGACTGTGAAACTAGTCCGTCTCCGGAAATATGCCATTATATCTTCATTAATCTCCGCATACCTTGGCCAAGAACATTGTACATACTTTACAACTCTGCTTAGGATCGGATCTTGCACTGTCGCTTCTTGAATAATTGGGCGTCCACTGGAAAAACGTTTAATTGGTAGTCTACTTCATCATCAATCTGGAGACACCCATCTTCAACTCGGTCGAAGATTTGGTCGGGTCCGCATGGGAGTCGTGATAGTGCATCTGCATTACCATATTTTGAGGTTGGCTTATATTTAATAGTAAAATCATAAGCCATCAGCTTGATTGTCCATTGTTGGACTCGGTGTGTTGTCATCATCAGAATTTGCTTATGTGGATGAAAAATTGGTACCAATGATTGGTGATCTGTGAAATGTTCGAAATGCCTACTGTTAAGCACACGATAATAATCGATCGATTTTCTTGATTCTGGTTCACCAAATTAAAACAATAAAAATGAGTGGACTGTATTTAATTTATTTTTAATTTCCAAATGTTAAATTTACACCTCCGCAGTATCAATCTATGTATACTCTCCCATGCTTATTTTTCGAATAATAATTTTGTACCTAACTACATACAGAATTAAAAAATGATTGACAAAGGAAAAACCGAAAAACAGACGATTGAACTTGTAGACAAAGGAATGTGTATATAAACGTAAGTATATAAGAGCATACATAGCATTGACAAATGATGACAAAAGAGATCATAGAACTGCTTTATATATGGAATTACATTACGTAACAAACATAACAACTTAACATATCGGCCCCCTTGAAAGGATTGGCTTTCAAAATTATATAATATTATTTTACATTAAAAAAAAAATTTTTTTTTTTTTTTGTTTTCCAAAATTCCTTAATTACTAATCATATTTATATAATAACAATGGGTTTTTTTTTATTACTAAAATTCATTTCTTGCTTCTGTGTAAATAAAAAAAAAACCAAATATCAACTTGACATTAATAATCTAAAGGTAATTTACATACCTTAGAAATACTTCGCTTTAAATTGCCTGATTTTGTTTTAACAATAACAACCCGTATTTTATCATCAGATCCCGAGAACGTTTCCACAATTCGACCGATCAACCACGTATTAGTTGGTAAGTTTTCATTAACTACCATGACAATATCGTCAACCGCAATATTCGATTGTTCCGATTTCCACTTATTTCGTTGTTGTAAATTATGAAGATATTCTTTTGAGAATCTCTTCCAAAACAACTGTGTAAGTTTTGTAACATTTTTAAAATAATCTAACCGGTTATCCGGGATGTCGATATATGAAGGTTCAGCTGGAGCAGTAATAGGCCTTCCAATTAAAAAATGTGATGGCGTAAGAGGTTCCGGGTCATTAGGATCAGTAGACATAGGTGTTAACGGCCTTGAATTCATAATACCCTCTATTTGTATTATAAGTGTGTTAAATTCTTCATACGTAAATGAAGTAGCTAAAGTGGTACGCCTTAAATGACCCTTAAAACATTTGATGGCGGATTCCCACAAGCCACCGAAATTGGGAGACCTTGGTGGAATGAATTTCCACTCTATTTCGACGACATCGCAATAATTTTTAATATCGGAGAAAGATAATTCATTTTGAAACAAATTATGTAGCAGTTTTAATTCGTTACTACAACCAACAAAATTAGTTGCATTATCTGACCAAATTGTCTTACATTTTCCGCGTCGAAAAATAAAACGTTTCAAACATGCTAAAAACGATTGAGATGTAAGATTTGAAATTATTTCTAAATGAATTGCCTTTGTAATAAAGCATACAAAACATGCAACATAGGCCTTATAAGTCGGAGAATTGCGAATTCTTTTAGTTTTAATGTTGAATGGTCCACATAAATCAACTCCTACAACATTAAACGGTGGCGCAGGGGTTGTTCTTTCTGTAGGCAAAGATCCCATCATTTGGGATTGAATTTTTGGATTAGCCCTAAAGCAATTTATACATCGTCGTACAATCTTTTTTGCGCAATTTTTCCCATCAATTGGCCAATATTTTTGACGAACTATCGACAAGAGTAATTGAGGAGGAGCATGCATATTTTTCACATGTTCCGTACGAAATATCATTTCTGTAAAATGATGTTTAGCTGGTAATAAAATTTGATGTTTAGTGTCGTAACTAACAGAGGTATTTTTTAATCGACCTCCTACTCGAAGAATATTGTTGTTATCTAAAAATGGATTTAAACTTAATAATTTACTTCTTGGACTTACGTGATTTTTATGAAGCAATTGGTTTATGTCTGCAGAAAATACCTGCTGAACACATTTTATTATGATAGTTAAAGATTCATTAAGTTCCTCCGAAGACAGTTCCATACTGCGATATACATTTTCTTTGGATCGGATTTTAAAAATTCTTCGACAATATGCTATAACGCGAACAAGAGTATTGAAATTTGAATACTTTTCAATAACAACATTTAAATCGGGTGCAATCAGAGATACCATAGCCAAATTTTCTATTTTTAGTTCAGAAACGTCAGTCTCAAACTCATGAATAGATGGAATATTCTGCCGATCAGTATCATCATCCAAAAATAAAAATGGTGGTTTCCACCATAAATCTAAATTGTTTAAAGTTGACGGTAGTACGCCTCTTGATACAAAATCAGCGGGATTATTTAATGAATTTACATGACTCCAAACAAAATTATTAGTGAGTTCTTGTATTTCATTTACCCTATTAGCTATAAATGTTTTTAATTTATGAGGTGAAGTCTCTATCCATGATAATGTGATTGTCGAATCAGACCATAAACAAATCCTTTGAACGTCGGTTTGAAGTGCTATATTAACCTTATTAATTAGTCGTGCCAAAAGTAATGCTGCACACAGCTCGAGACGAGGAAGAGATAACGTTTTTAACGGGGCAACTCTAGATTTACTACATAATAATTGCACTGAAATATTACCAGTGGAATTGATACTTTTCATATAGATGCATGCACCATATGCGACCTCGGACGCATCTGCAAATCCGTGAAGTTCTAATTTTGAATGACGTTCTGTTATACAACGATTTAACTTTATTTTATTAATTTCACTTAAAGTCGATCTAAATAGTTCCCAACTTGATGACAATTGTGAAGGTAAGGGCTCATCCCATTCTAATTTCGCTTTCCACAGTGTTTGAATAAATATTTTAGAGGTCATAATAACTGGAGCTAAGAGACCCAATGGATCATAAAGTTTTGCAATGTCAGAGATTACCATACGTTTTGTTAAGCCTTTGGATCCTTCCATAGGTTGAACATTAAACGTAAACGAATCGGAATTTGGATAATAAATTAACCCCAAAGTTTTTATTGGGTCGTTGTCAATGAAGTTGAAGCTATTAATTTCCCTATGCTCCTTAGGTATTTTCGATAATAACTCATGGGAATTCGAGGTCCATTTACGAAGAGCAAACCCTCCTGCCTCACACAGTTTACTTAAATCATTATAAATTTTGAAGAGTTCATTTAAATCATTAGCACCTGTTAGTACATCGTCAATATAGAAATCATTTTCCAAAATACTGGCTGCTATAGGAAAGTTATCTCTTTCATCAATGGCTAACTGTTTCAACACGCGTGTGGCTAAATAAGGTGCTGATGCGGTACCATAAGTCACCGTTGTTAAGTGATACGTTTCTAATTTATCATCTGGATTAAATCTCCACAAAATGGATTGCAATGGTAGTTGGTCTAAAGCTACATTGATTTGCCTATACATTTTGCAAATGTCAGCAGTCACTACATACGTATATTTCCTAAATCGTAAAATAATATCAAATATATTTTGTTGGAGTGTAGGGCCAACTCGAAGAGCATCATTTAATGAAATATTGGTAGAAGACTTGGCTGACGCATCAAACACGACGCGCAATTTGGTCGTGGAACTCGAAGGTTTTATAACCGCATGATGCGGCATGAAATATGAACAGTAATTGGTTTCATTGCATTCGAGAGCTAATTTCATATGTCCTAATTCAATATATTCCTTAATGAAATTCGAATATTCTACTTTAAATTAGGGATTAGCAATAAACTTATTTTCGAGGTATTTGAATCGTTTCAGAGCTTGATCTTTTGATGATCCGAGGAATTTGATTTTTTCGTTTAATGGTAATTTAACCGTATACCTGCCTTTAGAATCTCGACTAAAAGTATTTTTAAAATGTTTCTCACATAATTGTTCTTCATTCGAAAGAAATTGGCGAGGAGCATATGACTCTAATTCCCAAAACCTTTTTATTAATTCATCTAATGGAGGTAACGATAAACAAAAATTATATCTTGAATCATTAATTTGTTGGCATTTGCCACTAACGATGTACCCGAATACGGTTTCTTGGAACGTTGGAGAATGATCATCAAATGTATACTTATTTTTTAAGAAAAGCTCTAAAAATAATTCAGCTCCAATTATCATATCAATTGGATTACTTTCATTGAACTTAGGATCTGCGAGGGTAATACCTTTGGGTATATGCCAATTTTCTATAGTAAACGATTGCGAAGGAAGAGAATTACTAATTTTAGGGACTACTAAAAATTCTAATTCTACCTCAAAATTATTATGACATGACTTAATTTTTGTCTGAAGTTTTTCACATACATTCGTTGAATTTGAATTTAAACCAAATATCTGTATGCCCTTAATTTTATGCACATCGAAATTATGTTTTTCTATATAATCTTTAGAAATAAGGTTAGAATGACTACCGGAATCTAATAAACATCGCACTTCGTGATTTCCGTTATTATCTTTGATAAGAGCGACGGCTGTTGAAAGAATAACCGACTTTGAATTATTTATAAAATATACATTGGATTCTACCAATGGTACTACTGTGGATTTATTACTCGAAGCAACATCTGAACTTGTCGATGCAGAATGATTACTGGTCAATGACTTTGAACTACTTGGCGTTTCATTTGACTTGGTTTGATCCTTAGTATAATGTAATAGAGTGTGATGTTTTAAATTACAAAATCCACACCCATTATGATGACAATCTTTAACATTATGAGAATAATTCAAACAGTTTGTGCACTTATTTAAATTTTTTAATACTAAAAATCTATCCGATATTGAACGTTTTAAAAATTGGGGGCATATTGTTAGTGAAAAATGTGGACCTTTACATAAAGAACATCTACGTTGATTATTAGAATATTTTTGATTGTTATCAGTACTAACAAATGTGTTTGAAGTCGATGATTTTAATCGTTCTTGATATGGTGCCTTAACTGGCTTTTGAGAACCTAATGACTCTAAAACTCTGCAACGATTTTCTAAATAATTTAATAGTGAACTCCATTTAGGCAGTTCATCGGCTTTTAACTGATCTTCCCAATCTTTGCGTAAGGAATAATCTAATTTTTTCCATATCAAATTAACTAGCATTTGTTCCGCTAACCCTTCAACTTTTTGACCACATGCTTCTAATGAAGACGTATGTGAGATTGCTTGATTAATGATTTCCCTAAGATTTTTAGCGTTATTATTGGATACCGTTTTCAAGTTAAAGAGGGAATCTACATGTTTATCAATGATAACGCGTACGTTATCGAATCGTCGTTTCAAATCGTCCCACGCTTTTATATATCCTTCTGAAGTTAAAGTAATGTGCCCTATTACTGCTTTAGCATCCCCTTTTAATTTACTTAGTAAGTAGGTAAATTTTATGATATTGTCTAATTTGGGATTATTATGAACTATGGAAATAAATGTATCTCTGAATGCGATCCATTCAATCGGATTGCCATCGAAATATGGAATTGAAATGTCAGGCAAGTTAATTTTGGGTTCTATTTTTCTTTCTGTACTAATTTTAGGTAACTGAGATTTAAGATCAACTATTAGCGGTGTACAATATGATTCGAATTCTGTAATTGACGCATCTAAGTCATCAAAGTCTTCTTCTTTGATATGTTCTATTAAAAATTCTATGCACGCATCAAAATCGCCTTTTATTTTATTAATATCAGCCAAACGAATTTCGGCTCCATCTTTGTCACCGAGCGCTTTGTAAAGCGTTTTAATGCGTTTATTATAGAATTTTATTTTATTGTACACACTAATAATCTTTTCTTCTACTTTTACCATTTTAAAATATTTATATTAACGAGAAGCAAGACAATGAATGAACTAAATTACTTACAGTTTAACTAATGTTATATAAACTTTTGATGAATATCGATGACAAATACGAATATAGATGATAGCTTTGCTGTCGAAGAATACTTTTATTACAGCTTACAGTTGATCTGCTTTGATTAGTTTCCGAAGTTTACAGTTGATCTGCTTAAATAATTATATTTGAATAAGATTTTCCGAAGCTTACCACATGGGTTATTTGTATGTTACAGTTGATTTATTGATCAGCTACAGCAATAATTTATTTAATAAATGCGATGATAGTATGTAATTCTGCGTTTAGTGTAGACGAAGATTTTTATTTTGCTTATGCGCACATGTTCCAGAAAAATTATATTTGTACGAAGAAATTTTATATGTATGTATATAACTCGGATTTTATAACCTCTTCGAAGTATTATATGGTTATTTTCGATTTACAATGAGTTTTTATCCTACATCTCACAATTAAATCCGGCTCGTATTGGACCAAATGTTAAGTTTACACCTCCGCAGTATCAATCTATGTATACTCTCCCATGCTTATTTTTCGAATAATAATTTTGTACCTAACTACATACAGAATTAAAAAATGATTGACAAAGGAAAAACCGAAAAACAGACGATTGAACTTGTAGACAAAGGAATGTGTATATAAACGTAAGTATATAAGAGCATACATAGCATTGACAAATGATGACAAAAGAGATCATAGAACTGCTTTATATATGGAATTACATTACGTAACAAACATAACAACTTAACACCTACCATAGAGGTATTTATTAAACTTTGTACAGCCGAAAACAATTGACAAAGCTTCCTTTTCAATTTGGCTGTATGCTTTTTGGTAATCCGCTAACGTCTTTGAAGCGAACGCGATAGGATATTCTGATCCATCAGGATATCGGTGCGAAGGCATTGCACCAATTTCATAATTCGAAGCACCTGTTGACAGTAACACCGGGTAGTCATCTCGAAAGTGAACTAACTTAGCCGCATCTTTTATTTGACTCTTTATTGCTTGAAAAGCTTCTTCTTGAGCACGACGTCATTCGAAAGGAACGTCTTACCTTCTCAATTTGTTCAACGGCGCTGAAATCTGTTTAAAATTCATAACAAATTTGTTATAATAGTTGGATTTACCCATAAACGCTTCAAATTGTTTGATATCGCGCGGTTGTGGTAAATCTTGAATTGCACTCAATCCAGAATCGGCTGGACAGATCCTTCCGGCATCAATTATGTGTCCAAGGTATTCGACTTCTGATTGGAAAAACTTACTTTTGTTTTAGGTGCGAAACTTATGTTGAACTTATATAATCGTTGAAAAAGAGATTCTAGATTACGTATATGTTGCTCTTCGTTTGTGCACTTGACGATGATATCATCTAGGTAACTACCGCAATGTGTCAATCAGGCAATCACTTGTTCTATCAGACGCCGGAATATAGCAGGCGCTCTGGACACGCCAAACGGTAAGCGCTGGTACTGAAATAGTCTGAAGAGGGTATTGATCATCATCAACTGCTTCGATTCCTCATCCAGCTCGATTTGGGAATATGCATCCGACAGGTCGATCTTCGAAAAAATTTTCCCATTCTGTAATTTATGGAACAACTCTTTGGCTCTTGGAGAAGAAATCGCTTTACCTCTATTTGTGGATTAACGGTTGTACTGGCCTGATGATGGTTGGCTAAATTGTACTGGCCTGATGACTTCTTGAGATTCAAGTCTTTCGATCTCGTTCTTTCCTTCTGCAAGTTGAGCAAATGGAATCGGGCGTGGTTTAAAAAACTTAGGCGAAGCGTTTTTATATAGTTGCAAATGCGCTTGGAAACCTACACAGCAACCTAGCGTGTTCTGAAAAATAGGCTCAAATTTTTTGCACATATTTAAAATAATAGCTTGATTATTATTATTAGATTATTATTTTTTTTGATTAATATTATTAGCAAGAAATATTTATAGCAGAATTGAAATATCTGGACATTTAGTATAGTGATTTACTTAGCAATCAGGCGCAGAACTTTTACAAACAATAAATTAAAACTGAGAGTCCTTTAGTTAAGGTATTTATTTTAATTGGCATCCAGCATCAATTTTTAATTCGGAGGAATCGTCCACGTGCAAACATAGTGTGTTCCCCTTGCCCAAGCCAATAGACAATATTGTGTTTGAAGCTTTGCAAAACTACAGAAACTAACTAGGTCCTCTGGGTAAGATTTTTTGAACAATGTATACAGTATACATTCGGGCCCATTAATAATAGACATTTTTGGTACTTTGATATGTTTGTCGGTTACTTTAAGTAAACAAATATCCATAACTCCTGGCATTATCCTACTACATTAATCATTTTTTTTGGGGTAGATACTAGTAAAATATTACCAGTTTTTTTAGCAAAGTATCTAGATGTCCTGAACTCTTTCGAAAGTGGTATAATACTCTTACATTTTGGCGAGATAGTCAGAATTTTAAGTTTGATAAGTTTATTACCTTCCAAGCTTCCATATCTACCTTTTAAACCCTGATGAATTTCTTCCAATTGAAGTAATCGTGTAGTTCAATACTCTACCTCAGTATTTGAAGAAGAGTTTCGATTGTAAGAATCGTTGTCGGAAGTTTATTAAATTTCATTTTGAAATAAAAAAAATTGTTGATTGTAAAATTAAAACGTATATTGCAGTAAAATGAAACAAGACCATATGCTGTGCATATGGTCTTGTTTCATTTTACTGCAACATACGTTTACTGCTATTGTTTAGTATATCTAATAGAACTAAATGGGGCAAAATAACAAAAAGAAATTTAAAAAAATGATGATCGTGGGAGAAAATTAAAAAAGATCGTTTCGCAAACAAGTGTTATTGCTACACATCCAAAATATAAAAATCATAAAATTAAAACATGACTTATAATAAAATGTGATTTGACATATTTTTCACCAAATGTATAAAGGGTAGGCTTATAAGAGTTTCACCATGCGAATAGTAATGATTGATATGATAAGAATTAGGATTGAAAGATAGTATCGCCCAAATATTTACTATGGTTCGGCGGTTCATATCAATCCCTTTGTCCAAATTTTGCCCGTTATTCCTGTTGCACATGAGAGAATAAGCTATTTAAAAGTATCTAGCTAACTCTCTCTTCCTTAGTATTCGAAGAAGATTTTGGATTGTTAGAATCGTTGTCCGAAGTTCATTAGCTTTCATTTTGAAATAAAATAAAAATTGTAGAATGTCGTATTAAAACTTAATTGCAAGAAAACGAAACAAGATAATATGCTGATTTTTTAGTATGTCTAATAGAACTAAATGGGGCAAACTAAAAAAAAGAAATTTAAAAAAATGATGAACGTTAGAGAAAATTAAAAAAGACCGTTTGGCGACCAAGTGTTATTGCTACACATTCAATCAAAATATAAAAATCATAAAATTAAAACATGACTTCTAATAAAATGTGATTTGATATATTTTTCACCAAATATATAAAGGGTGGGCTAATAAGAGTGTCACTATGGGAATAGTAATGATTGATATGATAACAATTAGGATTAAAAGATAGTATCGGCCAAATATTCACTATGGTTGTCATTCACACATTTGTGCACCAGCTTTTGTAGTAATTCAACAACCAAAACAATAATGCAGAACCGAAATGCTGCCACCCAAAACTCTAGAATTTTCACATCATTGTACTTTTCTTGAAACATTACAAACATAATAATGTACCATACATCGCAAACTAATAATCAATTAAATAGAAAATTAAATAATTATAGAAGTTGTTACAATTTTTCTTAATTTTATCTAATGTTCTAACACAAAACAAAAACAAAACTATCATTATTATCGTGTTGATGTACAGCACAAGTACCACAACAATTTATCCAAGTATTAAGTGTGATGTGATTTTTCAAGTAGTAGCTTTTCTCTATAACATGTTTTCGTAGCTTTTTATTTCTATATACTAAATTCGTTTTTATTATTATTTTATTAAAACAAGACAATCATTTTGATTGTGGTAATTTCTTTTTGTTTTTCAACAACACAAAAAAAAAAAAAAACAACAACTAAAACTTAAGATATAAATGATACGATGATAATAAAAATAATTTTTTATTTAAAGAAAATTAATAGAATAAGACATAAAAACGAAACAACCACCAACATTATATATTATATGTAGTTAGTATAGTGCTCGTACATGAGTATACGACAAAAACAAAAGAAAAGTACGAAATTAGAAGGTGAATTAGAAATTAACAAAAATAAATTTCGTAGTAGAAAATGAAAATACATTCTCATATCTAAGAAAAGCAACAAAAAACTAAAGGATTAAATGAAGAATATAAATTTGTCACAAAAAATAAATGTATTTAATTAATTATATTAAATTATCTCAAATAAACATTATCATTTATTTAAGAGACAAAACGTAATACAGCTAAAACATTAAAAGGAATGTTCCTTCACTTTTTTTTTTGTGTGTGTCCTCTCAATTCACTTGAATTTTACTTGATGTAACCGTTGTTGTTTAGCTTAATATATTATGTAGAAGACTGACGATATAAGGGTTTGTTTTATTAATGGTTACCTTCAACTTATATGTATACGTATTCGGATGTTTTTTGCTATATTTATTTAAATGGGCTTACTGATCAAATGTATACTTAAAATTACAAAGGAAAAGTCAAATCATCAAATATTATGTGCTGGTAATGAGTTTTAATAAATTATGTTGTTAATCAGATGCTCTTACGGAAGTAAATAAACTTAGAGTTGATTTTATACATAAATAAATTATACATGTATGGATTATATACAAACAAGTGGCAAAAGCTTTCGTATTTTCATTTCTGATGTATGTAGATAAATATTTTGGTTTTGTTTTTATAAATGGTTTCTCCGCCTCGATAAAATTCAACAAAATAATTCTCATCTTTTCAATTTGTATCAAAACCAATCGATCAATATGTATTTTCATTAATCTAATATTTTAGTTATATAGATTATGTTTAAAAAATATAAAAACAAAAAAGTTGTTCATTCTAAAATTTTGTATGTAGTTTTTAGAGATAAATTTAGATAAACAGATAATAAATAAAATAGGTTTTTGCACAAAAAAAAAAAATTTCATTTTCAATATCAAAACGAAACTAACAAACCAAAAATTTTAAAAATTAAATCGTTATATTGATGTAAAAATGGTCGGATTTATTACTAGTAGTGAAAATTGAAAGATTTATTGGATGGATTAGGGCAGTATTTTCTCGTTTTTTTTTGTGTATAACGTTTCTGTTTTGGTGCTAACAAAAATAAAAGGTTAGTGTTGGTATTTAAGTGATAATGTTTTATTTTGGAAATGATACGAGTAATACTGTCAATGGTGTTACTCCATATTTGAAGTGCAATGACTGAAATTAATGTGATAAATTAGGTTTAGGTTTTTTTTTTTTATATATTTAGGTTGCACAGACAAAATGAAAAGTGTACGTATAACACAGCGCTTATTTTAGTGCTATTTTAGCCTTATTATTACATTATATCGTTGCACCATAGAAAATTTGTTTGCACAAAAAAAACGAACTTAAGAATAAAATGAAAAACAACCAAACTAACTTTAGACTATCTACAAATTTACAGAATATCTAGCTTATTAAAATTTAAAAAACTTTTCTGTATAAATAAAATCTTTAGAATTGTTTAAATTTCTGGATTAATCATAAATAGATAGAAATGATTTTGCTAAATTCTTAAACTTAAAGGAACACAACCCAATAAATTAGCACTAGTTTCGGTCCGAAAAAATAAATGGGACCATACTCTTGCGAACACTATATTACTAGAAGTTTCATTTCTGCATCTTAAAACTATTTGGAAGCCAACTTTCTGATAGACTTCGAGAAGTAAATATTGGCGATTCTGACTGCAACTTGGTGTGATTTGTGGTGTTCCGCAAGGTTCTGTTCTAGGTCCCATTCTTTTCTTACTGTACATAAATGATATTTTCAATTTGGATCTGTACGGCATGCTCCAGCTATTTGCGGATTAATTTAATTAAATAAAATTTAATAAAATTAATTTTAAAGTACAGAAGTATAAGACCATTAAATTAATTAATTAAAATATAATGTTGCTTCAATCATTTAAACCATTAAATATGCTTAATGAAATAATTTCACAGACCACGTACATCTAACGACCCGAACCTAATGCCTATTTGGCTCTGTTATAAATTCTATACTAATTTCGCAGCAAATTAAATTCACGGAGCATTAATTGTGTGTTGTAAATGATTTTCATAATTACAATTGTCTTATTATTAAATTAATATTTATGTGGTTGATGTTGATGAGGTGCCAAAAACCAAAATATTACAAAAATTTAAAATGTACTGGGGTCTTCTAAATTCATTTGTAACTTTGTGTATACCACGTCAAAATTTAGCAGCATCGGGTACAATTTATTGTTGCGTATTTTTAAGCAACTCAAACGAATTGCTTCCAAAAGCAAAAAAAAATGAGGTTTGAAGATGTCTGTGTATTTATTTTGTTATCGAAATCCATGATTCCGGTGTTTGTGGATATTTCACTGATTTTCACTGATTATATTCCCGGGGTATAGCGGAAACCCTTTTTTGCACAATATTAGGACTTTTAGAGGATTGCAAACCATCGCTGGATATTTGTTAATGAATACCATATAAATTCCCTATAGTAATTCTTGTTAAAATAAACTTTTAATAAATAATTGCTCCAAATTTTAGAACCCTTGGAAAAGTCAGTCATAACTTTGAGGAAAAAGAGCGCTGTACTACTTATTTCAGAGGGAATTACTTTATAGAATATTTGGTCTTGGGCAATTTTAAACAGCTGCAAGGACATCGTCAAATTTTCGAAACAGCTAGGACAGTTTTGTAGTTATTCGATAGAAATCTGTAGTAGGATGATTCACATTTGAATAGGGGTAAGGTTTGTGTAAGAAGAAAATTGTTTGGAAGAACAAATCATATGAGTTGCAGATAAAAGCGTGGTTTTCCTCAGCATTGATTGAATTTGTACTTGATTTGATTTGTAGCGCTTCCATAGTCGTTATTTTTTTGATTTTTTTTTTTTTGTTTATCGAGGGTTTTGATGTAGTCAGGACAGGTTTAGTGGTTTGTGTCTTCCGCATTGAATAATGATTTTTTCTAAACTTTGGGCTTATTATTAAACAATATTTGGCTATTTCTTTAAAGATATGTTATGTGAAACTTTTTGGGTAACAAATAGACTTCTTAAAGAAACATTCAAATTTGGAGTATTGCACGATGCTTGAAGTTGATCTAGATAGCATGAAAATTCTCGATAAACAAAATAATTTTGAAGGGGGATCAATTTTTACTACAGACTGGATCAGGTACAGGTTCAATCGGTGTTGTTGAAGATTGTTTCAGCTCAAATGATTTTTTCATCCAAATTGTTTTTTCTCAAATATCGAATTTTTATCCAAATATACAAACTTTTTTACGTGAGGTTTGGTATGGAAATTCGATTATAGTAAATTTTTGTAATTGATATACTTTCTGATTTGTGAATGAAGAAAGCAATTTTTGAGGGAATTTCTTTGCTTTTTTGAAAATGAACCCGAGCAGGGTTCGAAAGCTGATGCTTTAGATGAAGCAATTTAGGGATGAGGTGGCCTGAACCAATAAAAATTGTTTGATTAATAAATTTTTTTAAAACAATGAAGATAGAGTTAAATTAGATCGAATATTTTTCCAGTCGCAACTAACCGTTCTATAAATTGTCTCGACAAAAGCAATAACCTACTAACCAAAGACTTATATATATAGGAAGTAAAACTTAATCAATCAATATCAACTTCAATGGAGTTAGAAATTTATAATCACTGTAAAATTATCAAACGATTCAGTCAACTTCAATTGAATCTGAAAGTGTTTTGCCTGTTTTTGGCAATCGTCACGAAAAAATATTGTTGCCATCTGATCATTCGATGTCGAAATTTTGTATTTCTCTAACTTTAAAAACTAGGCTAAAAATGTCCTCGTCGCGTATAAATGTAACCCCGAATAGCAAACATTGTAACGGAATATATGTATATTTTGAGGAATATGTTTTGATCCTAAAGTCTTTCCAGTAATATAAGCGATCAGTTCTGGTGGTGGCGCTTGTAATGCTGTAAATCTATCTGACTTTGTCAATCATACAAATCACTTAAATATTCGTATTGGATTTTATCTACGGGCTTTCACCAAATGTTCTCGTTATTTTTTTTGCTAAAATAAGACTGTCGCAGTGCGCTGAACTTCGCCTTATATACCTTCAAAATCAAAATTTCTAGAGCATAGCATCACAACATTACCGATTTCAAAATAATTTAGAACATTCAGATTCATTCAATTTCCAGTTTTCGAACATTCTAGAATATTCAAGTACACTTCATTTTCGCTACTGAAACATTGTCAAACATTCTAGAAATTTGCGAAACCCTGGAACCTTTTAGAATATTCTGAATCATCCTGGAACATACTAGAAAATTTTAAAAACTCCGAAAAGTTCTATAAAATTCTGGAACATTTTAAAACATTCTAAAAATTTTCTACAAAATCCAAGGTAATTCTGGAACGTCCTTAAATACTCTAGGAAATTTAAGAAATTCCAGAAAACCCAAGAACAATCTGAAATATTATAGAAAGGTTTGGAAGATTTTAGAACTTACTGAAATATTTCAGAAAACCTTACGAAATTTAGAACATCCTGCACCTTACTAGAAAATTTTGAAAATGGCGGAAAATTCTAGAAAATGATATAACAGTCTGAAACTTGCTAGGAAATTCTGAAACACTTGTAATTTTCTATAAAATTCGAGAAAATTAGAGAATATTTTTGAAAATTCTGGAACTTTCCAAAACATTCTCAAAAATCACTAAAATTTTTCAATAAACTTGGAAATTTTATCAAATTCTTTAATATTCTGAAATTTTTAAAAAAATTCTGGAACATTTTAGAACATTTTGAAATATTTTGGAATTGTCAAGAAACAGGAATTTTCCGGTTCGTAAACCTTTTGAAACTTTCCAGAAAATTCTGCAACATCTGGATTGTTCTACAAAATGTGAAATTTTTTTAGACAATTCTTAAAAATTCTAGTACATTCCGAAACATTCTAAAAATCCTTGAACATTTCAGTACATCTGAACTTTCTAGCAAATGCTAAAATATTCTGAAACTTTTTAGAAAATTCTGAACCTATTAGAACCAACTGAAACATTCTGTAATTTTATAGAAATAACTACGAAATTCTGGAACTTCCTGGACATATTAGAAAATTTTGGAAAATTGGAAAAATTCAATAAAATTCTGGAACATTCTGAAACTTCCTAGAAAATTGTGGAATACCTGGAAATTCTTAGAAATGTTTAGAAAACTCTGGAACATTCTAGAAAATTTCAGAATATTATTGAAAATTCTGCTACATTTTGAAACATACTAAACAATCCTAGTACACCCGGAATTTTCTAGAAAATTCTGGAATATTCTGAAACCTTCTAAAATTTCTTGAACCTATTAGAACATTTTGAAATTTTCCAGAAAATCCAAGGTAATTCTGAAACGTCCTGAAATATACCAGGAAATTTAAGAAATTCCGAAAAATTCTAGAACAATCTGAAATGTTCTAGAAAATTTTGGAACATCCTGGAAATGATGGAACGGTTTGAAACTTGCTAGAAAATTTTGGAACACCTGAAATTTTCTAAAAAATTTGAGAAAATTTGAGAATATTCTTGAAAATTCTGGAGCTTTCCGAAACATACTCAGAAATCCTAAAACTTTCCAATACACCTGATAATTTTATAAAGTTCTTTAATATTTTGAAATTTTCTAGAAAATTCTGTAACGTTTTAGAACATTCTGAAATATTCTGGAATTGTCCAGAAACAGGAATTTTCCAGTTCTTGAACATTCTGAAACTTTCTAGAAAATTCTGGAACACCTGGATTTTTCTACAAAAATTTGGGAAAATTTTCGACAATTCTTAAAAATTCTAGAACATTTCGAAACATTCTATTATTCTGGAACATTTCAGTACATCTGAACTTTCTAGCAAATGCTGGAAGATTCTGAATCTTTTTAGAAAATTCTGAACCTATTAGAACTAACTGAAACATTCTTTAATTTTCTGGAAAACCCTACAAAATTATGGAACTTCCTTAAACATATAAGAAAATTTTGGAAAATTGGAAAAATTCTATAAAATTCTGGAACACTCTGAAACTTTCTAGAAAATTCTGGAATACCTAGGATTTCATAGAAAAGTTTAGAAAATTCTGGAACATTCTAGAAAATTTCAGAATATTCTTGAAAATTTGGCAACATTCTGAAACATACTAAACAATCCTAGTACACCTGGAACTTTGAAGAAAATTCTGGAATATTCTGAAACTTTCTAAGATTTCTTGAACCTATTAGAACATTTTGAAATTTTCTAGAAAATCCAAGGTAATTCTGAAACGTCTTGAAATTTTCCAGGAAATTTAAGAAATTCCGAAAAATTCTGGAACAATCTGAAATGTTCTAGAAAATTTTTGAACATCCTGGAAATGTTGGAACAGTCTGAAACTTGCTAGAAAATTCTGGAACACCTGAAATTTTCTAAACAATTCGAGAAAATTTGAGAATATTCTTGAAAATTCTGGAGCTTTCCGAAACTTCTGAAACTTTTTAGAAAATTCTGAACCTATTAGAACCAACTGAAATATTCTGTAATTTTCTAGAAAATCCTATGAAATTCTGGAACTACTTGGAACATATTAGAAAATTTTGGAAAATCGGAAAAATTCTATAAAATTCTGGAACATTCTGAAACTTTCTAGAAAATTCTGAAATACCTGAAGTTTTATAGAAAAGTTTGGAAAATTCTGGAACATTCTAGAAAATTTCAGAATATTCTTGAAAATTCTACAACATTCTGAAACATACTAAACAATCCTAGAACATTCCAGTACACCTGTAACTTTATAGAAATTCGGAAATATTCTGAAACTTTCTAAAATTCCTTGAACCTATTAGAACATTTTGAAATTTTCTAGAAATTCCAAGGTAATTCTGAAACGTCCTGAAATATACCAGGAAATTTAAGAAATTCCGAAAAATTCTTGAACAATCTGAAATGTTCTAGACAATTCTGGAACATTCTGGAAACTCGAGAAAATTTGAGAGAATTCTTGAAAATTCTGGAGCTTTCCGAAACATTCTCAGAAATCCTAAAGCATTCCAATACACCTGATAATTTTATAAAATTCTTTTTAATTCTTTTTAGACAATTCTTAAAAATTCTAGAACATTCCGAAACATTCTAAAAATCCTAGAACATTTCAGTATATCTGAACTTTCAAGCAAATGCTGGAATTCTGAATCGTCTTAGAACATGCTAGAAAATTGAGAAACTTTAGAAACATTCTGAAACTTGCTAGAAAATTTGGAAATACCTGCAATTTTATATAATAGTTTAGAAAATTCTGTAACATTCTGAAACTTATGAGAAACCACTTTTCTTCCTAAGACAAATTTTTAAATGAAAACGTTACAAATTCTGAATTATGATTGCTGAAATACTTTCATAAATGTTTGAATTTCAATATATACGAATTTCGTTTAAGTAAATCGTTTTCGTTTTCTTGTAATAATTGATTTATTTAAACCAACATATAAAAAAATTTCATAACAACAGCATTCAGGTCAAATTGAAATAAAAGCTTACTACAATTCGTTTGGTTACCACCTGGGGATTAAAAATTTTTTTTTCGTATTTTTCTGTAAACATTTTATACATCTGACGTACACTAGTAAAACTAAATGTAAATTTAGCAAGTATTATTTTAGAAATAATTTAATTTTCATATTTCTGCAATTAATATTTACTTAATACCAATATGGCCTTCCTGTATATTGTTATTAAAGATATGTAGAAAACTTTTATATAAACATTTTATGACGTTTTTGCTTTTTTCATTGAAAAACTTTAAGCTAAAAAACACCACTTTTACTATGGATTCCAATGAAAATCAGTGAAAAGTTATACTACTAAAAAAGCTTTTAAAAAATACGTCATTAAGATTATGGCTCTATACTTGTGTTTTACTTAACAGAGGACGCCCCAATCGCCCCCTTTCCTGTGTAAGTAATTTTCCATCGGTTGTTTTTTTTCTGTGCGCAAAATGCGTTTGTGCTTTTTCTTGTATTCGCTTTTCTGGTTACCACTAAAAATATATCATGAAAAAAATTCACTGGAACTAAAAATAATTTATGCACTTTGCTCCGTTGGATTTTTCATATTTGGCTTTTATCTCATTAGGATTTGTCATTTTTGAATTTGTTTGATTTGGTTTTCGCTTTCGGACATCTAAACTAATATTGATTTTGTACCTTTTCGACTTTTTATTTTTTCATTTAGTGGGCTACATTTAGACCTTCTTAAACATTTTATATCGGAAGTATTTGAAATCTATTATTTTTGTTGTTCAATTCAGAAATTATTGGACGTACAATATAACGAGTTTTGGATGATCTGAAAAGCACTTAACCATTTTCTTCGCACCTGGACTTTTCCTTGCTGCACTTACCTGCTTTGTGTCATGTAATGTAACTGAGCTAAATCAAATTGAAACACTCCCTAAATAAAAAAAGTTTCAAGTTCAACCTCCTTAGGACTGTTTTAGAAATTTATATTTCTCCTTACTTTGTGTAGTATAGGTCAAAACATAAAAGCATGATGCCTACGCAATCTTCATGGAATTTTATACTTGCAAATATGATAAATTAATTAAAACTCAACATTGCTGATTATTTATTATAAATTATAATACATAAACGAAAGGTAACCAATCAGAATACTAAAACTATAAGAACGTATTCCACAAAAAACTGTTTACCATTTTCAACCAACTGAAAAACAAAACAAAAATATCCCGTAATTAAACTATTTCGAAATTTGTATTGTTGCTAAATTAAAAACGAGGTATGGTACTAGTCCTGTACATATTTTTCATTATATTTTTCGGAATGTACTTATGTTGTGTAAACAAATTGTTTTTTTATTGCATGAATAAATTTGATAAAAATTAATTTTTTTTTATTGTATTATTAATTTTGTTAAAAGTACTAATTAAAATTTATTTTTAAGCTTTTTCTCTCTTTCTATTGTATTTTGGTTTAATTTAATTTTTTTTTTTCAAGTTATTACCAATATAAATATTTATTAAACAAAAAATTATAATAAAAATAAAATTAATTAAAAAACCAAAACAAATGTAAATTTAATTTAATTTTATTAATATTATACAGTTTATTGTTTATATTTAATTTTATTATTTTTTATTTTATTTTTTTGTATTTTTTAAGGTGGATGGAGATGATATATTTTCAATTAGAAATTTTTATGAATTAATAATTATTGGATGTGGATGGAGCATAACCAAAAAAATAAAACAAAAAAACTTAGTTGAATAATATTCAAACACAAAAAATTTAAAATATGAATAATTAGCAATTAAAAAACAATGGATGTAATTGAAATATGTGTTTGCTGAACTATGTTGGAAACATAACAGTAATCAGTTAATAAGGAACAAGAATGGTAAATATTTGAAGACCTTTAGTGATTTTTGTGGGAAAATAATTTATTGTTGCGCAATACTTCGAGACACGACCGACCATTTTAATGTTGAATGTGGAAAAGTATGTTTTTGGTTTTTAAATTGGATAAATTATAAACAGTCGCATATGTAGTTAAACCCAAATAGCTTTAATGTATTTTTATCTCCCAGTGAAAAAGCAACAATAAATTATTTTCACCATTTTTTTATTTTTCCATATAAATGCATTAATGCCAATATTGTGCAAACTCAATTTTAAAATTTATTTTCGGATTTTTATTCCATTTTTTTTTTCTTTTAATTTATATATTTTATAGTTCAACAATCAATACACACAATTTGCAACGGTCGAACATTTTTTTTTTGTATTTTTTAATGGATTTAATACAAAATATAAAATACGACATAAGAGCATTCAGGGTCATAAAATAAGAAAGCACGAAGAAAGTGGATAACATCAGTACACATAAATTTAAAGAGGATGGTGTTTTTCAGTTTGCCATTTCGGTGATGATGGTGTAGAAGCACAAAATACAGCAAAGTAGCAATATTATAAGCGGAATGGATAAAATGAGAAAACGTTTGGAAATTATCCAAAGTCAAAGATTTTTCAATTTTACTTTAATAAAACAATAATAAATTTAATTTTTGTCTCCACATGTGTATAAATGTATATATATGTATGTTTGTTAATTTTTATTTATTTTATTTTATTTTTTTATGAAAATAAAAAGCTACATATCGTATGTACAAAACATATTTTTATTTTTATTTTTATGTAATGTGTTTCTATTTTATCCTGATAAAACTATATATATATATATTAAACAAACATACAGATGTACATTTTTATTTATTTATTTTAAACGGAAATCCAATATTTTATTATTGTCATTTGAGTAAATTTGATCATAATTTTCCATTATATTTCAACAAAATGTTATAAAATATTAAAAATATATACAAAAAAAAAACGTTGTACACATAAATCTACTTATTTGTTTATTTAGGAGCTTTTGTTTTAATTAGTAAAACTAATAAAAATAAATAACCGTGGTGGATGTTATATAACTTATTGCAGTTGTTGTGTACTAGCCAACAGGAAAAAATTAACTGTAAAACATTTTGCTGTAGTTTTTTTAGATTTCATCATTAACTTCATTAAAAGTTATTACAATCACGATATAACTTTATAACTAAAATACTAAATACAAAATGTAATAATTTTAGTATTCACGGTTT
Organism: Tipula vernalis; assembly: GCA_958295665.1. NCBI lineage: Eukaryota > Metazoa > Arthropoda > Insecta > Diptera > Tipulidae > Tipula > Tipula vernalis. The sequence continues at coordinate 431,876,926 of OY282558.1, forward strand.
TTTATTTTTGTTTTAAAGGTAAACAGTCAGACAAAAGAAAATTAAATTTTAGCATAGTAATAAATCATTCAACAAAAAATTTTGGTGTTTTAAAAAAAAAAAATATTTTATGAGTGCAGATATATGTAAGTATGGTAGTAATGTATGGTTAATATTAAAAGTGGAGTGGTTTCTGTCACGATTGACATGAAAATATACAACCGGACCCTTATATGTAGTACAGACGTATATACAAAAAAAAAATGTTCCAGTAGCAATTTTTTTAGTAGTGGCATCGTTTTTCGGTGGGAATATTTTATTGACGTGTTTCATATTTTTTTTGCTACACCTACATAGCACGAAACCAGGTAAATATTTATTTAATTACTATGCAGTTGAGATTTTCGTTCCATTTTGATCCTGAAATTTTGAACTACAAATTTTTTTCATGGTTGTTATTTATGTATTATTATTTGCTGTTTGTCTACTGATGCTTTTGGCAGGTTTGATACTATATATTTGGATCAATATACGAGTACGTATTTCGCCGATTTAATATTTTGTTTTCTACCGATATGATTTGTAACCAAGTTGTTAGTCTTCTTAATAAAAGTGCTTTAAGTATTAGGTTGGAAAAGAATGCTAATTATAGGTAAAAATTAATCGAGAAAAGGATGACCAAACTACCACTATATGTAATTGAAGCTTCGTTCAACCATACATTCTCTACAAACGTCGACAGTAGCGAAGACAATATTTTTCGACGTAGACAATGTAGACAATACCTAGACAATGTAGAAAATTCGTATACAATTTATAGACAGTTAAAACATTATTTTTAGTGTTGTTTTTATCTTTGTATATAGAGTTGTTATCTTATGGGAAAAAATATTACAATATTTGAAGTCTCGTAATCATCCAAAAAGCAAGAACCGATAATATAAAGAACTAAGGTCCGAAACACAAGATATATTAGGTTTGCAGTTAACAAAATAACTGAAAATAATTTATTTGTTGGTTTTAACTTACTATCTGCTATTTATAGACACACATGCTCTGTAAACGACAAATAGAACTGTGTGGGGCTAAGAGTGGCAAATAAATTTATTTTCAATGTAACTAAAACTCATCAGAAAGGTTCTCAAGTAAAGGTTATAGCTGTTGAAATTAGGAACATTTTGGATTTTTTTTTATTTTTACGACTTAAGTCGACAGAGCTATGCATTTCTGAAATTTCTGTTCTTTACAGTCGTGATAATAAAGTTTGTAGGAAAAAATCGAATGTGCAAGGTGTTCGACACTGATTATAATTTATTAAAGTCTCTATACTTCATTAAAGCATTATTCGATTTCGATGTGCTAATTTTTTTATGCCCATCTAGCTCAGGATTTTGGTTACTATAGTAGAGGGTCATATTTTCGCATGATTTGGGTATTGCGTAAAAAAATGATTTTTCCGTATTATTGTAATATATCTAATTCTTAGTATAAAAATTGAAGATTAGATAAGATAGCGCATGAGCGTGCCTAACTAATTTAAAAAATCATAACTCTCTTAATTTTAACCGTTAAATAATAAAAAACACCAAAATGTTTGTAATTTCCAAAGCAATTTAACGGCATTGTTAATATTATAGCTCCTTCAGGTTTTTATGCACACATTTTTTTTTTTACTACCTTTAACGGTTCCCGGATACGCCGAAACTGTACCATTTTTATTTTTATTTTTAAATGTTCACTGGGCTTAAAACCAAATATTTTATACTTAAACTACCGAAAATTGACTGGGTAACATAAATTTTAAGCTGTAATCGTACTATGAAAAGTTTAAAAGTCAAAAATGGAATCGTGAACTAGTTGGTATAGTCGTTCTTTTAAAAAACAATTTGATCTGTCCTACGCATCTTCTCCCTCCCAAAAAAAAAATTTCAACGTGTACAGCAAATATTACTATTTGGTCTATACCAAAAATTTTTATGTCATAATTTTTAACTACACATTTAATTGCATTGAAAAGGACATAAACAGACATTTAAAATCGAAAAAAAAATGATGAGTGTTTGCAACATTTAAATTTTGCAAGTTGGAGGTAGTTTCTAAGGACTGACGTACTTTCCGTTAGCTTTTTTTATGTTCCTGGATATTATATTTTTTCAATTGATTTTTTCGGCTTTTTTATAGACAAATATATTAATTGGTTATGGCAATCCCAATATTTTCGATTTGGTAAATCAGAAAACTAAAGAGGCCAATCCCTCTTAACATATTTACTGGAAAAAAGTAAAAATTTCTTTCCCCTCTATACCAATGTATTACTCTGCAAAAATTAGAACCCTCCAGGAGTTCTTTATTTTGGTAGTTTGGTTTCGTACTGAAAAGTTGATCTACTCATCAGGTAGCTGTGATCAAACTACACAGATGCTTCCATGGGTTTTTGATATTTGATGTAGTGAATAATAATTCGCTATGTCAGTACGTTCTGGCCAGATACTTAATGTAAGTGGCTATAGCGGAATTTTTTGAATTTTGGTCGTAGCTACCTGATGAGTAAACCAATTTTTCAGTACGAAACCATACTACCAACATAAAGAACTCATGGAGAGTTTTCATTTTTGCAGAGTAATACATTTAAATAAATCTTTGGGCCTTGAACTAAAATTATGGGGAGGGGGAGGAGAAAGATATTTCTTAATTTTTCTGATTTACCAAATCGAAAATATTGGGATTGCCATGAACAATTAATATATGTCTATAAAAATGCTGAAAAGTCAATTGATTACAGACAGACAAATTAAATTCGTAATAATTATATTTGTTTGATAATCGTTTTTATCCGTACACTTGTTTATTTAAAAATTTCATCGATCATTCATCGTATACCATAATTTAAAATTGATTTTAGATGATAAAAATAACAAATGATTTTTTTTTTTATGACGATGGAAGACATGAATCACAGTTAAGTTTACCAACCTGTACATGCTTCAAAATATAGTACATCCGCAATAATACAGTCCACGTTTCTACAAAAGAAAATATTTAATCGAAGATGGTTCCAAAACTTTAGTCTCGGTTCATTCCGTCAGTATATTAGATATTGTGAGGCTAACTGGAAACTCCGGTAAACTCAACACTTTTTTCAATTATTTTCGGTTTAAATTAAATTCAGTATTTACTGGCATAATATTTTAATTTTATATCGTAATTTGTTTATCAATTTTAAAGCTAAGTTTGAATACATGTCGAAATTAAAATACGATTTTATGGAAAATTAATATTTTTGATTTTAGCTTTGAAATCTTCCGCATTTTTTATAGTAGAAAATTTATGACATACGTAATGATTTCAAATATTTGACAAAAATTTATATAAATTACTTGTACAATGTTCAACCATCATAGCTAACAATTGCCTTCAAAGGATTGCGGTCTCTGTGAACTTTAGGAAGACGGTACATTCTACATTACATAATCGAATTCTTCTTTTTTTCTCTGTATTGGTATCCCCTGAACAAGGCTGTTTCTCCTGCGGCAATGATATGTTGCTTTTATCGAGAAGTCTTTGAACTGAGCCGATCAATTTTGAAAATTTTCTAAATTTGATTTGTTTCATTGCTTCAAAAATTTTATCGTATCGAATTTTATGATTTTCAAAAAATTTTCATAGATGTTGGCCACTGTTAAACATTTTAAAATTTGATTATTTCTTTATTGAGCCAAACAGTATTTTTAGAAGTACTTTTAATGAACCCAAAAGATGAATTTTATCGATCATATTTATCGATAAATGTGCCATTTTCTACACCTTATGAAAAACTTAAATATGTAAAGGTAAATGTTGTGATCTCTCGATTATTTTTGTTGATATAAATACTATACAAAGGCTAATTTTTTATAAATGTATTGTAACAAAAAAACAAAAAGTCATATACGTAAAAAATCAAAACTTTGACTTATTTTGCTAAAGAGGATTGTCTAACTACATTGTTTATACGAGTAAACAATTAATTAATTACTTGATGTAGACTTCGCGGCACAACACTGCAAACATTTCGTTTAATGTTGTGCATACTCTTCAAATGATTACCTCCGCTATTTCCAAAAAATTCTGGTAAGATAATCACGTGAGAAAACCCACCCTGTGGTGATGATCATGGTTATAATGTAGATGGTTACAAATCTGATTAGATAAAACAAAATTATCGTACATATACACTTACGTTTTTTGATTTACCAAGAAAATTAAATATCCAATGCTACAAATCAACCGACCTGCAACATATTAAATGTTACAGAACGCATATCCTTAGAGCCGTACCATTTTAGTTTCTTAGGTGCTTAGCAACAGATTTATTTATTTTGCCTACTCTTTCCCAATATAAAATTATATCTAAATTTGTTCGTACTGACCAACTTACCTTATCTCGACGTACGTGATTTTGTCGGATAAGAGCAAGTCCATTTTCTCAGTATAATCGGTGTTCTTTATGAATACAGTAACAGTCACCCATTACACCCGTATTGTAACTTTTTTATTTTTTAAAACTACTATCAAGGTATGCTAATTCTTCAAAATAGACAACTAAAAAATACATTTCCAGTGGCGTATCTACGAGAGTTATCAAGCATTCGAATATTATTTCAAAGTCAAGATCAGCTAGATGGTAGCATAGATTAGGCTTAAAGAAGACCATCCTTCCAAATTTGCAAAACGGGACTCTTCTAGGAAATTTTTAAGAAAAGGTAGTGGTCTAGTTTTTAGAGAAAAATATTTTTTTAAGACAGGTTCAACAATTTCTTCTCGTAAATATCAGAGTGATTACACGTAATCTGGTTCCATAGAAATAGAAATGGCTTTAGGTTCTAACAGAGATTTAGATTTAGGAGAAAATATGCCAAACTGGTTTGAAGTCAAAGCTTTTGACATAAAACGATAACGATTCTGTGTTTCCAACCTTTTACAAATCAAGTTTTGATTAGAAAAACTTGAATTAGATTTGCAAAATATTGTCACGTTTACCGAATCTTTTTTAATATCGGTAAACGGTTAATAAAACTTAATTTACCGGTAGAACCTGTTTATTTTGCAAAACTATTTTAAATAGGGAAATTGCAAATACTCCTGTTCCATATCACCCTGTCTCGGATTTTATATTTTGATCACTTTTTAAAATTTCTTGAGATTATTGGAGTATGTAGCATAGAAAAAGAATGCGTGATTGGTGATTCGATGTTTCAAAACGGTTAGATAATTCGAGATTTTTGAGAATATGTCCGATATTTACAAAATTTACCGTTCTATTGGAGGGTTCCATTAATATTGCATATCGTTTTGTTGAACTGAGCCTTAAGTTGCTTAGAGTAGCATTTTGCTTAGGTTCAAATCGACAGATGCAACTAAAATCGCCACAACGACTAAAGTGTCTGTCTTGGTATTTTTAAACCAGATTAGTTTGCCAAATAGATTGCTGTTATTTTTTATTTATACATATTCGTTGTTCAAAATGATGTTGAGCGATGAGCAATGTTTACCTGCAAAGAAAATTAAACCAAATTAAATCTCTAAAATTATTGTAAAGTAAAACTTAGTAATAATACTTATCTTTAATTATCCGATTAGAATTCTTTGATATCATCTAAAGTAAAGTACATCATAATTTTTGTGGTCATAATGTTTGCAAAACATTTGACAATTTATAAATTTTTTTAATTTATATACATATGTAACTTGTTTTGATTTTTATATGTAATTCAATTTGGGTTAAGTTTTTTGTTGATGTTTTCAGTTCAGTGACTTTTTTTATGTTCTAAATGTTGTCACACTGCTGCGAAATAGCGTTCGATATAACTGTCTCTTTTCTTTAGTATAGTCAATTTATAATAAGATATTTATTCTATTAAAAACTTTTACTTTTGCTTTTGCCTTTGGAACTGAAGGACACTCATTAAATAAATAAAAAAGAGAAATAATCGCGGCGCCGACCAGTTCATCAATTCATTTTTACATTTAATTACGCTCAGCAGATTTTCGGATAATTAAGAATAAATCAAATTAATAATTAAAAATCAGAAAAATAAATTATACGTTGCATTGAACGAGTGTTTTAATATTTCGTTGTGGAGGCGAGTACTCTTTTCAATTGCAAGTTTGTACATTGTTTCGTTGTGCCAGCTTATTTTAAAGGCGTTTAAAAATATGAATTTCGGAATTCAATTCCGAAAAAAACTGCAAGTACAACTAAAAATTATTGTTGCCTCTATCGATTTGGACCTTAATAATCGATATTTACAAGAATTTTCGGAGTTTTTCGAAATGTTCTTGGATTTTCTAAACTTTTACATAGGCTTTGCGAAATTATTCATTTAAATCTAGATTTTTCGATATTATTAAAATTATTTTAGATCAATTCACGTAATATATAGATATTATTTGAATTTTTCTGAGGTAATCGAGATTGTTCTGCGATTTATTCTAGATTTCTTAATTTTTCGACAGTTCTAGGAATATTCGAGGTGTTAAAGGTTTTGAAATTTATTCGAATTTTGTTTGGAATTCTGAGAACTTGTACAGCTACATCGCATCCCCTTACGCATTGCCTTACAGGATTGTAAGAATTTTCAACATAATGAACAAAAAATTGTAAGGCAAAAGCATTTTACTGGAAATGCATTATTCGAGATTTCGATATTTCACCAATTTCCTAGGTTGTTCGAAATTATTCAAGAATATTCATTTTATTGACATTTTACATGGCAGTGATTAGCGCGTATAAGGTTCCCTTTGGTTTTACTTAATTATGGATAGTTCGATTCGAGACAATTGATCTGAATCATGTGCTATTTTGTACTTTCGAAATCAGACAATTTTAAATTGATGCGAAGGCTGGACGATAGGAAAAATAATTTTGAACTAAAAGTAAGGATATTACCAAATTTTAAACAATACGGAACGAATCAGATCATAAATATTCATTATTCAAGACAAGACACTGCTAGGGCTAACAAATTCACTAACAGCTGTGATTTTAAATAATGAAATTGATTTCTTCGACTATATTGGCTGGGATACGAAACATAAAGAACATTTCTGTTGCTACTCTATACAAACGATTAGAAATTTTTATTAGATTGCTTAAAGCTATTAAAGCTAATCAGCTTTGGTTCTGTTGATTACAAATTTCAATTCATTTAATTACTTTATAATTAAATAATTAAACCTCTTACGGTTAAGTTTCTTTCTAAGATAATTTTTTTCTTGCTTAAACTAATAAGCTAACTGGAAGTTCATAGATATACTATTGTGTTGGAACTCATCCTTTAGTACTTGACTTAACTTTAGAGTGAGTGCTTGTTCAAATTAAATATAAAATAATCAATAAGTCCTTTAGCAGATTTGTACTAGATTTACTTAAGCCAGAAAAAATTTCGATTCGCGATAAAGCTTTGTTTAGTAAATGTATTAATGGGCCTAAGCGGTATGTTTAGTTGTGTTACTTAAGGCCACTGGAAATGTGAAAACAGTTGAAACGCTTGTTTCTGTATATTTTTAACAAATTAGAATCACTAACGAAATCTTGCAGAAAATCACCATTAAACCAAAATGACCCTTGTTAGCCTTTATCAGCGTACACATCGGGACTATTACATAAAAGTCGTTTAACTTTATGAGCTGGTCGAATTCGTAGTATTTCGTCCTTAGTGAAAAATGTATTTTTCTAGTTTTTGTTAAATTTAAAATATGGCAGAATATGTACAAGTCTGTTCCCCGACTAATTCAGAAATGCCACTCTTTAAATCAGCTACATTTCTAGGATAAGGAACAAAACCTTGTTTGAAATGTAACAAAAATGGTTTTAAAACATCCTAAGAAATTTTCAAACCTGTTCGATCTATGACCCATTTCTCTTCATTGATGTTTCGTGTTCCATAGGAACTTTGGACAGATCAATTTTGAATATTTTCTCATTTGGATTTGTTGGTTATTTGGAGTTGTTGTCGAAACATTTTTAATTTTCAATATTAATTTTGATATTTCCAAAAACGTGCCATTTAACAAAAAATCATCTTATTTATGGTTTTTGTTAGCGCCAATTCTTTTCGAAAAAAATTTTTTAGAACGAATATTTTGAAAGTTGTTTTCCTTTTCACCAATTTGAATCTATAATGTTTTTATTTTAAGCGCAGTGAGGACTGAAAACAGAAATTCTCAATAAATGATTTTTTTTTTTTTTGTGAGAGGCCCCATTATACAGCATCGGAGTATTGGTGAACCCAATATGTACATTTCTTTAAATTTGTGGAACGAGTGGGATTTAAGCTCAATTCAATTCAATTTAGATAGAAATTAACAATTTCCACTATATTAACATCCTATAGAACGCAAAAATGAATTGAGCTAAAATCCTACTCATTCCAGAGGTTTTGCGGAAAAGTGAAAATTTTTGGCGAAATTTAGTCTAATTAAATCTATTGGTATTTGGGACAAGATACAATGTTAAAATTAATTAAATCTAGTCAGAATTGTCCATTCCGTCGCAGTTAAACTGATACTTGTTGATGATGTACAAACTTGAGGAGGTGTTGGAAATTATGTTGAATTGGGCATTATGATCTAGTTGATTAGGGAAACAAACTCAGAAAACCATAATTAATTTATATTGAAGATAAATAATAAAATTTTTTTCCGGCACAATGAATTGCCTAAATACAAATAAAATTATGGCATAAAAAGAGTTCGGGAACCACCTCTATTAATGTCTATCATTGGCCATTAAACACCTAAATATACTTTTTTATAAGTATGGAAATTATGTAAAATTTGGTATAATGAATTCCTCAGAGGCACAAATGATTTAATGGCAGATTGTTTATAAATATGCTAATAAGGATAGAGGATTATGAATAATCTACATATTCGGCTATTACCACTTGCTACAATACTTTATTATTAAACACTAATGAAGTAGATGCATTTAAAGTAACTGAATCACTTAATCCATTGGTCGTAAATGATATCAACCATAAATCTTTGAATATTGTATTTGATACTACTGACTGTATGCTGAAATCTGAACAACTGCAACAAATCAGATGCCACTTTAAAAAGACAAACCATTCTGATCTGCATGTTTACTTGGAAGCATTGAATTGGGATGAGATTCTAAATGCAAAATGTCGACACATTTTATGAGATCTTGCTGCAAGGCTTTGAATTTCCCCCATGGTTTGATGACCGGCTTATAACTGTAAAAAATCGTACATGTAAGGCCTATGCTAAAATGATGAAATCAAGTTTGGAAAAGGGCAAGCCGACCTTTTTACAATACAGCGAGGAATTTGATGTCTATTTTAAATTGAAGTATAAGTCTTATTTGGCTGGTATCCAAGAAAAAATTAAAATAAATCCAAAACAGTTTTGGAAATATTTAAATATTTTCTAAACGTAAAGTCGAGGCGTACCATGCCAATATAACCTTCCAGACAGCGGAAATATTTGCTGCATTTTTTCAATCTGTCTATCGACCAACCGCCAGTACTGATTACATCGATAAAACAAGCAATAGCAACATATCAATCACTCCTTCAGTCATACCTGATGAAGACATTCTATCAGCTTTAAGGGGTTTTGGAGACGGATGTGGGCCGGATGATGTTCCCTTATCTACGCAAATTGTTGAATCATTCCTTAACCACTGCTGTGTTTCCCGAAAAATGAAAAATCTTTATAATACATAGAATACATTAATTGGTTCAAGTCATATTTAACAAGCCGTCTACAATATGTAATAATTGGCAATAAAAATCCAACGTTATCAAAGTGACATCGGGTGTTCCTCAAGGGTCACATATTGGACCCTGGATTTTTATTGTATTCATTGATCGGATAACCAAGATCATAAAAAACTCCAATCTTCTTATATTTGCTGATGACGTAAAAATGTATCGTACAATTAGACTTAGTCAATATAGGCGCAGTGAGTGGTGCGACCAAAGCTCATTACACTTAAATATGAAGAAGCGCCAAATTACGTCTTTTCATCGAAAAAAGAATCTGATAAGAACGACATATAACATTAATAACGATGTAGTGCAAAGAGTACAAGAGATTACTGATCTATAGGAGTCAACTTCGTTGGAAACGTTAATTTTAACAAGCACATCGATAACTGTATTACTAAAGCAAACTCTAAGTTTGGCTTTGTCAAACGATGGACTGGGAAATTAAGAGATACACAAACTTTATTTACACTATATTTCGCTTATATAAGATCTCAAGTGGAATATGCTGTAATCGTCTGGAATCCTTATTATGATGTGCACATCAAAAGAATTGAAAGCATACAAAAAAAAAAACTGGCTGGGCATATGACTATAACGTACCTTTTATCAAAATGTGGCTCGCTTACTACCATATTCGACAAGGTGTAAGGAATATAAAATTTGCAAATTTGCACATTCGTTAAATATTAACTGATATTGTCATGCATGATATCCAACAAAATAGCGACCTCAGCATTATTTTTCATCTTACGAGGCTCAGTGGGAAGGTTGAAGCATGTTTCGAGTTATGCTAGTTTAAACAGCTCCACTAAATTGAATGAACACCTAGATCAACTAATTATTAGTAATGTAAAGGTATGTCAAGATATACTGAATTTGGAAGTTGTGATGACTACGTGTGATCAGACTACAACAAATGTCGCCGTATACAAACATTTTGGCGTGGGACCGGAAAAACCTTTCATATTAATTAATGAAAAAAAGATTTTGCTCCAATTTGACCCTTCACATTTGATCAAGTCATAAAAACGCTTTAGTCAAATATCAATTAACTAATTCGGATTATGGTACGACTGATTTTAACGTTGTTCGTAGAGTTTAGGATTTTGACAAAAATCAAAAGGTACGATTACTGAATTTCCAGAAAATGAGTGATAAAATTAGCCGTCTAAATTTTAAGCACGACAGTATAGACAGTATAGGTTCATTGAATGCTGCTTCGGATGAGTGGTTTGAAGTAGCAACACTTTTAATTCAACGGCTTGAAATTTGTTTCAAATTTGTTTCAAACAAAATAGCCACTCGACTAATATAAGTATGTGGGGAAATGTGTAAAATGTACTTAATAAAAATAAAATCGAAGTTTCCATAGGCTTTGGCTTATTTCAACTCTGCTATGTACGATGCATACAAAAAAGAAAACAAATTGGTAACTGTTGACTTTAATGAGGATAAAATCCATGTTGTGTTAACGAAACAAAACAACTTTGGTAAATATACATACATTTTATTTTCCAATTGGCTTTGAAAAGCGATACCACCTTAAATACTACCTTAATTACTTTTACTCAATAGGAAGATCGTTGAATGAAACTTTCCAAAAATCAGTGGAAATTCAATTTCGAAAGCCTTCATACACTTAACAAATATGCATTTAAATATTGTAGATGTTGTTACAAAAAACCAACCTTTACATCCAAAAAACCAATCATTAATTTGGTTTATCTTCATTTGGCGATTACGCAAATTCAACGTTCATTTATTTTATAATCTTTGTTATGAAAAAGTTACCAAATATTTAAAATATTTTTTGGCAAGTTTCCATTAAAATTATTTGTTTTAAAAGAATCAGTTTTGCTACAGTGTTCGATAACTATAAATTAGATTGTTAAACGTTAATTTCTTATTAAGCGACAAAACCGGTTCAAAATATTAAGCTTATAGGGCAATATTTTATTTTAAATGATCTTGCATTTAGATCACCAGTTAAATTACAAATTTTGCATAACAATTCGTATATATTTACGTATCCATGTTGTATTGAAAATATTTGCACGTGTAAATTTTTTCTTATACTCGTATATCCTACCCATAAGCAAGAAAATTAGAATTACGTAGAATTATAATTGTTATTGTTTTTTGGTAAATTCAATTTTTTTTTTGCATATACAAATATTATTTTGGTCGGCACAGGCGCACTAAAAAATTGAATTTTAAAATTCAAAATAAAATATTAGACATGTTTGTTGTTCCTTATTTTTTCATGCGAATTTGGATTTAAATTTTCTTATTAAATGTTCAGCGCACAACCAAAGAAAAAAAACATAGACCTACAGCAAACCGCCAACAAATTTAACAATAATTATATTTATTATAATAACAATTATATAATGATAATATATAATGTAAACGTTTTTTTTTTTGTTTTTCGATATAATAAATAAATAAATTATTATAAGGAAAAGCTCCTTTTTTTACTTACCATATACAAAATAATATATTATGTGTATATAGTATATAACATTCCTCTTTTGGCAAATTGCCATGCTCCGCCCACGGCCAATCCAAATGGTTAGGTTTTCGTTTTATTTTTCGTTGAATTTTCTTTTTTTTTTTTTTTTTTTAATACAAAATGAAAAACCAAAAGTGATTTTCTTTTTTCTCTTTTTTTTTTATTTTTTTGCTTATGTTTTTATAAATAATAAATTTTTCTTTTTGTTGTTTTTATTATTATTATTATTATTTGTGTTGTTGCTATAATGCAAAAACAGATTTTCCAATGTATTGTTTTTTCTAATTTAGAGGAAAAAAAAAATCAAACGAAAAAGAAAAAATTCTTAGATGAAGAAAACAGGTTCACATAAAACTTGAAAATGTACAATACATAAACCGAATATTGTATGGGATGAAGAAAAATCGAAATTTGTTTTCTTTCAGATAACAAGTACATGTTTTTGCTGTTGGGCATTTTCCTTATTTTTAATTTGTATATTGTTATGATTTGTGACTTAGCAAATAACGATGAACGCAAAATTTATTTTACCAGGGTATTTAATTTGGTTGTTATATGAATTCGGTTTATAACGTTAGGATATAGATAAATTCACAAATCATTGAAATATTCTGTTATTTCTTAAATTTACCACTTTCAAAATCATAATTTAAAATATTTTTCATTATACACCTAAAAATTTAAAGTCTAGCTTTGGCTTTTGAATTCTAAAATATTTAATATTTCGCCAAATACATTAAGCCAAACGACGGGAGATAAAAAAACTGTTTTCTGCCTTATGCAACATAAAATACAACCAGTTTATAGCAAAAAGTACAAATTACAAATTTCTATAATTCAAGGTGTGCCGTTTAACCTTCTTTCTTTGTATTGGGGTCAAATTTAGCCCAGTCGATTTTAAAATTAAAAATTTTTTTTTCTTATTATTTAAATGACCCAAGCTCTATAAGATAGCCTCCATGCTACAATATATCATACAATGAAACGCGGGCACAAATTATTTGTAAATTGGGTAATTGAGATAGTCTGAAATAAACCAAGCGCATTTCTGTGTACTGGGTCAAAATTACCCCAAGTTATTTCTATGTATCCATATAAGATTCAACAACGAGAACCAGAGAGCAGTAAAAACTGTACACAAGTCAAAGCTGGTATGGTTGACTTTGGAAATTAAACATCTATACTCAAAATTAAATCGTAATTAATTAATACGTTATATGAACTGCATTTACAAATCACTAGGCGTTTTAGTAATTTGGAACATGAGTGCTTCACAGTATTTCTACACAAAACCAGAGAAATTTTGGGAGCATAAATTTAAAATTAAAAACAAAACATTACACCAAAAATTTCAAAAATTAAAAATGGAAAATAAACCGACTGAAAGTCCGTACGTAAACAGTTAAACAAAGCGAAAACTTCGTCCAAAACTTGTCATCGAAGCACGATTAACAAAAATGTGTACTGACCAGAATTTTGTGAAATTTAGGAGTTTTACTCACAAAGTCAAGGTGTTGCTATGGGAAATCCCATCTCGAATTTTGTGGCAAATTTGTTTATATGCTATTTTGAGAAGGAACTGAATAATTATGTCAAAAATCTTATCTTGGGTCTGGTATCGATATGTTGACAATATCATATGTGTTGTTAATCGCAGGAAAGTTAAAGATACTCTTATTTTTATTAACTCAAAAGGTAAGTCAATCCAATTCACAGTAGAAGAAGAGTCGAAAGGTAAAAAATTATCAAGAAGTATAGAAAACTCCATCAGATTTATTGTATTTCGTAAACCTAAAGCCACTGACCGATACATCACTTAAAATTCAAACCACACTCTGCAACATAGGAAAGTCGCATTTAATTGTTGAATTAGTCAAATATATATGAGGGTGTATAAATCAGATACTATAAAGGACGAAAAACCAACAGATAATGCAAAGAGCAACCACTCACCAAAGGGAAACTAAAGAATCAACGAACAGAGTTAGTGTCACATATTCCTGTCAAACATTTTCAAGAAGCACAATTGTCAGATGATCTCAAAATCAACATCCAAAATAAGCGCTTCAACTTCACCACCAAAGACTGAATTGAGAGCTTGCATAAATCAGGAGTTTATGAAATACCGTGTGATGGAGCTGGCTGGCAACAAGGCATTGCCTAGAAACAAGTTTCAGTGAACATCAAAGATCCACTGTTTCACAAAAACCAAACTAGCCGTCGTTGGCTGAACGTATGATACTAAATAATCATTTGTTCAGTATAAGCAATTTAAGATTATTAAAGGAATGCAGTGATGACCGAAAATTAGATATCACGGAGTAAATTTTTATACAAAACCAACAAAGCGTGCCTATGAACTTGGCCATGGGACAAGTATCGTCCACTTTAATATGTAAAACCAGAGACAGCTGATTGTGTTTGAAGTTTATTTGTTTACAAAAAAGTGTTTTAGTACGAAATAGGTTATGTGTTGATAATGATCACTTAGTGATCGAAATTAATAAAACAAAAAATCAGAATAAAAAAAAAAAGTGTTACCGTGTTTCGTATTAAAAATCTTTAATTATCTATTGACTGATTTGCTCAGTTTTTAAATTTTGTTACATTTTTTGTTTAAAATGTCAATGAGTTATTCTATTTTGGTTTTGGAGTTTTGATAATTTGGTGTCTCGGTGAGGATGAGCAAAATACAGTTCTTTTAAGTTAATCATCTAAACCTGCCCTATTAAAATATTGCATTACTCATATATGGCGATCTAGTCGATTCCATCTTTAGACTATTGCGAATGATCAATGTAACCCCGGTGACTAAAGCAAAGCGCCTTTATCACCATTGATTAGTTTAAACTAAATGAAGTAGAGCGGTTCTTAGACGCAGTGGCACAATTCCGATGAAAAGATGATGGTATGCCTCCCTGCGATGTGGTCATTACGCGTTTCATTAAAAAAAAATTTCCGAACCTGCTTAACACATTTATAGATTTTATGTTTTACAAACCATGCATAACCAAACTCAGCAAAGCACAAGCACTCGAGCAGTACTAAACGTAAACAAAATCTGTCAATTGAACAATTTCAATCATATTTTCATATTGAGTAGGAGTGTCGCTTATATTTTAAAATATTTAATTTTTAAAAGTTTTCTTTGATTCAAATATGTTTGAGTTACCTACACTACACACATTCATAATTTGAGTTCATTTTGATTTGATTTCCGTTTTCATTCTTGCCGTAATTTCCGTTCCAATTTTAATATGATTTTTTTTTTACTTACCCCATGTAACGCAGGTGTATCAGCATACAATTCATTGTATAGTCTAAACATTTTCGTGCAATTTGGCCCTTATTCATGTATGTACAGTTTGCTGGTCTTTTTGCGTGTGAAGTGCCATTCGACTTGCGGAAAAGACTTAACATGAGCTACGACTTCGGTTTTTATTTCTTTGCTTACTAAGGATACACTTCTAAGAAATTTTCGTTTTTTGTCTGGCGATAAGATTCCAAGTCCTGCTTTACCTTTTAAATGAGCTGTGTCCACCCACTTACAAGTAATCTCTATAGTATCCAAAAACATTTTTACACACACTTCATGGTCTTTTCCGTCTCCACCTAAAGCAGTCAATGGTAAATAACATTTAAGCGAATACGTTCGCCGTTACTTAATTTGGCGAGTTTGTATAGTTTTTTTGTCAACGATTCTTGCGACATTTTTCGTTAGATCCGGATCCCATTTTTTTTTTTCAAGTATACTTTGCCTTTAGAATTTTCATAACATTTGCCCGTATTGCAAAGTAATTTATTTTTATTGCGTATACGTTATTCCGGAACTGCTAATCGTTTCTTACCCGCATTTTTTAAGATAATTTTCGCGAAGGCGCATTAGGGCTGAGTTCTGAGCTAGTTTCCGAATTGTTGTCGTTTTCGTAGTAACGTATTCCCATAAAAAACTAAGTCAACCGTTTTTGGATTCCTTATTATAGCGGCGCTGTCATCTGAATCAAATTCAGCTCCATTGGGATCATAATCGAAGTCATGTTCAGTGTCAGTATGAAAGGGATCTTCTCCTTCTAACAAACGACATTTTTTTAATCACCTTGCGTTTGCTCACCTGTATTTAATTAATAATGTCCCTTGGAATTTGTTTAAGGGTTTATTCTCCTTTCTATCAGCTCCATGTTCAATAATTTTCAAATCACTTCGCCCAAGGAGAGTCTGTGTATTCGATGCATTGTAAAAAATAAGTCTGATTGTAAATAAGTTTTCCTTTTAAATAATAATAAACATTTAACTTAGTCAAATTCACAAAACCTTACATTTTCGGTTAACCTAATAAGCTTTCATTATCTGTATTTTTTGGATTTTTATTTTCAACAAGATCCATTAAACATTGTGTTCCACTTGAACCAGAATCATTATTTTCAGTATTTTTTTTTAATAGAAATAGGGTCTTTTGTATTCGATGTTTCTATTTCTAAAATAATTAACCATGAACCTATTGGATTTTTTATATTTAACACGCTTTCACACTTTAATAAATTGTCCACATACCAGCAAGACTTAATAACCAAAGGCTACACAATATAAACTGAAAATCAGTCTACTAAAAATAATGGTAATATTTACACCGTTAGTCATTCAGTCCATGTAATAAATTTACAGTTGCCGTTACAAACTAAATGGGAATATAATAAAACAACTTAAATGTTGGTAAGTATAAGTTACCACTATAAATATTTTATGGGAGAGAGGCAAAATGCCGAAAATCAAAATCTCGAGGGTACAAAATCCTAACAAAAAATCCCGAGACTAAAAAATTCCGAGGATAAATAATACCGAGGATACAAAATCCCAAGGGCACAAAATCCTGAGGGGACAAAATCCCGAAGATACAAAATTAAAATTTTCCTTAACCAATCTTTTACCCTCGGAATTTTATACCTTCGGGATTTTGTCCCTCGGGATTATGCCCCGCGGGATTTTGTCCCTCAAGAATATGTCACCAATCCATATTTTGGATCTTAATTTATAATGAATTATAAATTTATTTTCTTTTTGCGAACCGTGTAGGAATTTTGTCAACACTTTATAAAAAGTTTTTGCAAGGGCATATCCATAAAACTTCAATAAGTTGTAACTGCTAAAATTAGTGTAGAAACGGAATTTTGAAACATAAAAGTTTAAAAAATTGCTCAATTATGTGACTCGATGCGCTGATTTGAAAAAAATTATCATGCAAAAAGTTGGTAACTCGAATTTTCACTTTATACTTTGGACGTATCGAATCGTTTGGTATACTAGTACGTATAGTCAAATAAGACATTTTCATTTACGGCATCGACAGATATGCAGATGAAGATGGAAGTGACCAAAACTCTTCCAGAATGGATTACGGTCGATTCCTATATGGATAGTAATGGATCGTAATTTTTCGGTAAAATGTTATTTTTTGGTTTAATTAATACTTGAGCAATAAAGATTTTAGGATATTTTATTTCGATTTTTTTTCATCTAGTATTTATTTGCCATATAATATTCATATTTAAAGGGATATATTCAATCAGTTAGTTCCATTAAATTCTCATGTTAGTTTATGTTTGTCAGTTCAACAGGTCCATTGAGGTTTATTTTAAAGTCATCTTTCGGCGATAGGGTCGTTTACTATGTATTGTTTTTATATTCCTGCTTGCTTAATAATTTTCTCGCTAACGTATTCCATCCTTAAATCCTGATGAAGATCCGCATTTTTTAGGTTCGAAGGCACATCAACAATACTCCGTAGAACCTTGTTTTGGAACGTCTGAATTGTTTTGACGTTCGTCTTCTCAGTGTGGTTAAACTCTGAATTACGCTCAATAAGCGAATACAATCTTTCTGAATGTAATGTTAAGTTTTTTCTTTTTACTTTTTCACGTGTTCTTTCCACTTCAACTTAGCGTACTATAGCCTAAATATTTGGCTGTATTGACATATTTCGGTTACAAACCTTGTTATTGATTCTCTGTAGTCTGCTGGTTGCGCCTTCAACATTATCACGGAATGATGAGTTGATTATAGATAGAAATATTCGTATTGTTTTCTCAGGCGAGGCTTTGACGATTTGCCCTTTGGACATTCCAAATTATGGTGCTCATCAAAGGTTAACCCAAAGTTTGGTATTTTTATCGAATTTATGGGGGTAAATACTGTATACTATTGATAAATTAAAACGTGATTTTGTTGACATTGCAATCCCTAATTTGGATGTGATTCCAATTACGAATGGTTCTTCATACTGAATGGTTTTATCATTTCCTTAACCGTTTTAATTTCTAGCTCTTTAGTAATGTTGGTATTTTTAATAAACCTCAGTGCTTTGTAATGTTGGGAAGTATTTTTGGCTATATTCTTAGCAAAAAATCGGTTTATTTGTTGCACTGGTATACACAACAATAATCTTTATTTAATTGCTATTAAGAAAGCTAACTATTTAGTGTTGCAATTTGCATCGAATTCTTATCTGCTGTTTCTTTCAAAGGTGGTTAAAGAAATGAACATTAATAAATGAGGTGGTCACCGCAATTTCCCTCAATCATCAATCTCTTTCGTATTTTAAACGAACATAACTCCACTGAATCGATACAAAACTAATTACACATATATATATACATAATGAATTGCAAATTTAAATTTAAATAAATTTTTCAAAATTTAAGTTATAAATGGAAAATATATTTAATGAATCTTGGTCTTCGTCATTAGAGTCTGGTGAATCCGATTACGGGATAATATTGTCGATACGATCTAAGCGTCCTAAAGCATTTCACGAAAGAATAGACGTGGAGTTTTACAATAAGGAAGAGTTTCGTCGCCGATTCCAGTTTTCTAAAGAAGGGGTTCATTGACCAGCATCCTCCGAGAAGATCTAGAACCTTTTCACGCATATTATTGCTTACAATATCGCATATTACGTGCACAACTCGCTTTTCATTTCATTTATTTCTTGTACAAGAATGCCACAAATCACGATATTTACTAAACACTTATTTTTTTAAGGCTATGTCGTAACACGATTTAAATGCTTGCTGCGTTTCATAACATGATTATCGTAATCTAGAGTTTGAAACTCGATGAATATGAAATACAAAAAAAGACAGAAAACTTTAGGAGAAAGAATTATTTTACTTTGCGGTCATTTTTAAAATGAATTTGAAATCGCGATCTGAGATTATTGCAATAATGTTTTTATCTGTCAATGGTATAAAACAAACAAAAAAAAGAAACTAATGTTCCAGCAAGCAGTTATTAATTCGAAAATTTAATTCGAAAATCGTCAGTTTTAGCTTCGTTCAAAATTAAGAAAAAAAAACCCACCTATAAAATTACAAAAAGGAAACTCGGCTAAATCAGTGGATTTTCGAAAACTGTGGATTAATCCATCGATTTATCCTTTTTTAAAAATACGAGCTTTAATGATAGAGAACACTTCCTATCCCAATCATAATGTCACTGTACAAAGTATGCTAGCATTATGGGCAACGCCAAGTAAACTTTCGTGATACGAGTACCATAAAAAAAAAACATGTCGTCACTATAATGTTAGGCTTAAGGTAGTATAGGTTCTATTTAAAGAGATTAAGAGGTAGAAAAATAGTTAGAATTTTAATAACAAGCAGCTTAACAAACGTGGTATCAACCAGCCTTAAGAAATGAGCGTGGTAAGATTAAGTTCAATGAGTTTGTTGCGCAACGCTTCTTTTTTTGATTGATATCGCTGTGCAGAATGATTTATCATATTTTCTAAATTAGGGACGGGATTATAAGCAAATACTATTAATCCAGTTATTTAACAAGCTTTACTTATATAATATTAGTTTTTGAAGCTTAATTTTTTTTTTTTTATTATCTCATTCAGTTCAATTTATAAAATAATTTAAATGAACATTTTTTGATATCGAATGTTTTCCTAACGTAACTAGGGCAGAATTAGAAAAATGGGAAATAATTTAAACGAAATACATAATTACAATGTAAGACATACAATTACAAAGTAAGATTTATTTAAAATGTAAATACAAAGGCCATGCTATCGAATCGTAATAATTTAATAAAAATTTGGAAACTTCCTGGCATTTAATTTTTGAGATGAATTTTGGTGTTTCTTGAAATAAAAGATTTCCAAAATTAATTGATTTTAATTAATTGTAACTCTATAGGAAATTTGTGGAAACCATATCCAAACTTTGAAATACCCTACCAAAAAGTTGTATATCCCAATTTTGTAAACACATAAGAAACCAAAATGAACAATTTTCGATTATTTTCAACTACTAAATTTGGATTTTCGCGCGTATTTTCAAAAAAAATATTTCCCGAATTGCTATTTTTATCGATAGCCTTTCTAATACCTCTAGTAACTATACCTCTCAGACAACCGATTTGAATTAAAACATTGGTTAATGTTTTGAAATTTTCTGAATGAAAAGTCACGTCTGTTAATCTCAAAATTCTTTCAACTGACAAGAGTACCGTGTTATTTTTGAAAGATAATTTAGGCACCAAACCGACAAATTTTTTTGTGATACAAATATAGAGTTAAAATGCCATGATCATTAAGTATTACTATCGCGTCTAGAAAGATTAAACGACCATGGTTTTCAATTTCACATATAAATTTAATTTGCTGGGTAAAACTATTGAACGATCCCAAAAAATTACCAATTTAGGCGGCAGCTCCCAGGTATCCAAGTCGGTAAAAATTGTATAATTAAAAAACATGATTTTTTGAGGTCTCATCGAGGGTAATCCAAAAATGAATCAACGTTCGTGATCCACGAGAGCTTCCGCGTTTTCTATAACCCGTTTTGACAGCCTTAATATTTCTCACATAACAAATTAAAATATTAGACCCAAATTTAGATAAATTGTACAACGGAGAACCTAAATAGCTTATGATTGGTCGCAAAGGCATACCAACTTTGACCACTTTTGGCAGACCATTCATACACCTGCTTCTACCATGGTAATTTTTGATGGATTTAGCCAAATTTTTATTAATTTTCCCCGCAAGTTCCCAAAGACCCAGCTTTCCGAATTTCTTTGTTAGTATTGTTGTCTGACAAGAGTAACTTAATTTTTTCTGTATACTCTATAGATTGAAAACTAGACAACTTCATAGTAATTTTTTGTGCTAAGGAAAACAAATTGAACGTCAAAATATTGTTCATATCTTTTGCATGAAGTGGTTCAATACAATTGTTATTTTAATTTATCAAATATTTTGTGAAAATTGAGCTCAAAATAAAAACATAAAGAGATGGCAAATTGATAATGTTTAGGTTAAACATTGTGCCGTTTAATTTTTTTCAGGGTTATTAAAATTAAATTATTTTTTGACATTTTACGTTTTGTTTTCCTTAACACTCGAAAAAATCTGACATATTTCAGCTGTCAAATTATCGATCTATTGGCTTAAGTACCGGTAAATTACCCTTGCCAGTTTTCAATATATACAAATGTAATGAATTAGGATGGGCGGGGCTTTATTTATGCCTTCGGGGTAGCTTGAATTACCCCAGGAGTAAACGAACCATTATTCCACCCAAATCACCGATCACATCAATAAAAAAAAAATGAATTTAAAGTTTCATGTTTGATTCATTTAATTCAATTTAGGCATAATACTATTAGAAGTGTGTTTATATAGTAGCTATTAATCGATTAATAGCTACTATATAAACACACTTCTAATAGTAATTAATCATTTCTTACAACTATAAAAAAAAAATAAAAATATAATAATAATCTTAAAACTAATGCCAAATTAAAATGTTCAAAATATAGTATTAATTGAAGTATTATAGGTCTCTCAATTTGGTCCGATTTTATGACTTTTTATGAATAAGCACTGGAAAATTCTGACCGGTTTCTTAACGTTTCTAACCGGGCTTTAATTAAAGATTAATACCCCCTCCCGACAACCTGAGGGGGCTATGTGGCTCAGAATATTTCTTCTGGTCGTGAATAAAAAAAGCATCCAATGCCCCACCACTCACACCACTCACACTCACACGTCACTTATTTTCCTGAGCCTAAGCCGATGGGTTTTCTAAAGTAGTCTGGCGTGGCGGATTATTTTAATTACAATATCACCAACTAGCGTTTTTATAATTTTAGTTTTAATTGCCACTAATAATGTATAAATTTAAACACTATGTATATAAACACTATAGGCACTATAATTATAATGTATTAAATTTTTTGATCCCTATTTGATCCCTATTCGACAATCAAAACCGAATCGATTAAATTTTGCATTATAGACACAAGATAACAAAAAAACAATGGAAATATTTATTTGGTCGATAACGGGTTCAGTTCAAAATAGCGAAACCAACTTACCAAAAGAATTTTAATACGGCTGACGACGAGCAACAAAACATAAAAATCACCATAAGCCATACACTAATAATACGGTATTAGGTATAAGATAAAAGAAAACATACAAATAAAATGTTAGAAGGTATGACCATCAGCGGTTTTCTTTTTTAAATTAGGTTACCAATTTGGCGAATGAATGAAACCCAAAAATCAGTTCGTTATTAATACGTTTCGCTTTCTAAGCATCTCGAATTTGTTGGAATTCTTCATTTCCTAAAAATTGTTTTCCTAAATATATAATTTCGAATCGTATTTATGAGCCTTCTCATTAAATTCTGATATGGCTCTCTATATATCAGCTATACTTTTGTGGTTAGAAACTTTTTAAAAAGATAAACAAAATAATACCAAACCTTAAAATTTTCAAAATTTCCAGAGGAATTACCACATCTGATAAATTTACAATCCAGTTTGACTCAAATTATAATGAGTTATCTGAATTCCTGCTGCCGATTCAAGTGGCTTCTTAATTCCGATACTGCTACCTTTGACTTGTTATATTAAGGTATAACTCATTGTATAACTTAATCTAATCAAAATCTTTTAATTTTTC
The DNA here is from genome assembly GCA_958295665.1 of Tipula vernalis. Lineage (NCBI taxonomy): Eukaryota > Metazoa > Arthropoda > Insecta > Diptera > Tipulidae > Tipula > Tipula vernalis. The sequence goes on from OY282558.1 coordinate 431,900,168, forward strand.
ATATTCTACTCTAGTTACGTTATTATTGTATAAATTGTACCCTTGACATTGGAGGCCGAAAGGTCAGATTTTTTTTAATAGAGAATTATTAAAAAAATTAAGCTATAAAACCATAAATTAATTAATAATTAATTATATACTATTGGAAATTTTAAGATTTACGTCTAATTTTTGTATCAAACGCAATTTTTATAATTTTTAGTTAATTAAATTGGTGATTTTAAAATTTAATAGCAAAAAAAAAAAAAATGGAGGTGTGGCCAACACACGACTTTCTTTTACGAACAGAGAATTTTGAAAATTTAATTTTTTTTTTATAATTTTAAATTTTTTTTTTTTAATTTTTAAATTTTAAAATTTTTTTTTTTTAATTTTAAATTTTTTTTTTTTATTTGTTTTTAATTTTTTGGAAACATTTTGTATTAAGTAGTTTTTTGTAAACCTTATACTTTTTAAGATATTTGCAAAATAAATATGCTGGACCAAGGGAGGGGCCACTTCCGGTTAACCGATTTGGAGTAAAATTCACTGGGACCTCCCAATTTATCAAAAAAGCTTAAATCTGAAGTTTCAGTTCTATTGGTTAAACCAACTGGGCTGTAGAGAGGACACAGACAGACTAACAGACTGACTCTAGTAAAATAAAGTATAGTAATCATGAAAATTTTGGACCTTGAGATTTTTAGAGATTTATTTGTTTTGAGGTTCCCTGAGTCCGAAAAAGTTGATTTCGAAATGGTGTCTGTCTGTCTGTCTGTCAGTCTGTCAGTCTGTCAGTCTGTCAGTCTGTCAGTCTGTCAGTCTGTCAGTCTGTCAGTCTGTCAGTCTGTCAGTCTGTCTGTGTCCTCTATACAGCCCATATGGTTTAATCAATCGAACTGAAACTTTAGATTTAAGCTTTTTTGATAAATTGGGAGGTCCCAGTGAATTTTACTCCAAATCGGCTAACCGGAAGTGGCCACTCCCATGGTCCAGAAAATTTGTTTTGCAAATATCTTAAAAAGTATCAGGTTTACAAAAAACTACTGATTACAAAATGTTTCCAAAAATTAAAAACAAATAAAAATAAAAAATAAAAAATTGGATTAGAGTTTTTTAACTAGGTAATTAAGGGACCTATTCCATGTGCTAGCGAAACCTTTATCATCATTGCTGAGTGCGATTTCCAAAAAATAATTTCGTAGAACTTTTATTGAACGAACGATCCGTATGGATTAGGGTTTTCTAACTAGGTAATTGAGCAACCTATTCTATGTGCTCGACAAACCTTTGTCATCATTGTTGGCAATGGCCGATATTGGCCCTTGGGAGTTGAGTGCGATTTCCAAAAAATTATTTTGCAGAACTTTTACTAAACGAACGATTCATATGGATTAGGGTTTTTTAACTAGGTAATTAAGGGACCTATTCCATGTGCTAGCGAAACCTTTGTCATCATTGTTGGCAATTGCCGATATTGGCCCTTGGGGGTTGAGTGCGATTTCCAAAAAATAATTTTGCAGAAATTTTACTAAACGAACGATTCATATGGATTAGGGTTTTTTAACTAGGTAATTAAGGGACCTATTCCATGTGCTAGCCAAACCTTTGTCATCATTGTTGGCAATGGCCGATATTGGCCCTTGGGGGTTAAGTGCGATTTCCCAAAAATAATTTTGCAGAAATTCTACTAAACGAACGATTCGTATGGATTAGGGTTTTTTAACTAGGTAATTAAGGGACCTATTCCATGTGCTAGCGAAACCTTTATCATCATTGTTAAGTGCGATTTCCAAAAAATAATTTCGTAGAACTTTTATTGAACGAACGATCCGTATGGATTAGGGTTTTCTAACTAGGTAATTAAGGGACCTATTCCATGTGCTAGCGAAACCTTTGTCATCATTGTTGGCAATTGCCGATATTGGCCCTTGGGAGTTGAGTGCGATTTCCAAAAAATAATTTTGCAGAACTTTTACTAAACGAACGATCCGTATGGATTAGAGTTTTTTAACTAGGTAATTGAGCAACCTATTCTATGTGCTAGCCAAACCTTTGTCATCATTGTTGGCAATGGCCGATATTGGCCCTTGGGGGTTGAGTGCGATTTCCCAAAAATAATTTTGCAGAAATTCTACTAAACGAACGATCAAATGAGGCAGTCATTATGTTTTCTGCCGAAGAAATTTTGAATGGAATTTGTAAGTTTAGTGATTCTGTTGGTGTTTTACCTTTACCTAATTCTAATTTTATTAGTTCGGTAAGCTACGCGTTTGTATTTGATTGTGTCGATGAGCTTATGGTGCTGAATGCGATTCGTGCTGTTAAATCGGATCTAATGGCATATGATAATATAAACTTTAAAGTACTTAAATTGTTTATTGAATTATTTCTGCCTCATATCACATTTATTATTAACCAATGTTTAACGAAATCGGTGTTTCCTGATTTGTGGAAGGTTGCTTCTATCATTCCCCTGTCTAAAAAGGATGTGGTTTCTGGTATTGGTGATATTCGTCCGATAAGTATTTTACCGGCGTTATCAAAGGTACTAGAGAAAATTATTCAACTCCAAATTACCGAACACCTTATCCGGTTTGATTTTCTAAGCAAATTTCAATCAGGATACAAACCTGGTCATAGCACTACCACTGCACTGGTGCATATAGTTGATGATCTATCAACTATTCTGGACAAGGGCCATTCATTTGATATTTTAGTCCTTTTAGACTTTTCTAAAGCTTTTGATTGTGTTAACCATATCCACTTGCTTCAGAAGTTACATTTGTATTATACATTTTCGAATTCTGCTATTATGTTGCTTCATTTTTATTTGAGCGACCGCAAACATTTCGTAAAGCATGGAGAAGCTCAATCGAGTATTCGAGGAGTATTTGACGGGGTGCCTCACGGTTCTATTTTGGGGCCTTTGCTTTTCTCCATTTATATTAATGATCTGCTTGGGCATATTCGGAATTGTCGATTTCATCTTTATGCTGATGATTTGCAATTGTATATTGGTGGCGATTTTTCAGAGTTGGATGAGATTGTCATGCGACTTAATGCAGATCTTAAAAATGTTTCCTTATGGGCCAAGAATAATTCACAAATTTCGTAGAACTTTTATTGAACGCACGATCCGTATGGATTAGGGTTTTCTAACTAGGTAATTGAGCAACCTATTCTATGTGTTCGACAAACCTTTGTCATCATTGTTGGCAATGGCCGATATTGGCCCTTGGGGGTTGAGTGCGATTTCCCAAAAATAATTTTGCAGAAATTCTACTAAACGAACGATTCGTATGGATTAGGGTTTTTTAACTAGGTAATTAAGGGACCTATTCCATGTGCTAGCGAAACCTTTGTCATCATTGTTGGCAATTGCCGATATTGGCCCTTGGGAGTTGAGTGCGATTTCCAAAAAATAATTTTGCAGAAATTTTACTAAATGAACGATCCGTATGGATTAGAGTTTTTTAACTAGGTAATTGAGCAACCTATTCTATGTGCTAGCCAAACCTTTGTCATCATTGTTGGCAATGGCCGATATTGGCCCTTGGGGGTTAAGTGCGATTTCCCAAAAATAATTTTGCAGAAAATCTACTAAACGAACGATTCGTATGGATTAGGGTTTTTTAACTAGGTAATTAAGGGACCTATTCCATGTGCTAGCGAAACCTTTATCATCATTTGTTAAGTGCGATTTCCAAAAAATAATTTCGTAGAACTTTTATTGAACGAACGATCCGTATGGATTAGGGTTTTCTAACTAGGTAATTAAGGGACCTATTCCATGTGCTAGCGAAACCTTTGTCATCATTGTTGGCAATTGCCGATATTGGCCCTTGGGAGTTGAGTGCGATTTCCAAAAAATAATTTTGCAGAACTTTTACTAAACGAACGATCCGTATGGATTAGAGTTTTTTAACTAGGTAATTGAGCAACCTATTCTATGTGCTAGCCAAACCTTTGTCATCATTGTTGGTAATGGCCGATATTGGCCCTTGGGGGTTGAGTGCGATTTCCCAAAAATAATTTTGCAGAAATTCTACTAAACGAACGATTCGTATGGATTAGGGTTTTTTAACTAGGTAATTAAGGGACCTATTCCATGTGCTAGCGAAACCTTTGTCATCATTGTTGGCAATTGCCGATATTGGCCCTTGGGGGTTGAGTACGATTTCCAAAAAATAATTTTGCAGAACTTTTACTAAACGAACGATCCGGATAGATTGGAGTTTTTTAACTAGGTAATTAAGAAACCTATTCCATGTGCTAGCGAAACCTTTGTCATCATTGTTGGCAATGGCCGATATTGGCCCTTGGGGGTTGAGTGCGATTTCCAAAAAATAATTTTGCAGCACTTTTACTAAACGAACGATCCGTATGGATTAGGGTTTTCTAACTAGGTAATTGAGCAACCTATTCTATGTGCTAGCCAAACCTTTGTCATCATTGTTGGCAATGGCCGATATTGGCCCTTGGGGGGGGGGGGGGGTTGAGTGTGATTTCCCAAAAATAATATTGCAGAACTTTTACTAAACGAACGATCCGTATGGATTAGGGTTTTCTAACTAGGTAATTAAGGGACCTATTCCATGTGCTAGCTAAACCTTTGTCATCATTGTTGGCAATGGCCGATATTGGCCCTTGGGGTTGAGTGCGATTTCCCCAAAAATAATTTTGCAGAACTTTTACTAAATGAACGATCCGTATGGCTTAGGGTTTTCTAACTAGGTAATTGAGCAACCTATTCTATGTGCTAGCCAAACCTTTGTCATCATTGTTGGCAATGGCCGATATTGGCCCTTAGGGGTTGAGTGCGATTTCCCAAAAATAATTTTGTAGAACTTTCACTAAACGAACGATCCGTATGGATTAAGGTTTTCTAACTAGGTAATTGAGCAATCTATTCTATGTGCTAGCCAAACCTTTGTCATCATTGTTGGCAATCGCCGATATTGGCCCTTGGGGGTTGAGTGCGATTTCCCAAAAATAATTTTGCACAACTTTTACTAAACGAACGATTCGTATGGATTAGGGTTTTCTAACTAGGTAATTGAGCAACCTATTCCATGTGCTAGCCAAACCTTTGTCATCATTGTTGGCAATGGCCGATATTGGCCCTTGGGAGTTGAGTGCGATTTCCAAAAAATAATTTTGCAGAACTTTTACTAAACGAACGATTCGTATGGATTTGGGTTTTCTAACTAGGTAATTGAGCAACCTATTCCATGTGCTAGCGAAACCTTTGTCATCATTGTTGGCAATGGCCGATATTGGCCCTTGGGAGTTGAGTGCGATTTCCAAAAAATAATTTTGCAGAACTTTTACTAAACGAACGATTCGTATGGATTAGGGTTTTTTACTTTCTTTTACTCTAGTAAAATAAAGTATAGAAATCATGAAAATTTTGGACCTTGAGATTTTTAGAGATTTATTTGTTTTGTGGTCCCCTGAGTCCGAAAAAGTGGGTTTCGAAATGGTGTCTGTCTGTCAGTCTGTCAGTCTTTCAGTCTGTTTGTGTCCTCTCTACAGCCCATATGGTTTAATCAATCGAATTGAAACTTCAGATTTAAGCTTTTTTGATAAATTATGAGGTTTCAGTGAATTTCACTCAAAATCGGCTAACCGGATGTGGCCACTCCCTTGGTCCAGAAAATTTGTTTTGCAAATATCTTAAAAAGTATAAGGTTTACAAAAAACTATTTAATACAAATTGTTTCTAAAAATTAAAAACAAATAAAAATAAAATATTACCGAGCAAACGGCGCAGTGGTTAAAGCTGCGGCGTTTGGATCGGGAGGTACCGGGTTCGAATCCCGATAGGGGCGGGATGCAAAAGGGATTTTTCATCATCTGATTACGATCGGTGATGACGATGAACACAACTATGACCCCCTGTTGAGAGTGCAGAATCCATGGGCCGACCCACCTTTCATGTCAGCACTATAGGTTGGCATGAAGCAATGCAATGTGCAGGTGGCTTATACAAAGCGGGTCTATAGCCGTACGTCCCGATTTGGCTAATACTGCGTAAAGTAGGACGGTAAAATTAACTGCGAAAGAGTTGGGAGTGCCTTGAGCCCCAGAAAAGATTGCATAGTTAAAAAAAAAAAAAAAAAAAAAAAAAAAAATAAAATATTAAAAAAAAAAATTAAGAAAAAAATAAAATTTCTCAAAATTCTCTGTTCGTAAAAGAAAGTCGTGTGTTGGCCACACCTCAATTTTTTATTGAGTAGTCTCAACCTATCCAAATCTCGCTTAAATTTTTCCAAAATACGGTTGTATTTTTCACATCATTTACATTTCGGCAATTTTTATTTTTAAGGGAATGTTCCATTGATCTAAATAAATGGTAATCCGATGGCGCGATGTCGGGCGAATATATCGGATGCGGCAAACATTTCAAGTCAAACTGTTTAAATGTATTTTGTGTTTGTTTAACTGCGTGAGACGTTCTAAACATTTCTAGTTCAAACTGAATTATTCCAGTGCAGTCCCACCAAACGGGTTTAGGTGTAGGTATAGCTCATTGATTCGAAGAAAGCCACTGATTGGAGCGTTTTTAATTGCTACAAAGCACCCATTTTTTATCGCTGGTCACAATTCTGTTAAGAAATGAATCCTTTTGTTGCCTAGTTAATAACGATGTGAAAATAGTTCGGCGCTGGTCTTTGTTTGAAGTTGACAATTCCGATTCAATTACTGATCTCGAAGCATCATTGTCAATTTTAGAAGGTCTCTTACTTCGAACATTGTGCGATAGTTCAAAATCACCACTAGCGAATTTCCTAAATCAATGCTGACACTTATTGACCTTCAAACAACACCGTAGAAATCACAAATATTTGTTGTTGCAGTTGTTGCATTATATCCCAATTGAAATTGAAATAGCATACGATGACGTATTGGTTCTTCTGAAAGTTTATTAGCAGCCATTTTCTTTTTGAAAAACTGTAACTTTTGTTATTGATAAAAATAATAAGTCCACACCAAGCGAAGAAAATGAATCTGAATTCAAATTTTCCTATTGAAAAAGATTGACTATTTATAAGTATATGAATGTCGTTTTATACCACTAAAAAAGCTTCTAAAAATACGTCATGATGATTATGGCTCTATACTCTAGAAGGCTTTGCTTATATTTAGTATTTACTAGATCTAGTAATGTAAGTGTTGGTACTAACCATTCCACAGCAAAATATACTTATAATCCGAAACTAATTAATTTAAGGAATATTTTTAAATTATTTTAAACATTTTGCTAATTATAAGAATTTTCTTCTAAAACCGATTTAATTTGTATCAAAAAGTAATCAACTTTTGAAACCAGATACTACAACTTTCCAAACAAATTAAAGTTTTGTTACTTTTAAAAATTTTAATATTCTGAATAAAGGTCTATTTTTGTATTAAAATTTGGAAAATCCTCAGTTTAAAATGTTTTCATTATGCATGGAAATGAAAATGTGACAGAAAATTTACATTTTGCATAAAATCTCTAAAGAAAAACCCTTTGAATTTAAAACTAAAACTTTAGGGTTGAAGTATTTTGTTCTATCCTGTGGGATACTGTTAAAGTTAGTCGAAAGTTTCCAGCCGAAAGTGAAAAGTCGATATTGCAGATTGTGTTAGTCCATTCGAATGTAAACAAAATGGTAATGCAGATTGTTTAATGCCAGCCGAAAGTAAAAAGTCGCTTATTTCGAATTAAGTCGAATGCAGATTATTATATAACATTCCAGCCGAAAATCAAGAATTTATTAGTTCTTAGCCTAAAGTAAATAGGATACATAGATTTAAATAAAAAAATTTATAAATAAATTTACGTGTTTGAAACTTTGCTTCGTAGAAAATATCGGAAAATCAGAAGAATATACAAAATTGGAATAAAATCAGCCTCTAGAGTATATAGCTGAAGCTGAATCATTTTTATGTGATTTGTCAATATTTATCGAATGAAAAAATTCAGTTCAAGTTTCCCGTGGGAAATCTCGGAAAATTGGATTTTCCAAAAATGATTAGAAAATTTTTATAAAATCAGCCTCTAGAGTGTTATGTCTGGAGATGAATTGCATTGATGTGATTTATCAATAGCTACCGCAAGAAAAAAATTCAGTTCAAGTTTCCCGTGGGAAATCTGGAAAAATTTTAAAAAGTTTCAAGCCGAAAGTAAGAAATGTATGAATATAATCAGCCTCTAAAGTGTTATGTGTGGAGATGGATTGCATTGATGTGATTTGTCTATAGGTATCGCAGGAAAAAAATTCAGTTCAAGTTTCCCGTGGGAAATCTCGGAAAATTCAAAAAAGTTTTCAGCCGAGAGTAACAAATGGATAAATAAAATCATCCTTTAGAGTGTTATGTCTGGAGATAAATTCAATTGATGTGATTACTCAACAGGTATCGCAGGAAAAAAATTCAGTTCCAGTTTCCCGTAGGAAATCTCGTAAAATTCGATTTTCCAAAAATTATTAGAAAATTTGTATAAAATCAGCCTCTAGAGTGTTATGTCCGGAGATGGATTGCATTGATGTGATTTGTCCAAAGCTATCGCAGGAAAAAAATTCAGTTCAATTTTCCCGTGAGAAATCTCGGAAAATTCAAAAAAGTTTCCAGCCGAAAGTAAGAAATGGAATCAATTGAATCCATCTCCAGATATAACACTCTAGAGACTGATTTTATACAAATTTTGTAAACATTTTTGGAAAATTGAATTTTCCGAGATTTCCCACGGGAAACTTGAACTGAACATTTTTCCTGTGATAGCTATTGAAAAGTCACATCAATGCAATCCATCTTCAGACATAACACTCTAGAGGCTGATTTTATACAAATTTTGTAAAAAATTTTGGAAAATCGAATTTTCCGAGATATTTCCACGGGAAACTTGAACTGAAATTTTTTCCTGCGATAGCTATAGATAAGAGAGGCTGATTTTATTTATCCATTTCTTACTTTCTGCTGGATACTTTTTGCAATTTTCCAAGATTTTCCACGGGAAACTTGAACTGAATTTTTTTTCTGCGATAGCTATGGACAAATCACATTAATGCAATCCATCTCAAGACATAACACTCTAAATGCTGATTTATTTTCGGCTGGAATATCAATAACATAATCTGCATTATCGACTTTTCACTTTTGGCTGGAAACTTTCGGCTAACTTTAACAGGGTTCCTGTGGGCGTATTAAATCGGGCAAAAATCATAAAAAATATCATCATATTAAAACACGCCCGAACTTTATTCTATAATACTGGCTAGGTGAAATACGACTGAACAGCCAAAATGTACACAAAATGATAAATTGTTTTTAAATGTAATATTTTGATTTAAGTCCTTTTTTCTAAAATTCAATAAACTGGTTTTACCGTCACGTTTTAATTAAATGTTTCTATATTTGAATTATTAAAGCTGTTTGTGACCGAGCATTGTGTGACCGATTCGATTAGATTCCTTTATTACCTTCTCTGGAGGTGGAAGAACTTTAAATTTTACATAAAAGCAAACTATGACTATAAACTCATTTATTGAATAACCTTTCAATTTGATACAATAATTTTTGTTTGTATTCTAGGGCCAAAACTACTATCCACAAAAATACAAAATTATAACTAAAATAAATTATAAAAACTATTCACGTATTTTAATTTTTAAAAAATGTTTTTTATTTTTGTTTCAAAAACATTAAAGAGCTATATTTTATTGTTATGAGAAGCTCAAAATAATATAAATTGTCGTATAAATTAAATAGGATCGTTCTCTTAAAATTCGAAACAAAGAGTACAAAATTTATATCAAGGAATACATAATTTAACACTTAATAAATTCTTTTTCCCATTTCTTGTTGTTCTTTCTTGAAAGTTTAAAGTTTTTCCTCTCTATACTATACAGTATTGTTCTCGTACTGATGTTCGCTCAAGCTAGCAAATAATAAAGCAAAACGAATTGAATTATGATTTCAAATAAGTTTTTCATGTTATTAATGATTTTATGAAGAAAATGTGCAAGAGAAATGTTTTATTGTTTATCTGGGAATAGAAAATAAGTCTTTACTATTATCGTTAGTGTTGTTGGTTGCTCATCGTGAAGCTTTGTTGTTTGCACTTTTTGTTTACTAAAGAAAACTAATATGACCGCTTGATGTTCTATATCTGTATTATTTACAGACAAGTTTTATTGGCTTTAAAGCTATTGTACGACTATATAGGTAAAAGGTCTACCGTAGATTTTTTATGATCCCAAATAATTGTTGTGATTTCTATTTTCCTTAAAATACAATTTCTGATTTTGACAGTGGATTTATATAAAAACTCTTTTTAGAAAAAAATTTGATACTCAAAAATAATAAAAAAAAATAAAAATTTGGGGTTTTCTGCCATACTTTTATATTCAAAATAATAAATATGTACAGATTATTTTTTGTTCGGTATATTTAAATACATCAAGGTAATTTTCAGAAAGCACTGTATTCTGTCAAAATCATGTTTTTATTTTTTGTTAAATGTTGGTTAATAATTACTAAAATAATTTTCATTTTTTGTTTGAATTAATATAACTAAGACAATATGAAGCTTGTGTTTAAAGCAGCCTATGGATCATCGCTTGTCAGACCGAAATTTCATGTTTTTTATAAAAATTGCACTCCACCCAATATATTATTTGTGGTTTGAGTTTGATGTGGGCAAATATTATTTACGAATCGAAAAACGTTTTTTTTTTTTGGCTCTTTTGAATCAAATGAAAATTAAAACAATCTAGCAAAATCAAACAAATAAATCAACAGCTGTAAAAGCCAAACAACACGTACCTTAAATTAAAACAAGAAATAATATTTGCAATATGAGAAAGCAAGTTTTGCTTGCTAGAGGTCAAGGGAAATTTAAGGATATGTCATTAACGAGTACAGGCAGCAGTTATATGAAGTAGTGAGTATAACTTGACATCCAATACCTTGTTTTAAAAAAAAAATTCTAAATGGTTTAAAATGTTATAAAATTTTAGAAATAATCGAATCGGGCAACCACACTAGACCTCATTGTTGTTATAAAGCGCTTTACACACTGAAAAACGAAAAGAAAAATCGGATTTAGTTTTTTCGATATAATTCCAAACTTGTTGCTGTGTTTTCGCTAAAATCTTCTGGTTCTTGACCGAGTGTACCACACAATACCATTTTCAATTTAAAAAATTCAAAAACATTTTTAATGGCTGAGAAAATGAAAATTTAATTTTTTCGGTTCTAAATATTTTTTTTCGGACGAAAATTAAAAAAATTTTCATTTTCTCAGCTAATTAAAATTTTTGTGAATTTTGCACTTTAGGTTTTAACAAAAAAATATTTAGTTGAGCGAATTATGTGGATAACTTTCTCTTGGCAATATAATCAGTTTCCTTTATCGAGTTTCTCGACTATTCTGTACCCTAAAATATTTTATGCCCAAATTTCAAAGAATGTTGCTGCCAATTGGGAAATTGTGCGAAAAACACTTTAATCGAGACTAATAAGAATGCGTTTTTAACCTAATCTAAATTCTCTATCAAACCAAACTCTCAGTTTACCATTATTAAGCGTTTGAAGACATATATTTATTTAGAATAACAAAGTTCTATCTAACGATATTTTTTCATGCACAGACAGAAATTTTGAATTAAATTGTTACATAAAACCTTGTCAAACTCAATCTATTGCGAACAATTAGCTAGCTGTAATATTTTTTCATTGTGAATTTTAGTATAGCCGTTAGAACTTTGTGTTCATTATCTTATGGCAGTTTGAATAAGAAAGTCGATCGAAAGACGGTCGATTGTTTACGCAATATGCTCGACCAAAGAAAATTGATCCCTAACTTAACCTTCAAATCAACTTCAAACACAATACCCAATTCTATAATCAAACCAGCATATAAAAAATTCGTAAATATTTATATAACCAGTTAATTTGAGTCAATTCATATGGCAGGTACCCTATCCTCTTGAGGTACAGTTTCCAAAAGCTTTCAAGTCTTTACCTTAGTCATAGAAACATTCTCCAAATCGGATAAGCCATTCTCAAGATACAGATATCCAAACATCTAGACAGATCGACGGAATTCTTTTTTTTTTGTTTTGTTGCTTTTTCAGACTCAGGGACTTTGAAAACGTCGAGAAAAGTGTTTTTTGGGAACCAACCAAATTTTTCGTCATTTTTGACCGGATTTCAATACTTTGGTTTTTTTGGACCCAATATAAAGGGCTAAAATCTCCCAAGGTGATGAGAACATTTTCTTACGTGTATAGTTGAGGAGTATAGGGTAAGTCGAGGGAGATGGTACACACTTTTTATAATGGCTGTAACTTTTGTAAATTTAATGTTAAAAATAAAACAAAACGTGTTAAACATAAATTCCAACTTTATTTTAAAACATAAATATATCTATAGTTTACTTCAAGATGGCTAAAAAATTAAATAAACAAGTGCTAACGTTCCATCTCACCTAAAACAGAGAGGTGAGATTGCACAGTTCAAAAGGACAGATGGAACGTTTAAGGTCGACTTGTTTTCTTTTGAAAATTTGATCCTCATTTGTCGCAGATCTTTTCGAAAGATGAGCAAAACTCATGAAGCCAATATTTACAATGGATGCATTGGATCCAATCTTCATTTTTTTGTTATTTGGCGGTAGTCTTCGCCACAAGCAACGCATTTATTTTCCGAAAATTCCTCTTCTGAATCTGTACCATCAGTTAACTGTAGGAATTCATCATCACTCTCCGATGAGCCTGTTTGACGTTTTGGTTTTTTCGTAAGAGCCGCTTTCAATTATTTTTTATTGGAACGAATTTTATTTTTATTCTTTTCCGACTTTTGCAAGATTGTCTTCTAGTAGTTTTAACCTGTACATTAGGTACAGGAGAAAACTGATCAAGAATATTTCATGGCGATATCGAAACGATTTCAGAAGCTGGTAATGCGTATGAATTGGTGCTACTTTTAGCGTTAGTTAATTTTAAAGATGTTCCGGGTACAGCGTCTGTTACATCTGTAGTATTTTGGGCGCTGCAATTCGGAATATCTTCATTTAATGGTGATGAAATATCATCACTGGAAAAAGGTGAAATTGAATTTATAAAAAAAATGTATAGGTACCTATGCATGTATTGGAATATGTCACAGATATCGTTTTATGTAGGTATACCTACCTACCTAACTGAAGTTCCGGGTATGGTATCCGGCATTACTGCAACACTAGCGGAACTGTAATTTAAAAGATTTATATTGGTTCATGATAATACATTTCTGCTGTAAAAATTAAACTTAATTTAAATAAGTGGTTTTTATTTATTACCTGAAGGAAGCCGTCAGATCAGATTATCAAAAGTTGTCAAAAATGCATAACTTGGTATAGCATCAGTTGCCATAAATGCGGAAACGGTGTTTCCTACTGTCGCTGATTTACTTGAAGCCTTTAAAAAAATGGATTTAAAAACGAGTCAACTATTTTGCCTTCCTGGATTAGCGCGAACATATTTATTGCATTCCTTATAATAATTGGTTTTTAAAGATTTAAAAAAGCATCGATCAAGAGGTTGCAGGAATTGCGTTGTATGACTTGGAAGATAAATAAGAATAACGTTTTGCTCTGCTGCATACTCAAGCATTTCGGCTATGGGATGAATTGAATAGCCATCAAGAATAAAAGCTACAGTGTCTGAAGGCTTTCTGAGCACAAATTGGGTTTTAAGCAATTGATAAAAAATTTCGGAGGTTACATATGCTGATTTCTGAGACAAGACTACTGAGGCATCCGGAGACATTCTATCTTCAAATTCAGGTTTCTTTTGTTTTCCTTGAAAAATACAGGTAGGTGGAATAAAAACTCCTTCAACGTTGCAACAAGCTATGACAGAAATTGTTTCTCCCTTTTCACCCGATGTAATTGCCGCTATAATTTTTGAACCCTTTTCTGCCAAAACATGTCTTGCACCCGAATTCTGGTTCAATGATAAATGAGAATGAGAAATGACTTTATTTTTTTTTTCGCCTGCTCTAAATAAAAATGCAACCGACTAATTGAAATAAAAAATCAACTCATTTCTCATTATCATTTGTCATCGAACCAGAATTTGGGCACTGGCCTATTATTTAAATGCAGGCCACTTTGATCCACATTTAAAATGTGCCCTGGTTTATCAAACAACTCATGTTCTGTAAAAATATTTTTCAAGACATCAAAATAACTCTTTACATCACTTAGATTCATCCCTGCAACTCGATTAATTGAAACTCCATCAGATTTTCTGATAAAGATTTTTAGATTACGCCTTAAAAAAGATTGGAGCCATGGATATCCAGCCATTTCTGTTTTTTTATTAAACTTGTGTTTAATTTGAAGTTGTTCAGCCAAATTATATGCCACAGCTCTGACGGTGTCTCTTGTAAGAGAAAATCCGTGCTTTTGTAATTTTTTTTATGTTTAAAACAATTTTAGCCTCATTTGCCTCTCCTAAGCTACAGCTTGATCCAAGGGAACGTTTTTTTAAATCGTTATATTTCATGCGTCTGCACAATGTACTGGCTGGAATTTTATAATATTGTACAGATTCTCTAAGAGATTTTTTACCTTCGCGAACATCTGATATTGCTGCACTTAAATTGTTTTCGGTCCAGTTAGCTCTTGTTTTTGATATTCTTGTGTATGTTGTTGGTATTTTTGTAAATTATCTATAAAACAAAAACAAAAAATCAGTACATATAATAATATCGAGGAGAGATGGAACATAATTTCATGTTCCATCTCTCCTCGAAAAAAATGTTCCGTTTCTCCTTTTTGACTCCATCATGGTTTTTTATTTGTAATTTTTTTTTTGTTTTAATTTTAGATATGGATACAACTTAATAATATAAAATAATACTCACTTTAAATGCTCTAATGGTTTTGATAATAAAAACTGTCCTTTGAACACCACTTTTTAAAGAAACAAAAATTGTACTTTTTACTTTTTACTCACAAAATTGTTTATAAATTAAATATTGAAGAACCTTTCATCAGAAAATTCTAAAATAAACTGACATTATATGCGTTATACATGTGGTTTTATAACATATAGACAATCCTGTTTGAACTAGTTATATATTTCGAAATACAGCAATGTTCCATCTCAGCTCGTGTTCCATCTCTCCTAGAATTACCCTATGTTCAATTTCCAACTAAATATATTTTATACAAAATCATGCTTTATCAAATCACGTTCCATTAAACCTTCCTTCCAATTGATGTTTAATCATAGCGCCACTTTAATTTCCTGAAAAAGGGGTTTAATGAAAGCAGCACAAAACAATTTAATCTACTTCACCCTTTTACCTGATTTTTTTAACATATCATTCCATTTTTCCCACTTGCATCAATTCATATTCAGAAATATTCTCAAGCGTACGACTATTGGAATATTTCACTGACGCACTAATGGATGTACTCACTCAACTCAAACATTATTTTCATAAACACTTTTCCAATAAAAAAAAAAAAAAAAAATTCCTAATTGTTGAACCCATTTGTCGTATTAAAGAAAATATGACCGGAACAAAATTTGTTCTTAAGGCGGTGTCAAATAAATTTAACAAATTGTCGACAATAACCCACAAAAGTTACGTAATGATTATTTATGTATATTCTGGCTTTAAAGAGGCATGATAATGCATCACTCGCATTAAAAGTTGATGCTCGAGGTTTAGGTTCATACTATAGAACCCCCTGATCTCGAAGCTCTACTAAATGTCCAGTCGATGCTTCCATTACGTGATGAGCACACTGACCAGATTTACTAATACACTGTATTAATTTCTGAGCTTGCTGAACTTGGGTAATTAATTTCTTAACTTGCCGACAATTATTATAATTGCCGGATTAGGATGTAGGGTATTTTCCAGAATCAAGGCTTTCGAAAAGCCCTTCCTATTTATTCATCAATTTTGAGCATCGATTATCATGCTATTCTGTATTTTGTCGTGTTCAGGTTCCCGAAAATATCAAAATAGTTAGTGGTTGTGACATTGTTGCGCCACTCAATTAGTCGTCAGTCTATTATTACCAAGATCAAATGTAGCTGGGTTTGATTTTTATTGTTCGAGTTTAATGCCTTATGGAAGCACCGTAAATATTTAAAGGGATTTATTGACTATTTCAACATTTCTTGAAGTTGGATAAACGATTTACGTAAAAAAAAAATCGCAATGCTTAAAATTATGTAAAAACTTTATAGTCGTACTGTAGATACTATATAGTGTCTCGCAGATACGTTAGTGGTCGCCTTACCCGTTCGGGCCTATTTTCTACCGTCTCGGTCCCTGGACTTGGTAACAATTCTTCGATGTTCTCCTCCAGTTCGTGGTCTGGTACTGACTCATTCCCATGAGTTTGTGATTGATCAGGTTCTCGCATTCTCACCTGCAACGGATCGAATTATTCGTCTTGTTGCCTGCTGGTTGTCACTTCTGGATTAATGGTTGATTCATCAAACGTAACGATTTTTTTTCTTACATCCGATGCAATAAGTTGGTTTATGTGGCGTTTTAGAGATCTGCCTTCATCTAATTTCACGATGTAATGAAGTTGGCCTTATTTCCGGGTGTTCATCCCGAATTTCCACATAGACTTATTGTTTATAACAAATTTCGCTTGAACTCTCTGCCACTCTTTAAGAGATCGTAGATGAATTTTCTTTTCTTGATGAGAAATATTATATTGCAATGGAAACATGGCATCGAGTTTTATACGAATCTGTCGATTTAAATACATTTGTGGCTCTGTATCGCAACAGAATATTTAATAATTTTTGATTCATTGGAATATTTTCGTTCGCCATGGTCTTCAGTCGATGCTTTAAAGTTTGAACGTTCCTTTCCGCCAATCCATTGGTTGCTGGATGTCCTGGTTCAATAAATTTTTGTCGAATACCGTTCCTACAGTAATATTTTTGAAACATTTCACTGGTAAATTTTGTGGCGTTGTCCGAAAACAATACGACTGCGGATATCCGTGATTTTCAAAAATTTCACTTAAGAGTTGAATAGTGTTATCTGAATTCGCGTCTATTACAACCAAAAAATAGAATCCTTGGAACGGCCCTGCGTAGTCAATATGGATACGTTCCCAATTGTTTGATGGAGTATCCCAATGGTGCGTCGGAACTTTTGTGGGATTCTTCTTGATCTTTGCACATTCTTCACATGATCTAACTACCCTTTCGATATCTTTATCTTTCCATATACAGTATCGTCGCGCTAGCGACTTCCGGTTGGAGAACTTTTGGTATTACCACTCGATTATTTTTAAATAAAATCCCCGCGTTTATTACATATTCAATATTTTTATCGGTTAATTGTAATTCTTCATTTATGATAAGTATTCATCCTTTTCTGTTTCATTAATAATTGTATCCGGAGTTGGATATTTCGAATACTGATGCTGCTAAGACTTGATGAACCTCTTCATTGATTTTCATGTCGGAGGAAATATGTTCTTGGTGTACTGGTGCTCTTGATAAGCAATCGACGTTTTGATTGTCGATGCCATTCTTAAATGAGACATTATAGTCGAAACCCGCCAAGAATGATGCGTTCTCCCCGTCGGTTGTGTGTGACAACACCGCCGCGATTCCAGTAGAACTTGCGTCCGTTGCTAATGTTTCCTGTAGTTCTATGTTGAGCGGTACAAATATTCGATCACTCGCAATTTCCTTTTTTAATTTGATGAATGCTGCTTGACACTCCTTTGACCATACAAATTTTTAAATTTTTTTTTTTTGTAATAATTTTCGAATCGGGTAAGTAACAGTAGAGACGTTAGGTAAGAATCTTGAACAATAAGTTATCATCTCTAACAAATTGTCTAACTTCTTTTACATTCCTTGGATGTGGTATTTCGATGATTGCTTTTACTTTTAAAGGGGACTTTGAAATTTTTCCGTCTTCCACGACATGTCCCAGATATTCGATTTTTCGTTGATAATACGAGCACTTGTTTTTATTTAAATGCAAATCATATTTACTTAGTCTGGTTAAACATGCCCTTAGATTTTCCTGACACTCTTCTTTTGCTTTCCCGTGCACGAGTATTTCATCGAAATATGCAATCGTCTTGTTTAGCTCTTGAAGCACTTGATGGATTATCCGGTTAAATTCTGCTGGTGCTGTTTTTATACCGAAATTTAACCTGTTCATTAGGTAAGTTCCTCTGTGTGTTGCTATTGTTTGAATAATACTGCTCTCCTCGCCAGTTTTTAAATAAAGATATGCTGTAAACAGATCCAATCGACAAAATTATTTTGAACCTTGTAGGTTATTCAATATGTCCTGGATCTTTTTGATTGGATAATTGACATTTATTATTTGATCATTTACTCCAACTTTGTAATCGACACAAAGTCGAACGGTTCCATCTCCTTTCGGAATCACTACCAAAGATGATCCCCAATCGCTCGTGGTTGATTTTGCTATGATACCCTCTTGTTCTAAATTATCTAGCTCCTTCTCTACTTGTTCTCGTAGCGCGTATGGAACAATCCTTCCAGGTGTGAAGCTGGGTTTCACCCATTCACGAAGTTGTATTAAAATTTGGTATACAGCCAACCTTCTGAATCGGATATGCATTTCCCGATTTATTTTTGAAATTTCTTGATTAATGTCTTCCAACTTGATTTTTAAATGCCTGATCCATGTTCTCCCTAATAGTGGGTCGAACCCGTCTGGAATGACGTATATGTCTTCATTAGATCCATTCCCTTTATATTCTACTTTTACATTGACTATCCCCAGTGGTAAGAACACATTTGCTGTGTATGATCTGAATGCGATATTGTTTGGTTTTAGCTGCTTTTTGATTCCTAGACTTCTATATTGACTATTAAGAATAAGCGTGAATGCAGCACCGGTGTCGACTTCAAATTTTTGCTGAACCCCTTCGATTTTAACACTAGTGTAGAACTTTTTTGTGTCCTGGCCCATTTCCGGTGTGGGCTGGTCGTAAATATCGATAATTTTAGTTACTCCCTTGTTTAAGAGAGTAGTTTCTAATTGTTTATCCTATTTGTTGTGACAGCATTTGTTGAATTTGATCGATTCCTTTTTTTATAAGAGCTTTTATGCATACTTCGTATCGTTCGATTCGACAGTCCTTTGATTTATGATTATTCCAACCGCATCATAAACACGTATATATTGTCGATCCCCGTATATGTAGTCGATATCCATCCTTTTGATTTTTATCGCGTTTGATCATGATTTCCCCTTGGTGTTGACTGACTTTTACTTTGATTTCTTGAGGATTAACTGTCCTTCCGTGATTGATGATTGATTATTTTGTTAATGTCACTAGCAGCTGTTGTAATTTCTGGTCTTTTTGACAGTTCTTGACAATTCACTTTTGATGCTTCAATTGCTATTGCTTTCGTGACAATTTCGCTAAAGTCACTTTGCTCTAATTGAAGGATTTTCTCCTTTATACCGTTATCCTTTATACCTCGAACAAATTACGCTCGAAGAAACAAGTTGTAACGGGCGCTTGTCATCCCCGTTACAAAATACACCTAATTCCCGGAAAAAAAAATAAACTAAAAACACTGCATCCCACCTTTTGAAGATATTTTCTTCTAAAAACAACCCAAAATTAGAATGGCAATTCCCGGATGCAGTTATAATTCTAATTACGTTAGTTGAGTTGTATCAAATTGGATTGTACAACAAATTAACGTAAAATTCTATTTATTCTAGTGGCGCGTGCCCATATGAATCATATTTTCATTTACGTTTAAATTATGAATTTGTGTGTGCTCAAGTTACAGTAAATAAATGTAAATAAATTTTTCTCTTTTTGTTGTTGCACACGCGATTTTTGTCAAGCGGGTGTACAACACTTTTAATTTTGTTTTTTTTTGTTTCTTTGGCGTTTATTCACCTGTAGCTATTTGAAACTAAATTGAATTTAATTTTTTATGTTGTTGTTGCTTTGTGGGTAATTTGGGCAGTTCATGTGTTTATACATTGAACAAACACGTGCCGAATATTTGCAATTTTAGCATAATCACGAATAACCAATGAAGTATTGGAGGGGATAAGAATGCGTTTTTCTGTTGATTGGTCAATGTGAAAAATAATCTTGGTTTTTTTTTTGATCAGCAGAAAAATTGTATAAAAACCTCGCCAATATTTTATTTGGGGCTTTTTGCTTTTTGAGTTTTTGTGAGTCTTGTGGTTAAGATAGGAGCGAGGAAATTTTTGGTGATTCGCGTGGTGTTAGTTAAAAATAAATTCAAAGTTGTGAATACATTTTTGTTTTAAACTCTAAATTACTTCGTTTTTTTTGTTTTTTTTAATTTGAGGAGGATTTATCCGGAATTTTGGTAAGTATAGTCGGAAAAAAAAAAAATAATAATAATGATTACTAATTAAAGCGGTACCGGTTGTTGGGTGTCTGTGGACTGTCCCGTATGGGACGGGAGACGGCAAGTGCTTTGCACTGTTCTCCCTCTGTCTACAACACCATTCATTTAAATGCCATTTTTAAAAATTGACGGGCATTGGTCTCAAAGAACAACCAGCAGATTTTTCTCAAAAATTTATAATTTCTAATTAGGGACATTTTGAAATTGGTGGATGTAATAATAAACTCATCAGTTGCAACTGGAAATTGAAAATTTTCTGGGATTTAGATCGGCCAATTTATTTTCATATGTTATATGGTTTAATTGTAAACTTTTAATATTGCCACTACGTACTGAATAATTATTTTCTTATTATATAAAGTCCCTTCATTTTTGGAGCCAACTTTTTATTTTCCGAACAGAAGGGCTCCGAACCCTCGCAGGCGAGACCCTCCGCTGCCGCATTTCCCATGGTTCCAGTATGACCTGGCCCTTAAATTGCTATCTTATTTGAGCTTGTCAGATGCTTAATAACCTACGGATAACCTCATATCAGCCTTGAGTAAATGGTACAAGACTTAAGACTCTTTAAGGTCGATTGGTTGTTTGATATAATTTATATCTTGGCGTCGTTTAGGGGTTTTGCTATACCTATACTAGCGCAAAGTCCTACAGCATGTACTTCTGCTTCAAAGACGGAAGCGTTGTTACCCAAGAACTTCGAGAGGGCATTCCCACCACTGTGTATTCCTACCCCCGCCACGTATTCCGTTTTCGATTCATTTGTAAACTATACCATTGACCCGCGCTCAGAGGATGGTCCCCTGTTCTCCACACATCCCGTTAGTTAATATAACACAAAATGTTTGGTGGAAATCTAGTTTAGGTTGCATACAATCGGAAGGCATTCCTATGGTAGGGTTTTTCGGAAATTCCTTAAGGATTTCTATATAACTCACACCATATTGCCTGGTTTGATATGTCTCTCCGCCTGCAGCTTAAGGGCCATAATTGCAGTATCCTCCATGGGCTGATCCAGGCCATGCATTTGAAGGAGGACAATGCTCTGCGTTTGGTTAGATCAGGAAGGTGTGGAAGCTTCTCAAACTAGTTAAAATTAATAGTAATCACTACCGACAACAAATGATTAAATGGTTATTGTTACCTGAAAGATGAAAAAAATGTCTAGCTAACGATGGATATTACTCTGAATAAAGCACATTGGGTATGGTAAGAAATTATAGGTTTCCATTGTGCAAAAAAATTGTAAACCTGAAAAATAAGTGCTCAATTTTCACAAAAATGCATGCAACATAACCTTCTAAGCAAAAACGCAAATATCCAAATAACGCTCTCACTACGCTAGTTTTGGCAGCGATGCAAGGGTAGCAAGGGTGCAAACATAATGATCAATAAATGTCGTATGTACTTATACAGAAAATAAAATGTTTAGCATGAAATGAAAACAGAAATAAAATAAAATTAAACATAGCCAAGCAAACAACACCAAAAACTGACAGGTACATGGTTTGGACCAAATACCAAACAAAAATAAGTAAAATAAAAATTTACACCGAAATTTTTTTTTGTGGAAAATTTGATGAATCAGGCAGATAAAAAAAACCAATGGGCGGTTATTGCAAAAACGAAAACATTTTTAAGTAAAAATTGTAAACACAAATTTGGTGAAAATTAAATTCTCAAATGTGAAATATATGTATGTGTATGTAGAAAGTGTCATGTAAGGACAATGTTATCCTATTATCAACCCTAAGCAACCACCAAAAAGTTACAGCTAAATAATTTAAATGTGAAAAATTTCGTGCAACAATGAAATAAAATCGAAAATAATTTTAATTGCAAATTAGGCAAAAAATTCGGAACATTTACGAGTGCGTGAGTATTACAAAAGTTTGGTAATTTAAAGAAATAAACACGAAGAAATTATGCCTATAAAAATATACGATTTACATAGAAATGGACACCGAAAACGTTCTTGAAACGCATTCATATACGGCTTCAAAGGATTTAATAAATAATTGGTTTTATTTCTAACAGGAGGCACGCAATAAATCATTGTGTGCTAAACAGTGAATAAGCTTAACGATTCCCAAGCAAACCTGGAATTATTTCTTTAGGTAAAGCAGGTTTATGGTTAAAAGTGATTTAATTACGAAATCGAGACTTGCATTGTAAGCAAACCGCTCGGTACCCACATTGACAATTTTTAAAAAAAACTTAAAGATACAACTTGAGTTCTGTTAATGCAGATAAAGGTGTAATTATACTTTTTGGTACTCCATTTTTTGGTACCCATTTACCATTGTAAACACACAATAGTATATTGTAACACATTTGCGGAAAGTGTAACATTTAAATGGGCAACAGCGAGGATTTATGAATATTACTTTCAATTTGAGTATTATTCTTTGCATAATTATATTTGGGATATTATTTTGATTACAATCTTCATAATCATAGTAAAATTAAACTTGATTTTAAATTAAAAGAAATATTTACAAATATGCAATATTCTGGATGGATTTAGAATATTTTTTAACCAGAAATTCTTTGAAAACATTCGGAAAACAAGTCAGGGTCTAAAGGGTATCTTCACTACTGTCATCATTTAGATGGGAAAGGCAAAAATGTATACCACGATCGGTTGATCACCTAGAGAGTGTTTACAAGTCTACATAGTTTGTTTATAAGCATATGATGTAGTTGTTGGTGAAATTTTCAGTAAGTCAATGGTACAAATGTCATTTTACTTTCTTTTACTCTAGTAAAATAAAGTATAGTAATCATGAAAATTTTGGACCTTGAGATTTTTAGAGATTTATTTGTTTTGAGGTCCCCTGAGTCCGAAAAAGTGGGTTTCGAAATGGTGTCTGTCTGTCTGTCTGTCTGTCAGTCTGTCAGTCTGTCAGTCTGTCTGTGTCCTCTCTACAGCCTATATGGTTTAATCAATCGAACTGAAACTTCAGATTTAAGCTTTTTTGATAAATTGGAAGATCCCAGTGAATTTTACTCCAAATCGGCTAACCGGAAGTGGCCACTCCCTTGGTCCAGAAAATTTGTTTTGCAAATATCTTTAAAAGTATAAGGTTTACAAAAAACTACTTAATACAAATTGTTTCCAAAATTTAAAAACCAATAAAAAAAAAAATTAAAAATTAAAAAAAAAATTTAAAAATTTAAAAATTAAAAAAAAAAAAATTAAGAAAAAAATAAAATTTCTAAAAATTCTCTGTTCGTAAAAGAAAGTCGTGTGTTGGCCACACCTCAGTTTTAACTAGGAAATTAAGGGACCAATTCCATGTGCTAGCGAAATCTTTATCATCATTGTTGAGTGCGATTTCCAAAAAAATAATTTCGTAGAACTTTTATTAAACTAACGATTCGTATAGATTAGGGTTTTCTAACTAGGTAATTGAGCAACCTATTCCATGTGCTAGCCAAACCTTTGTCATCATTGTTGGCAATGGCCGATATTGGCCCTTGGGAGTTGAGTGCAATTTCCAAAAAATTATTTTGAAGAACTTTTACTAAACTAACGATTCGTATGGATTAAGGTTTTCTAACAAGGTAATTAAGGGACCTATTCCATGTGCTAGCCAAACCTTTGTCATCATTGTTGGGTTTTTTAACTATGTAGGTAATTAAGGGACCTATTCCATGTGACACACTTTTACTAAACGAACGATTCGTATGGATTAGGGTTTTCTAACTAGGTATTTGAGGAACCTATTCTATATGCTAGCCAAACCTTTGTCATCATTGTTGGCAATGGCCAATATTGGCCATTGGGGGTTGAGTGCGATATCCAAAAACTAATTTTGCAGAACTTTTATTAAACGAACGATTAGTATGGAATAGAGTTTTTTAACTAGGTATTTGAGGGACCTATTTTATGTGCCAGCCAAACCTTTGTCATCATTGTTGGCAATGGTCGATATTGGCCCTTGGGGGTTGAGTGCGATTTCCAAAAAATAATTTTGCAGAACTTTTACTAAACGAACGATTCGTATGGATTAGGGTTTTTTACTTTCTTTTACTCTAGTAAAATAAAGTATAGTAATCATGAAAATTTTGAACCTTGAGATTTTTAGAAATTTATTTGTTTTTAGGTCCCCTGAGTCCGAAAAAGTGGGTTTCGAAATGGTGTCTGTCTCTCTGTCTGTCAGTCGGTCAGTCTGTTAGTCTGTTAGTCTGTCAGTCTGTCTTTGTCCTCTCTACAGCCCAGATGGTTTAATCAATCGAACTGAAACTTCATATTTAAGCTTTTTTGATAAATTGGGAGGTCCCAGTGAATTTTACTCCAAATCGGCTAACCGGAAGTGGCCACTCCCTTGGTTCAGAAAATTTGTTTTGCAAATATCTTAAAAAGTATAAGGTTTACAAAAAACTACTTAATACAAAATGTTTCCAAAAATGAAAAACAAATAAAAAAAAAAAAAAAAAATTAAAAAAAAAAATTAAGAAAAAAATAAAATTTCTCAAAATTCTCTGTTCGTAAAAGAAAGTCGTGTGTTGGCCACACCTCAATTTTTTAATTTAATTTGATCTATGCATGGTCGTTTTTCCTTGGCATACTTCCAATTTCTGATGCAAAATATTCAGCAAATTATTTACTAACCAACTCGGATGGTTCGGAAAATATAGTTAAACCAGTTACATCTAGAAAAACCAATGCTCCAAATGAAAAAAGAAAAAGGAAAAGTTAAGGCCCGAGAATAAA
The DNA here is from genome assembly GCA_958295665.1 of Tipula vernalis. Taxonomy (NCBI): domain Eukaryota; kingdom Metazoa; phylum Arthropoda; class Insecta; order Diptera; family Tipulidae; genus Tipula; species Tipula vernalis. Next base: position 431,925,293 of record OY282558.1, read on the forward strand.
TGAGGTACACAGCATTCTAAAAAATACTATTGTGAATAGTTCAACTTGCAATAAGAGCAGTATGTTTGGTAAACATGTATCCAACAAGCATAGAAAATACGATGCAAATACCAGGATTTTGTTGTAACATAAGATAAACAATATTTTATTTGAGGCTGAGAATGGAAAATTGGTAATGTGTCACCCAAGAAGTATATGTACGCATATAACCTAGTTTTAACAGGTCTTACTTACCTGAACAAATTCCTGCAATTCTTTGGTTTAATATACCTCTAAACACAATGTCGACAAGAATAGACAGGAGAGGTTTATGGTCGACCATGTCAAATGCTTTCAAACAAACCTGCATAAACTATATCACAGCTCAATCCATTATAAATTGCATTAAAGAACTCCAGTAAAGCCGACGAAGTGATTTTTTTTTTCTTGACGAAATCCATGATGGTCAAGCACTAAGAATAGCAAACCGATCTTAAAATATGGTAAATCTATTTTTGACTACTTTTCCAGGAACTTTCAAAATCACCAGCTGGACAGCCACAGGTGTATAGTTTTCTTTATCATTGTGGATACAATTATTGGATATAGGAAAATGATCATATAAGGTCCCTTTGCCAGCGTGTTAATAATTTAGTTTATATTCGCTTAGGTTATTACAAAAGTTTTGTCCAGTTAACTTAAGCATTCATCTTGTTAAAAGTTTGGTTATACCAATTTTCACCTATTGTGATGTGATTCAATAAATGTGATTGTTCTTCAAACGTTTTCTTGAGATTACGTTTAATAATTTTATTCGATATGTTTATGATCTTGTCTTGTGAAAAATTTAATTTTTCACAGTCGCACATACAAGAAATATCAGTTTGCCTCTTAGTTGACCTAATGTTCACAATAACTCAGGTTTAACATGATTATGGGTTTGCAATTTTTCAATTTGATATTAGCTTTGCTGTTTACAATAGTTTTCAATTGTTCACGTTTACATAATATGTAACAGACTTATAGTAATTGGGGTAGGATTGAAGTTTTTCCTAATCTTGTTTGGTCAAAACTGAATGTGATTTTTGACAAAAATTTCATCGATATTAGCCTTCATTCAGAAAAAAAAATAGTAAAATCTAGGTAAAATTCGTATACTATATTTTCAAGGTATTTTTCGGTCAACTATATGACCATTTAGTTTTTAAATGGATTAAAATATTATTTTAATCTGTTCATTATGTAAAATTTAGATTAAGATAACATATATTTAATAAATTTTTTCATTTAAAATTTAATAGAATCGTAATTATTTTTAAGTGCATTTCAAAAAATATTTTTACAATAGAACAACATTATTTTGAAATGATACGAGTTCAATTTTAAATTGTGGTTCATTTGAATTTTACCCCAATTTTAACAGTTCAATTATATGAAATTAACTTAAATTTTCAACTGAAAATTAAATGAACAGGTTGTAATTTAAAAATGGTCTCGTTTTAATTTTTAAAAGATTTTTTTTTTTCTTAATTTTGATCTTCAATTGCACCTTTGGATAAAATTCTCAAATTCAATTTATTTGTTGCATATAAAAATAAATAATACGAATATACTGATAATTTGCGTTTTAAATAATTTTTTTCAATTTTATTTATTAAGATGTTGGATACAAATCAAAGTTCATAAAAATATAAAAATTCATGTTACAGTAAAATACAAAACAATTCTACATGGTATTTATTTATTTTCAAAAAAACATTTTTCTTACTACCCTTCTACCATCATTTGTGGTATAAGAATGAAAAGGGGCTCCGGTTTCATAAATTTCAATTATTTCTAAATTACAATTATTCAAATTCATAACAAATGATTGTATATGGCAGTCGAAATAAGCCAAATCATATTTTGTACCAATTAAATAAATTAAACCGGTATTTGCTTTCATTATAAATTCAATTCTGTAGACACATTCAACGACTTGCTGTTTGACAAATATGAAAAATCCTTTTTTGTACAACTTTCCTTTAAAAGTTAACCGTTTAATAACAAATGCGTTATGTAAATTTAACTGATAATAATCTTCTAGCTCAGCACAAATTTCTGTTAAGTAAAAATAATTTTCGCCTTCAATAATAATATCATCTAAAAAAAAAAAGATTGTTCAAGCAATAACCTTGAAAATTTTAGAGAAGCTTTCTGAGCAATCGTTAATGGAGGGTTTACCCGAGAAGATACATTCCGCATGTATATTTTGTGTTCTCTGTGTTGCGCCTCGAATCGATAACTCCACATGTTTTTAAGAGGTCCACATTTTTTAATTGCGGTGACATAATAAACCATAAAATGGTGTTTTTTCTTCAAAGTTTGTTGGAATATTGATTGATATAAAGCATTATGTTTATGTACATTATTTTCTAATTTTTTAAGCAGTTCTAAAGTTAAACTTGGAAGTGTTATAATATCAATTATTGTTAACAATGTTTAAAAAAATGCCATACTTCATCATCATTGTCTATTAAATCGCCAATTATTATGGGAATATACGTTACGAATGTTTGCATTTCCCGAGCATTTGATTTGATTTTAGATTTTTTATATGCGAACTTTGTAGTGGACCAAATATATTGTTAATTTCCCATTCACCGTAATCGAACATTTGTTTCCTATAGTTAAAAACATCAAGTGAGAACTTTTTTTTCTTTAGGATGTAGTATCGCACTATTTCAACCATATCATATCCACATATACCCTCAAATAGATCGTGCATTACATCAAATACAAAATTATCTGTTATGTGAAAATTAATGCCATTAAAATTCGAATTTTCTTTGACACCTGTTGAAACGTAGTTGTTTAGTTCAATGCAACTATCGTAACATTCTCTTGTTCTGAAATGTTCCGTGTTCTCAACATCCATTTTTATTTCTCTTTTTACTCGAGTACAGGCTCGACAACAAGAGTTTGAATTAAAACAGTCATTAAAACCTAAAATATTATTCAATCCTAAATTATCTCCAAGAATTTGAGATAACATAACATGAATCACAAAAGTTCCTTCTTTTGTTGCTACTTCAACACCAGTTTCTTGAAGTTTATTTAAATCTGCAACTAGTAGTGCAAGTGCTACATTATTTCCACATGCATAACGGTGTTGATTAATGTAAACTGCAGCTAGAAAAATATTCTCAAGTTTGGATATATGGTGACTTGGAATGGTTGGAAAGTTATAGTAAGCTGCTGTTGTTGTGTGTACATTTGCGTGTGGTCCTAAACTATTATCGATTTGAAAATCATCAAAATATAAATTAATTTGTATAAAAATTCTATCTTGAGAATGTTCCATTTTATTTTTCCAAATCGCTCCATTCACTAAATTTTCGAAACAGTTGGGAGGTAATTGCTTTAGTTGGGTCATATTTTCCAAAGTTTCCCTTAATATACTTTGAGATTCAAAATATTTTTGAATTTGGAACGATATTGGCATCAGTATACCGCACATATTATTTGGCGCAATAGTAGGGGTATAATGCAATATTATGTCAGTCATTTCATTACTCATTAAATAAGCTTTTGGTTCTTGATACAGCTTTAATTCTTTAAGTCGTTTAATCACCTTGTATTCAGTTTCAAATCCACTAAACGTATTCTCTAAAGTTTCAATTATATTTTTTGCATTTGCCACACTTTTATCTTCTTTAATTAATGGTATTATATTACTTAATTCCAGTGACATTTCCTCTAGTTAAATTATTTTTATTATGATGGTTTAGGGTAAGAGACAATGCATTCTTTTTTAACATTTTTAACTGATTACTTAAAATGTTTGATACATCACTAGCCACTTTCGGCTGATTTTGTAAGCGTTAATAAAGTGGTTCATCACTTAACATGTTTAAATCTAGTAAATCACTACTGCCAGATACAATGTTGGACGTAGATGCAATGTTAGCGTTACAATTAGTCTGGAAGTTATGCTTTTCAGGTAATTCACTAGTTTTATTTATATATTTTTTGTGCAATCTATTTAGATGACTTATGAAAGCGTATATATTTTGAAAAGTTTGAGTGCACTCCGATTGTTTACATTCAAATCGACCATATTTATTCATACAATGTTCATTCAGTAAATGTTTAGTTAATATTTGAGGAAAATTAAAAGTTAAATCGCACATATTACATTTATACATTTTACTTTGATTAATTAAACTTATTAAAATATATGTTAAATGTAACTTAAATTATTATTTCACATATTCTTCGATTTAAAAAAAAAAATTCACTTTGGACTTTTCGATATACTAATAATGAATAAAATATCCAATACGATTTAAAATAATTAAATTAAATTAATGATCAACAAAAATCTATAATACTCTATATTTCTACTACAACACTTCGCATAGCGATCTTCACTTAATTTAAAATAAAACACGAGGTTGAAACTTTAACCAAAAAAATAAGGAAATTCTAAAAAACTATTTCAGAGGAATATGAAATTTAAATGATTAAATGATAAATGTAACAAATTTTACTTAAGTGTTTAAATTTGTTATAAAATGATTTAAATTTGAATTACGTATCATCATATAATGTATTAATTCCAAAAAAAAACTTTTGAATAAATTGCCAAAAAATTTGACATTCTTTTAGATATTTAAGATTTAAGGTATTTGTTAACTTAAAAACAATGTCCAAACACTTTAGAAAAGAGCTAAATTTGTATATGCAATTATCGAAGTTTACATAAAATTCGTTTAAATTATTTAAAGCTTCTCCTACTACTAAAATTATAGGTTGCAAACTTTGTCCTTTGGTCAAAAGCTTACTTTTTAAATTCGCGAGTTTTCGCTCTTTATCGATAATGTTAGAAATGTATATCAGAAAAACATCCTGGCTGTCAGCTATAGATGGGTTTAATATGGTATTTTTACCGTTAATTTTCATTTATATATTTTGAATAAACTGAGGGTCTCTTGTCTCTCTTAAAAGGCAAATCAAGATTTGATCAGAAGTGAAAATAAAAACAAAATAAAAAGGAAAATAGAAATAAAATCAAGCCATATGTCTATGTTGTGAGTTTGACTTGAAAAAAAAAAAAAAATGTGTGAAACGAACAAATGTGTGCTAAATGTACAGTTTCCGCAGTACCATGGTGTGCTCATTGTGCGAATTGAAAATTTTGTTGTTTGCCTGTGTTTATTTCAAAATAAGTGTGAGTGGAAACCGCTACAATAAGTGTGAGTGAAGTTAAGTGCTGTGAAATTGTATATTGCTTTAAATTTATTGTTTACAAGGTAGAGGTATCGAAGCGCCAACCGCTCACGGGCTCTTGAAGCATTCCGCAGAACGAGTGGCAAACCGGAACCGCAACTGGTAAGTTCCCTCAATTTAAATTTTTTACTTAAAATATTCCACTTTCAATCGGTTAGTCAAGCGATTCTCTTTCGAGAGTGCACTGTTCGACTGAGCACCATCGCGCTAACATGCCCAGTTATTTTCTTTCGCCTCTTGTGAAGTGTCATTGCGTTACACCACTTAATAAGTTGTATTTGTATTTGGATGGGAGTGCCTTACAAAAAATTAATAGAAATGATGGATTTGATTTTTGGAATTTAGTTTTCCAACTTTAAAGAATTTGTATAATTTGCTAGTAGAGAAGTTTTAAGTTTTGCAAAAAAATTATCAAATTTTAAAAAATCGGAAATTATAGAATTTTGAAATTTGGTAGAATTTATGTAATTTAGCCGAATTTATATTTATAGAATATTAAAAATTTAAAAAAATTGGAAGTTAATTGATTTAATGAAATTAAAGAATTATTAAGATTAACGGGTTTCCATGCATGATTTAACAGGGTTGAAACTAGCACTGAAACATAAAAATTTAAAGATTTTGTAGAATTTCTAGAATTCTTAAGAATACAAGATAGTGTAAAGAGAATTGAAATAATTTTTGAATTTTTCTAAATTTTAAAGTTAAATTTATTGAGTTTATAGAATTTAGAAAAATGTTGAGACTTGAAAAATCGGTAGAATGCATTTAGTTAAAAAGTTAGTAAAATTTCTAAATTAAAAGAATTTATTTAATTAATAGAGATTAAGGAATTAAATAAATTGGAATGATTTGAAGAAAAAAATTTATTAAATTGTTATAATTTAAAAAAGTTAATAGAATTTATAAAATTGACAGATTTTGTAGAATAGCTAGTTAGAATCTTAAAATATTATAGCATTTAATGAATTGGTAAAATTGCCAAATTTAAATAACATAAGGAATTTTTGGAATTTAGAGTTTGTGTTAATTGTAGACATTTTGAAGATTCTACGAAATTGATAGAATTAGTAACATTTTTAAAAGATAAAAGCTTGGAGAATTTTTAAGGATTTAAAGAATTTAAGGAATTAAAAGAATTGGTAGAATTTTAGAGCTTATAAAATGTATAGAATATTTGGAGGAAAAAGACTCCAATGAATATGAATTAGTAGAAAACTTGTTAAAATTAAAAATTTGTAGAATATATATTGAAATTAAAAAATTTAAGAATTTAACAGAATTTATAAAATTTCGAAAATTGGTTGAATTTGAGAGAATTTATAAAATCGAATTTAAAGTGATTAAACCAAATTTAAAGAGATGGATATGGGTAATTGTAATAATTTTTTTTATTTTTTTTTTTTTAAAACATCTTTATTGATATGGCTACTACAATCTTAAACATTATTAATTCATTAGTAAGGTTGACATTAGTACTTATGAGATAAGCATAAACTTGTGTGGGTCTGCTGGACCAGTATCCAGTTCCCTAAAGATATAATATTCATACAATTAGCTCATGTGGTTTGATTCGTTTGAGCCGCCTTACGCGCCTAATTGGAATAATGGATAATTTAAAGATTTTACAAAATTATTGAGTTTATTGAATTTAAAAGTTCGTAGAATTTATAGAACAAAAAAGACAGAATTCATGAAATTTTTAAAATTTAAAGTGTTTTTAGAGTATATAGAGCTAAAAGAATTTATAGGTTTTGTATTAAAGGTTTTATAATAAGGGGGGGGGGGGGCGAGTAGCAGGGACAGCAGAGTCGCAACGATTTCAACAACAACGTCAAGCAACACTACCTACAGTTAGTACAAATTTTTGGGTGATCGCATGGGAACATAATGATGGAACGAAATCTCGCCCTCCCCCCCTAACAACCGCCGATGGCAAAAATGGTGAAGGGAATAAATAATAATAGTTGTTTACATCTTTCCAGAAAAAAGAGTTTGCGGCACCAGGAAAAATTTGTGCTGTCATTGTGTCTCTTCTTACAGGTTGGAGCAGTAGATGAACTTTAAAATTGTATTGTCTTGTGCCAAATAAATTACTAAAAAAAAAAAAAAAAAAAAATATATATTACTAACAAATTTACTAACTATCAACTACTTAGGTGTCTGGAACCGGGTTGAGTCTTTGTTGCTAACATTCCTTTCCCATCCCTCGATCTTGTTATATGTAAAAAGGTGTACGACGGCGGCCTGGTCAGGGGTGGATATCACACTATTAGACTTATGTGGTTATCGATGTGGCGCCTTTCTTTACGGAGTTTTGGGCTTCATGAATAAATGGTGTGTCGTGTTGCAACATGGGTATAGTGGTTGTGGTATTCGCATTTATAATACAGTAGACTTGCCTAATGCTTGATCGTACATCGCAATCAATCAATCAATCAAAAATATATTTTGAATAAACTGAGGTCAGGTCTCTCCATATAAAAACTATGAAATAAAGATTTTTTTTTGGATTTTTTGATACCTTAAATAAAGTTTGATTTGATTATGGAGGATTTAGTACCTACTACACGTATAGGCGATAGTACCTACTACACGTATTTTAACAAAATCTAATTTCAAAATGTGAGAGGTTATGACGAAAATAATTGATTTGAAAAGACATAATTTATATTTACTTGTAAGCAACTCAAATGCTTCCATAATATCGTATTGCGTACACCAATTATGGATTTCTTCATTGAAATTAACACTCCCTTTTTCCATATTAGAATTAGACGCACTTACACTTTTAGAACTGTATTCTACAATTAAAACATTTTCACTACTATGTAAATTATTATTATCTACAAAAATTTTGGCAAAATTAACGTATTGGTTGCAGTTATTACTATCAAAATATGGCGAACTGTCATTTGTACACGGTAAATCACATTCAACACTTTTCCCACTCACTATATTTTCTGAATTTCCCCCGACATTTTTTTTTACTTTGCTAACACTTTTGTCTTTGAAAGGAAAATATGTTAAAATAACGCACAAACTAGGATTTTAAATAAATGAAATTAATGCACCGCACATCCTTTTCCAATAAAAACTAATTTAAAATAAATACATGACATATGAGGTTATAAATTGAACAAAAAAAAAACGCGAAATAGTAAACAAGCAATAAGAGGAATATAACATTTAAATGAATCTAATTAGATTTTAAATGATAGCCACATAAAATTTAAATTAATTTAACGTAGATTTGAACTGTTGCATTTCATATTAATTACAGATGTTAAAAACAGTTTATTTTTATAAAGTATCCGGTACAATTTATTTTAGAAAAAAATCTATCTGGTTTACAATAAATTTAAAATTCATTACTTTTAAAAATTAAAGGATTATATATTGAAAGTAAGTTATATTTACATTTAAATTGAACTTATTTTATAATTTTAAATTCAAATGGTGTGTTCAGGTAAATATTAAGTTAATAGCTTGAAATGTATATAATTCTTATAAAATTTAATTGAATTTAGTAAAAAATACCTGAAGTTTTGTACGTTAATTTTAAAATGGGAAAATAGTAAAAATTACATGTAAAATTTTTCTCAGTATACAAAACATATGACTGATTTCGTCGCTGCGCCCGGTAATTTAATCCATTTTCGGATGTCTTTGCTAGTTTGTAGATTGACGACAAGGACTTAAAGTAATAGACAGCTATGCCATTAAACAGAAAGCAGTTAGAATTTTTAATCAATGGAAGGAAACACCTAGCACCTGCCATATGTTCTACTAAATGCAAATAATAATCAAATTGAGATTTGTCTAATTCAAAATTTTTTTTTAGTTTGTCGATATTAATAGTTAGGAGATATTAATAGTTAGGGTCTGTAAAAAAAAAATCAAATTCCAACCCGGCCGAATTCGAAATATCCAAAAAAGTTTAATTTTTCTATCATGAATTCTAAATTTGGGCTTAAAATCTATTGTCACTTCGCCATCCAAATCGAATATTATCGTACTAGTGACTAAGAATAAAACAGCTTCTTTCAGATAAGCTTTATTTCAGATTTTGATGAAGAAATTCAAATTTCAAAATCTAACGTCCTTTTGTTTGTATACTTTTTCACATATTTATTAGAGTTTTCACCGGATTTGAGGTCCAATAAAAATTCTAGTTTCGAGATTTAAATATACATACGAGTATATTGCCCCATCTTTTGACTGCTAAATTTATTGAAGAGCCACCAGTTTTAACAGATACTCCAACATTCATTGATTATACACGTTCCGAGTAGGGTTGAGTTAAAAGTGACGTGATTATTTACGGTTGTAGATTATCAAACCAGCGATTCATTAAACAAGTCGTCGCCGACCAATTTTGAGAACTAAACTGATTCGTTGTCTTGCTCATGAGTTGGAATTTTACGACCCGTAAATGTGATGTAGTCGCAGATAAAAAGTTTTTGTTTGGTTATCCAAAATAAATCCAATGTAATAAATAGTAACCGATCATATAAAATGGAGTTGCTGAAGTCTACTCATGTTTGATTAGTAATGCTTATTTAACGCAAATATTCATCACTGCGGATTTAAAATCAAGTTATTTTGTTATTTACACTCGAAAACCCAATGATATCTTCGAATGCAGTCAGCTTTAATAAATTGCAGAAATAGGAAGATATTTAATAAAATAGTAGTTCATTATAATAAAAATATGTTTGTTGCTAAAATGCCCTTTTTAAATTTCTGAATTCTTTAAAAGTGGGTAACTGCAGAAAACCACTTTTTGAGACCATTTAACCAAACCATAAATACAACGACCAAAAACCATAAATTATTTTTTTCAATTAGACAGTGTATTGTGAAACAACGGAAAAACTATACTGAAAATAATTCACTATTGCCAGCAAAAAAGGGGTTAGTGAGTGACCATTCTTAGCGTGACGAATTTACCACATTTTTCTCGAAGAAATACTTGACATACCAAATATAATAACAACTGAATAATTAAAAAATTGCACTTAACCCCTTTTTCTCTGGCAATCTTAACTTAGACAGTTTTTCGCATCTATAAAAAATTTTAATTGAAATATTGAATAAAACTGAAATGAAGACTGAGTGAGCTTATGATTGAAGTTTTCCGATCTATGTGATCGTACAAAATTCATCAGCTAACTATAGTCACCATATTAGGCGCTTAATTGCGCAAATTATAAATGCTCTAGTTTCAAACGTATTTTTAAATTGTGGTAATAAATGATTTTGCTGTGCTAAACTACCAACATAAATGGATTCAAACACCATCCATATTTGTTTCTGTTTTTTTTATGATATTCAGATTTACATTCTAATCGTATATCCTAGCTTCAGTTTAAGTAATATGTTTAATAGCCAAATTATTATGGATCAGTACCGTTCGTTGAAAAACATATAAAAGCAACCAAATCCTTTTCGTGATAGTCTACATAGATCCATACACACATTGGAAAACAAATAACCATCATATCCATATATAGCAGAATATTATAAAGATTTTCGTCATAATTCTCAATTATTTTGATAATTTAAAAAGAAAAACAAAAAAAAAAAATATTTTTTGATCCTCGTCATGATACTATTTCGTATAAAAGCTAAAAAAAATTTTATTTTTCATTTTTTTAATATTATTTCGAAGCTATCTCGAATTTTGTGCTGCTTGGTGTAATTTTGGCTTATTTATTTATTCATTTCATTTTTTTTTTTGGTGTGTACATCTCGGTGTAGGGATGCTGAAATAAAATCTATCTGTTGTTGTTATTTAATGGTTGATAGAACAAGTGAAACAATCGGATTGTATTCGTTAGTAAACTTTTCAAACGAGATGAACAAAAAAAAAATCTATAAACATTACTGGCAATGAGTTGGAGACAACAGATTTAGTATTTTAATTCTAAAAGCTCTCTTTACGTCTAGGAATATATATATATATATATATATATATATATATATATATATATATATATATATATATATATATATATATATATAAATATATATAAATATATATATATATATATATATATATATATATATATATATATATATATATATATATATATATATCTATATATCTATATATATATATATATATATATATATATATATATATATATATATATATATATATATATATATATATATATATATATATATATATATATATACTCTAACATCATCTAAAAAATTATATTATTTACTCATCTAATGATTGAGATAGTGAAATATCCTGCTTTTCCCTACACATGCACATATATATTCTTGGTTTAAAGTATGTTGAATAAATGTTCGTCTTTTTTTTAGTGCTATGATGATCATGAAACCAAATTTAGTGCAATGAAGGTTTTTTAATTTTTGATTCCAATTTTGTGTATCTATTTTACTTCAATTTTCACTACAACACTATACATAATATTTCCACTGTGCATTTTTTCTACACGAGTGTAATACTGGACGAAAACTAAAATAAATTTGGATTCCTTTTATTTTCGTTGTGCTTGTTCACAAATAAAAATGGATTATTATGTTGTAAAAATGAAATGAATGGTTATTCTTTCCAATTTTTGTAGTAGCGGAGATATGAAGCTGATTTTTTTTTTTTTTTTTTAGTTTGTGCTGATGTTGTGTTCAGTTCTGTTGTTTCCAGTTAATGTTGTTTTCATATATAAAATGCAAAAGGTTCTAAAACAGCAAAACTGAAATGACCTAAAAAGAGGAATATGTATGTACGCTATAATGTATGTATGTGGATGAAATAATAAACGAAGTTTTTTGTTCTACTAATATTTCGAGTAGCTATATGGTTCTCTCATTCACAAAAATAAATTTAACGCGTTTTTATTATCCTTTTTCTATTATAAATTATGTAAAAATTATATAGAAGGTTGAAAACAATTTAAATTTTAAAATAATGTTCATATGGAAGATAATAATTTTTATTTTGTCTGCTTTTGATTTTAATGAATTTGAATTCTTTAGTACGTAAATATGTATATACATATGTACATAAATGTTGTATCCATTGGATTTACTCTCATAAAAATGTACAGCATTCAAGAAGTATGTTAAAATCATGGATGAAGACCTCAATCTCTAGTAACGAAGGAAATTAACAAAACAAAAATAAACGTTATGTACATTTATATACAATTCGTAAATATTCAACCACGAACAATCTAAAATAAAATGAGCTTTAGTTACGATAAATTAACTTCAAAAGTTGGGTTAAAAATAGTTGTCTGTATGATATATGAAAATTAAAATCATCCGAGTATTAGTTGAACTGAAGTTTTTATTTTTTTTTTTTTTAGATTTGTGGGAAGGGAAGGGATTTAACTTTTAACAAACTTTTGCAAAACTTTCATATAAATCTATTTCAGGATCAGAACAAAATTTACATTGAAACCAAAACAAAATTCAAAGCTTACCGCATTGATTACTCATTTTAGTGATTTTGTTATGTAGAGAATAAGATCAGCCGAAGGTACCAACAACTGTCCGATTCGATCAAAACAATTGTGAGGGTAAAAAATAAAGACCAGCATTCGGGTAACTTCTAATACAAATAATTAAAATCAACCCATTTCTGCAACAACTTTACAATTCTTCAACTTGTTCAGTCTACTATGAGAGGGGATTAATTTTAAGTTAGTTTTTCAAATTCTAAGTATATTTTGTATATTAAACATTTAAAATTGCTTTTTAAAATTAAAAGAAATTTTAAATTTGTTGTAAGTAGTTTCAATTCAATTAACAGTGTCAATCAATGACAATCATCACAAACTGTGATTGCAATCGTAATTCATCAAGTGCCAAATTCGAATTTAATAGGAATGAAAGTTGTGCGGTCAAGTATCTTTCCACCAGTGTTGAAGCGATGCCAGAAGCTATCACTGCAAGCAACATACTCATCTTAATATTTTCTTTAAATAAAGGATTGTCATTCAGTTATTGGAATTGTAATACTTTTTCCGCAGAACGATATTACAATGATGGTTTTGCTGTTTCTGTAAGAGAATAAAGACTTTAATTTGCAGTCGAAAGCAACAACAAAATGGTTACATTTGTAACAATAATCAAATCATATGTCAAAAAGTTGTTGCAATAATTTACCACCAAAATCGAGAGAGAGAGCGAAAATTCAGGGATAAGTAAAAAATTAAGCATCATCCATCTATCGGAATATATCGGAGGTTCATGAACATAAAAACTAGAGTCGGTGATTAATGTAATTTAAAGGGGTTAGTAAAAATACAAAACAAGAAAAAAAAAGATTCGTAGTCCGTACCGTATAATGTTAAATCGGGAACGATTGTCTTAAAGGTTGTTTAAAACAAATTCTTAGGGGAACAGCTTTAAAATAATTATATTTAATGATTATAATTCTAAAAATTTAATCAAACATACGTTTACAATTTTTTTTTTAAGATTTACGTCATTCAGCGTTAAAAATATCATGCAACGTAGCATGCAACGCGTCATGCAGCACATCATTCAACATTATAACGCACGCAACGTATTAAATTTCCCGTTTAATAAACAATTAATTAATAATTTATATTTATATTCAAATAATTTTTCTTTATCATTTTAATTTTGTGTTTTTTTCCTCTTCTTATTTAGGATTAGCTTTAGAATATACCTTAGGTCAGCTTTTCATGGTTTAGCTTCTTTTCGAACAATTGTATTAAACTGGTACAAGCTATTGTTTATGATATAATATTGAGTATTAGTTAGTCTCAAAATATTAAATTTCCGTTTTGTTTTTCTTTAATTTTCGTAAGTTGTTTCTTTGTTAATAATAAAATCGTAAGTTGCAATAAATGAGAAAGAGTTGATGTGAGTATATACATAGTGTGGTATATTTGGTGGGTATAGTGGGGGTGATAGTTGGTTCTCGTCTTTTCCTTATTATATTTGTTTAGTTCACGGTCATTTCAGATCTCTTTATGTTCCGGATAGCCAACCCCAAAAAGCGGAATTTTAGCCGGCGTAATCGACCGTATCCCAAACCCTATGGCTAGATAAATTATTTCTGATTAACAATCGGTTTATTTTACGAAATCAGAATATTTCAGTTCTAATTTTCTCATATTACCACGTAAGACTTTTGTATCAGCCAAATTTGATTTTTTCAATTCTCCAGTAAAACGAACTTTTCGTGTTTCGTTTGTGAGACAATCATCTATTGTAGACTGTGACTGACAAAGATGGTTGGTGCTGATTCTTCAGAGAATAAATAATCTCTGGTTAAAGTTATCTAGAGACTTCAATTTGCAAATTCGCTTTGTACTTTTCCCATAATTGGTATAAGAGCTTGTGAAAGCGCCACTCAAAAACACTGACCGGGATATCGGTTTCCCGAGATCCCAGTCTCAAAAGTATGACCCGAAAATCCCGGGATTTCCCGGTTTTCTTTTTTTTATACACTCATTTAACAATATAACGGCATTAGAATAATACATTACAGTGAAACCTCGGTTTAATAGGGTGATTGAGGTATTGTGTATTATTGCTGGAATAAGTTGGATACCATGATTTCCATAAAAATGTGTAGAAAATTAAAACCACTTTACTGATATTTTCAATAACATTACAAATTTTAAGTTTATTTATATTTAATTTACAATTTTTATTTAAGAGTGGGGTTTTTAAATGCATTGAATTTTAGACAAAATAATGACTCGCACTCTTGTTATATCGCATGATGTAGACTATACTTTATTATTGACTGACAAAAAATTGACTATTAAGGATGACTTTCGTAATTTACACTTCAGGATTAACTCAGACTTGACTTATAGTTTACACAGAATTGACATCTCAATCGCCTATTTGTTGGTTTTTACAGCTAATGCCCGGTCAATCACAGCGCCTAAGTCACAATTGTAGTCATTCCGGTAATTTTTGGCTGATTCTAGTACTGCACTCATCGACAAACTTTAGAGCCTTTCCCAATCGTATGTTTTGATTTTTTATTTTTTTTTTTTTTGGTTACATAATAGGGGATTGGCCTGTCTCTGATTTCCGATTGTCCGGTTAATTTATCAATTAATAGCATTTTCAAGTCAAATTCAGACCGGTTTGGAATGAACTTGCTTAATTATAACCGATTATGATGAAATTTGGTTTGTTAGATGATAATGGGATTCTAAAATGATTATTACATAAAGTTCTGGAAAATGCCCAATTAGGAAGGAGCTTTGTAATTTCTTTATAATGAAAATGGGATTCTAAAATGAGTTTTAGAGGAAGTTCGGGAATACAGCCAATTAGGAAGTGACATGGCTGCATTTGAATCGATTAATTTGTAGTTCAATAACGGGATTCTAAAACAGTAATTAGAAGAAGTAGTGGAATATGGTAAGTTTAAAAGGTACTTGGCTGTTTGTTAACCATGAAAATAGGAATATAAAATGATATTTAGAAAAAGTTCTGGAATATGGCCAATTATGTAGAAACAACCAAGCACCTTCCTAATTGGGCTTATTCGAGAACTTCATCTAAAATTCATCGTGGAATCATAATCGGTTATAAGAAACGAACAAGTTCCTTCCTAACTGGCCATATTCCAAAACTTTATCTAAAACTCATCTTAAAATCCGATTTCCGTCGAGCATACCGAATTTCATCATAATCGGTTAAGAAAAGGTCAAGTTCCTTCCGTATTGGCCATATTCCAGAATTTCACCTAAAACTCATTTTGGAATCCTATTTCCATCATGCATTTGGAACTTCATTACAATCGGTTTTGAAACGGTCAAGCTTCTTCCTACTTGGCCATTTTCGAGAACTGTATGCAAAATTTATTTTAGAATTCCATTTCCGTCCTGCATTCTGATTTTCATCAAAAAAGGATAAGAAACGGTCATGCCTCTTCATCATTGGCCGTATTTTAGAGCTTCATCTAAAATTCATTCTAGAATCCCATTTCCATCATGCATCCTGAATTGCATCATAATCGGTTAAAAAGTCGCCAAGATAATTCCTAATTGGACATTTTACAGAACCTAGAATCCCTTTCCTCGTGCATGCTGAATTTTATCATAATATAATAAGAAACAGTCAAGTTCCTTCCTAATTGGCCATATTTTGAGCCTTCATCTAAAACTTATCTTACAATCCCAATTTCAACATAATAGGTGCTAATTGGCTATTTCTTTTTAATTGGCCATATTATAGAACTTCATCTAAAACTCATCTTAGGTTCCCGTGTCCATCATGCATCCTGAATTGTATCATATTCGGTCTGAGTTTGGCTTGAAAATATTATTAATGGATAAACATATGGATATTTATGCTTTCTTCATTTGAATCTAAGAGACAATCGGAAACCAGAGATAAGCCAATCCCCAATTAGGCTCTCAAAGAGGAGTTTTACTGTAGTATATTATTCCTATGCCCTTACATAGTTAAACGAGTATACAAACTAAAAAAAATCCCGAAAACCGGGAAATCCCCTTCCGATTCATATGTTTGAGACAAAACGGAATCCTGGAATCTTGCTTTGCAAAACCTTACTTTAAACGTACTTCATTACTCTTATTTTGAAGTTGCCGACAGATAAAGCAATATTGATTATATCAGGAAAACAGTCTTGCACGCGGCTATGTTGAGCAGGTTTATTCCAGATGCATTTTAAGAATTGTACCTTGGAACATTATAATAAAGAAAGGTAAGTGTGCTTGGCACACGTTTGAAGAGAAACAAACTTGAGACCAATAAGGGTGATAGCTAAAAACCTATACTCGACGTGTAAACTAGTAACAAAATTCGATGACCTGAAAGCAAAAGAATTTAAGGCAACTGAAGCATCAATTAAGCTAAAACGGAAAGGCAAAGTAACTCTCAACATGTCGTCGCCGTAGTTCTATCTTGGTGTAATCGCCAACCTTTTAGTTTTGATGAAATCCACTTTGAAGATCTAATCAAATCTTATTGTTGTAGCTAAATTTCGATATTTCGATCCATATCGATAAACGAAACCCAAAACTCTTGGGAAACATGAAAATTTATTGGGTCAAAAAAACAAATGTGATTTTGGACATACACCAAGATAGAACTACGGTGACGATGTTTATACTGACTTTCGATACTGATTAAGGTAACGAAAAAATGTATCAAATTAAGTACATCTTGGAGTGCATGGTGGTTATTCAGCCTCTAAGAAGATCTAAGCTTATACCACAATGTAAGCAAAGTCAAACCTATGGGCATACAAAAAAATATTACAACAGTGTCAAATGCTTAGGTAAACAGCATACCAACAATTGTGCAAAAGCTCAAAATGTTCCACCTAAATTCGTTCACTGTGGCGAAAACTATCCGCATAACATCAAAAATAGGAATGTGATTTCTAAAACTCAACGTTTATTCAGGAAGCAAACATTTAAGATGAACCAACCCGAAGTAAATCGTAGAGTGTTGAACTACTCATGGACAATTGGGTAAAATGACTTATGTTCAAATAACGATGAGCAACGGAAATCCAAGAAAAACTGCTCAAATTGACAATATAAGCCAAACACATAAATTAATTTTAAGCATACTAAATACATTTGATGAGCGATTACAGAAACTAGAGTACAGCACTAAGGGAGCCATCCCTAAACAGAAAAATGGCCAGTGATATTAGTACCAGTGAAATGATGCAACATTAACAAGAATTGCAATTGCTGTTTTAAATAGAAATAGTATTCATCACTACGTGAAGAGTTAAATATCAAACAGAAGAAATACAAGCAACTGCTGTTAATATCAAAACCAAAAGTAGTTCCTGTTCTATTGCTATAGTATTTACTGCCAACCGAAGCACTCAATGAAAGAAAAAGAGAAACCATATCTAGTAAATAATCACATTATTTGGGAATGATTTAGAGTTGGCTAGAAGAAAATATTAACTTTATCGTTCCATTAAAGACTGAAGAGCAATTAGACAAAGAAGTTAACAAATTTGTAAATAATATACAACAATCAGCTTGGGAAAATACTTCTGAAATTAAAACGAAAATCAAGGAAAACAACTATCCTATGCAAATTAGGGAAAAGAAGAGCGAGAAGAGTATGACCACCAAACAAGCGCTTCCCAACATAAAACTCATTTTAACAACATCACTAAATAATTAAGAAGAGAGATCTAAGAATTGAAAGATGTATCAATCAGCAACTACATATTTAAGAAAATTTACTAATCATAAAAGTACTGATTATTCTCTTTGGAAAGCAACCAAAAGAATTAAAATACCAATAATGCAGAATCATTCAAAAGAAAAGCAGCGCCAAAGCTCAAGAATTTGCTGAACAGCTTGAAAAAATATTTCAGCCACATGAAGACCAAACGTTAGAAGCTAAGATTATAACTGAAAAAGCAGTACAAGAAAGTAAAGAAATCCTAGCGACAACACCTAAAACGTCATGCGTGAGATAAAAGCTATCACGAATAAGAAAAAAACTCCTGGGTACAAATTAAAAGAACTGCCAGGAAAAGCTCACCAATTTTACAGCATTTAGAATTAAATGTGTAGCAAGCTTGTGGAAAATTGTAGAAGTAATTATAATCTCAATACCTGGGAAACCACCACATAGGCCAATTTCGCTATTGCCAGTCATGTCCAAACTCTTTGAAAAGCTTCTGGTAAAAAGGTTAAAAATACTCAACCATTGATCAAGTACCCAAAATAACCACTATAATTGAGGAACCACTAAAGGCGAAAAAATTTTGTTTAACAGTCTGGAACAATAACCTCCATAGAGACCTTGAAAGGAACCACATCTCAAAAGAAATTCAGGAAAAAGCGCGGAGTCATGAATAAAGGCACGAATTTAATAAGCAGACTTAAAAGAACCAAACTTTTTGAGCTGGTGTGATTGTCAGCTTAAACACCATTGTGCTGATCTAAAATCCACTTGAAAGATGTGATTTACTCCAATTTACCAGACAGTATTATTTAGTAAATAACCGTGATATCAATAGTTATCGAACGATATTTCTTAGGTTAGGTTAGGTTTGGGTGGCGGTCCACTAGGACCAGGCATATACACAAAAATGGTCCGTAGCCATACCACGAATAATTGGTTTCTCCAACGCATTGGAACCATTTTGAGCTGTTAACAAAGCGCTGGATAATCCTGACGTCCATCCTACAGAGGTCCGTCAGGTCCTTGAAAAGGGGTGCCCCTAGAAAATTTAGTTTGTTTCGTGCCAGACGAGGGCAGGCGCAAAGAATAAAAAGTACTGTCTCTTCCTCCTCTTCGTCCTCGCAACTACGACAGCAGTCATGTGAGAAGACACCAAGTCTACTCGCATGCCTCCCTATGCGACAGTGCTTAGTAATCACACGCTATTTGGCGATTGTGACAGGCGTTGGATTTTGGATTGAATTAAGAAAAAGAGTTGGGTTAAAAGTTGATGTATAATAATAATAATAATATTTTATTGACTAAAGCGTAAGCCGATGGCTTTCGTGCATAACATTTTTACAATTTAATAACAAACTTAAAATTAACAATTAACATTTTAAATAAAGTATAACAATGAACAAAACAAACTTCCACTTACATAATCAATAATAATTTACAAATATGTACATGTTCTATGTTATAGATTTTAACATAACAGTTTTAAATTTAGAAACAGAACTAATATTTTTTAATTCCGTTGGCAAACTGTTCCAGGTGAGAATCGCATTTATCAATCCGGAGTTATGGTAAACATTTGTTCTATTTAGTGGCAAATTAATATTCCTTGTGCGTAACGATGGAGAAAAATTTAACTTATCATACAAGTACGTGGGTATACCTGATTTTATTATACGGAAAACAAACATAGCAGTTCTATAACAGTAAAACTCAAACAAGTCGCATCCAAGGATTGAGCTCCTAAATTCAGATATATGGTCAAACTTTCTAAGGTCATAGACGTATCTCACACAATTATTAAAAGTAATCTAAAGTAAATGTTTTGAGGAACTATCACAATTAGAAAATATCACATCACAATAGGTGAAAATTGGAATAATTAAAGTTTTGACAAGATATATACGTAACTTAACAGGACAAAACTTTTTTATTAATCTAAGCGAATATAAGCTATAGTTAACACGCTTACACAGAGAGCTTACATGATCAGTCCATGTAAGAGTAGTATTCAATACTAATCCTAGATTATTAATTGTTGGAACAAATGAGATTATATCATTATTCAAAACGAGCACAGGTTTTATATAATGTACTTTATGTCTAGTTAAAAATAAAGCTTTACTTTTATTAGGATTAATAGAAAGTGAATTATTACTAGACCATAACGATATCCTATTCAGATCGGCATTAAGTTGTATAATTAAGTCATCCAATGTTACCAAATCACCACCAATATATAACTGCAAATCATCAGCATAAAGATGAAATTGACAGTTCAAAATATGCCAAGGTAGGTCATTAATGTAAATAGAAAACAGTAAAGGGCCTAAAATTGATCCTTGAGGAACTCCAGCAATTACATCACTTAGGTTAGAAAAATCATCACCAAGTTTGACGAACTGTTTCCGGTTACTTAAATAAGAATGAAGCAACATAATAGCGGAATCAGAAAACTTATAATACAATTTTAACTTTTGTAGCAATTGCGTATGATTGACACAATCAAAAGCTTTTGAAAAGTCTAATAAAACTAAAACAACAAAGGAATTACTTTTATCCAAGATAGCAGTTATATCATCAACTATATTTACAAGTGCAGTAGTAGTACTGTGGCCAGATTTATATCCTGATTGAAACTTGCATAAAAAATTAAAATTATTAAGATGCTCAAGAATTTGAATTTGTATAATTATTTCAAGAACCTTGGATAGTGCAGGCAAAATACTAATTGGACGAATATCACTTATATTATTGATTACATCCTTTTTAGGAATGGGAATAATCGAAGCCACTTTCCACAAATCCGGAAATACAGATTTAGTCAAGCATTGGTTAATGATGAATGTAATATGTGGTAAAAATAAATCAATAAATAGTTTCAGTATTTTGAAGTTTATCATGTCATATGCCATCACATCTGATCTAATGACACGGATTGCATTCAACACCATAAGTTCATTTACACAATCAAAAACAAAACCACAATTATCAGAACCTGTAAAATTTAAATCAGGTAACGGCAATACCACTAAAGATTCAGAAAGTTTACTAAACCCAGCTAAAATGTCATCAGCGGAAAAGTCAATAACAGCTTCAGTCGAAAAACATGATATACCAAGCTTTTTTAAATTGTTCCACGTTATTTTAGTATTATTCATATTACCAAAATAAAACCGATTTTTAGCTTGATTAATACACCTGTTTGTTTTATTTCTTAAATATTTAAAAGATTTTAAATCAAATTCTGATTTAAATCTTTTATATTTACCATAAGCCAGATCTCTACGCTCCATTAAATTTAAAATAAAAGCATTTAACCATGGAGCTGTGCGACACCTCCTAATGCCTTGTTTTCGTGGTACACAATTCCTATCCAACTCTAAGATATTTGAATTAAATACTTTAATAATATCATTTACATCATGATAAAAATAAAGATCATTCCAATCTAACGAAGAGAAACCAAGTAAAAAGTCATCATAATTAATTGCCTTGTAATCAGGTACCACAGTATAAGAAATTTTATCTCTAATACGACTGAACCTATAACAGGCAAAAATCAAGTCATGATCGGAAATAGCTGGAACAGCAAGTTGACCAAAATAAATGATATTGTGTATATCAGGCTCATGCAAAATAATTAAATCCAAAAGACTGCTATCTAATCTTGTTGGGTTAAAACATAAATAGCTTAAATTATTTAAACTCAAGCAAGCACTAAGTTTATTATTAATTAACATATTAAAGTTAAAATCCCCACAACAAATAACTTTTTCATACTGGGATAAGTATTGTGAAAACACAATTTGTAAATTAGTTATATCATCAGTACCAGCCGGAGGAGGATTATAAATAACTAAAACAAGAATTTTACCAAAACACCCAATGACCTCAGATGCTAAAATTTCAAGTTTGCCCAAAGTTCCACAAAATAATTTATTGGTTTTTAATGTACTCCTAAAATATATAGCAACCCCACCCCATCGCGTGTTGTTAACTCGATCAAACCGCATTATATTATAATTATTAATATAAAGCGACCCGTTTGAAATCTTATCGTCAAGAAAAGTTTCTGTCAAAGCAAGGAAATTAAATTTATATTCATTCAATAAAATAACAATATCATTAAAATGTTTTACCAAACTACGGACATTTAAATGGCCAAATTTCAGACATACATTAATATTTACCTGCAAAACATCACCTGTAACAGATTTGCTCTCAGATTTACAATAATTTAATGGTTGGGATTGAAAAAGAGTTCAAATTATAGTCTCGTTAGGTATTGATTTAAAAGTTGAGTTAGAGACTAGTTTGACTTGACTTTAATTGACAGTAATTATTTGACTTAACAATAATTATTTTTAAGCCGTTTAGGGTAAAACAGCATTTTGTGCAATTTGGCGACTAAACCAAAGTATACACCAATATCAGATTCGATCTGCTCAACGACATGAAACCATTCCATTGTACCTGAAACGCTCGGTAATCCAAATCAAAATATACTCAAAGGCTTATGCAAATATTATTAAAAAGAAAAGAAATATTTCTGTTACATCTTTTCAACAACTTGTGCGATGGTTTGAATTATTTATGTGTTTATTAAATTTACCCACCACATTTAAAATCAAATTATCAGTAAAAAGTAAATATTTGAATAATTTCTTGTATATTTGTCATAATATTGTTTTTTATATGCTTCCTCCTACACTTGAATAATTTTTTTCGAATACATATGTACATTTGCTTGTTTATGTTGTTGTATTAAAATCCATAATAAACTCCATTATATCATCATATATCAAAAATATATAACATAAACAATTTTTGTTATACATTAATTCACATAATATGCTGTGTATACGTACAACATATATAACATCAGAAACATAACATAACATATTGTTACTACGAAAACAATGACATTAACAAAGTAAAACACCGAAAAAGTATTCTCGACGGATTATCACTTTTTTGTATGTTACATAAATAAAAAAAAGTGCGTTACTGATGTTAAGTATTATGATATGCTTTTTTTCGGAAAATGGAATTGACTTGTAAAAGTAATTATAAATGTATGTATATTAAAAAAAAAAAAAATGTAATGTTGTATACATCTACATATTACAAACAAGTAGCAGATAATATAAATATAAAATTCTGTATATTTTGTTAAATTTATATAAATTACACTTGATCCTTTTTTTTTCATTTTCCCCGAACATGTGAATACCTGCATAGTGTACCTTGTATGAATATAATGTTACTCTTACATTTACTCTATATTTTTACTATTGTATAATTTATTGTCACACGTTTATTTATTTATTTCAGAATTTTTTTTTTTTATTGAAAATCAAATGGGAGTAGTTATACTCAATCACTGTCACTGAATTTAACACTTAGTTAAATATATAACGGAAACATGGAAAATCTTCTTTTGTTTTACAGGGAAAAAAAGGAAAATTATTTGTGTATATTTTATATTTATGATGAAAAATTGAAATTGTTGTTCGTCTGTAAAAATTGACAAATGTTACAAAAATTATATACCTGGAAAAGGATATGTTAATATAATTCGGTTATAATTTGATTTCCTTTAAAAAATGTAAAAAAACCAAAATAAAACTGGGAAATTTTTTGTATTCCCATGTAGTTATATTTGATCGACTTTTGGATTACCATTTGTATGTTTTTATTTTATTTTTATTTTTTAAATATTTATGTTGAAGCACAACGATGAAGTGTAAAATTTCATTATAATTGATTATTGTTTTAATGATGGTATTAATCATGATGTTGCTATTGTATACGTAAATATATACATAATCTAAACTTAATTCAAGGACATAAATTTCAATTATTAACAGGTTGAGAAGCATAATATAAAAAATAGGTACGCCAACCAAATATTATGAAATTATAAAACGTACAGTGTGTGTATGCGGTGAATTATTGACTGTGCTGTATGATGTTATACATACCTATGTATGTATATATACAAAAGGTATATCTCATGGGTACTCAAGGCAATGCGCAATTTTTTGAAAATGAAATTTATTGTATTTATACAAATAACGGTATATTGGAATGTGTGAGATTAAATTTTTTTTTTTTTGTATCAACTGAATGTTAATACTATTAGGATTTGAACTTTGATAAAATATGATATAAAAAACGTCTACACGTTTATTTTGGACCGTAAAATAGAATACAAGAAAAATCTTTTATGGTTAAATTTTATGTTTTTATGTTGAAAGCGAGCTTTTCCAATTATTCGCGCAGTAGTGTAGCTACGCGTGCCAGATACTAAAATTAGATAAAGCATTCGAATTATTAAAAATAAATTAGCGCGACGCTTGATAACATTTCTCTGATTTATATAATTTTTTTCGATTCTGAACCTAATTAGATAATTTCACTCACTAAATACGATTTTAAATCCCTAAACTTTAAAAATTAAAAATGGCTGATATATAGTCTCTAAAAACTTTTTCCTAGAGAACCATGAAAAACATATTTCAGAGAAGATGTCTATCAAATAGAATATATATTATATATTTCACATCATCCATTTTAATTTGATTAAGGACACCACATTTTCATTTTATCCTGTAGAGGCTACCACGTATTCTTACGAACTTCGAAAAAAATTAAATTGCAGCTAACTTCATTTTCGTATTGTAGGTACCGTCTTCCGCGAATTTGAATCAACATTTTGTTCGCAAGTAAGAAATATCCTCCAAAAAGTCCAATCTACAGGAACAGGAGGAAAACCAACTGGGATACCTTTAGAACTTTTCTGGGTAATTCACTACCAGTTCCGGTGCCAAAACCTCCAAAAACTGCGCAAGAGCTCGATGGCTTGGTGGACGAATTGTCCAGCGCTTTTAATGAAGCGATACTGGGCTCTAGTCCCCATAGCAGGCCTAGGGGTGAATCGCGGCCACCTTGGTGGTCCAAGGAGGTTCAACAAACATGTCGAAAATGCAAAAGACTGTTCAAAACAGCACGAAAAACAAAATCTGCTGTAGACTGGGACTCCTATAAGGAAGTCCTAAAAATTTATAAATATCAATTGAGAAGTGATAAGACCAGCTCTTGGAGACTATACTGTGGCAAGATTCAGGAGTCTTCGGAGGCTACGCAAAGTACTATCAACTGGTCTTTCCATCCCAAGTTATCTTCAACGGCCGGATGGGATATGGACCACTAATAGTGCGGAATCGCTGGAATTTCTGATGGAGACTCATTTTCCTGGTTGTTCCGAATCTGTACCTAGCACGTCAGTAGGTAAAAGGGCAAGTAGTCTCATAGGCCAAATTATTAGCAGAAAAAAGATCCTGTGGGCGATAAACAGTTTTAAACCATATAAATCGCCTGGACTCTAGAGGTAATTTTCAAAGGAAGCCTACAACTATTTCACATTCCTAGTAATTGGACAGAAGTGAAGGTTGTTTTCATACCTAAGGCGGGAAAACGCTCACACTGCAATCCCAAGGACCTTAGACCGATTAGCTTGTCTTCATTCCTTTTTAAAACACTGGAAAGACAAATAGAGGCTCATATTAGAGGCATGATTGTGTCGGAAAAGCTGTTAAAATCTCAACATGCCTATTGCAAGGGGAGTTCTGTAGAGAGACTCTGCTATTTTATGCTCCTCTATATATCTTACCTGGACCTGTAACAATACAGGGCACTCATCTATTTTGTGCAACAAACAAACTCCCAAGACCACCGACTATACTGTCCCGTCACTATCTTTTGACACAAAGTTCCGGGCTAGGATCCCATCCAGGGAGGACTGTATGATGTGTGCAGTTTTGGAACCAGGAGTTATAAACTTCTTCACTGATGGTTCAAAACGGGTCAGGAAAGTTGGGGCTGGAGTGTTTTGCGAGGAACTTCTGTTAAATCTCTCCTTCCGTCTCCCCGAATACTGTAGCATTTTTCAAGCTGAAGTAATTGCCATAAAGGAAGTCGTAGACTGGTTGAAGTATAATGTAATATCAGTTCGTGATATTCGTATATATACGGACAGTCAGGCTGCCATTAAAGCGCTTCAATCACACCTCCTCACGTCGAAAATAGTCCAGAACTTTCTCTCATCTCTTAACGAGATGGCAGATCAGTTCAACATCCATATTATATGGGTGCCAGGACATTTCATAAGCACAGGGAATATAAACGCCGATGAACTGACTCGACGTGGTATAACAGACAACTTCTCAGAATGTAAAAAGGTTATTGAAATGCCTTGCTGCTTCAGGAAGAAGCTGGCAGGCTGACAAATGACTGATGGTCAAATATCACCTCTAGCGTAATAACACGGCAGGTCTGGCCTTTGTTGGACTTGACGAGATCCAAACAGCTGATCTCACTTCAGCGAAGTCAGATCAGTATGGTTTAAAAAACTTTCACTCGTCCCCAACTCACTCAACATTTCACTACACCTGAAACACGACTCCAAAATTAATCCTCAAATAAACATATTCGGAAAAACTACATGCAGTGTTGGACTGTAAATTAAGGACATCTGTACCGGAATTGTATTTTGTTCTAGTACTATACAATATAATAAAAAGGTACTAAATTTTCGATATTTAAGGAATTCCTTAGAATCAGACTGCCCTGAAAATGAAATGGGATTGACAAGGTAATATTATTGTTTATTAAACATTGTATATTGTTACGTTTTTGCCTTGTCAATAAAGGCTCGTATCACTGGAATGTGAATAATACAAAATCAATTCAATTTATTAGCAACGAATTTATTTATTTAGCACAAGAATTATTACAACACAATTTCAATACAATTTATTAATACAAAAAGTGACAAAATAACATTAAATAAATTATTCTTAAATTTTACTGTACACTAATAATTTTTATTTCGCACAATTTTACCATTCACTTCTACTTTTTATTTCCACTAAATCACTTATTAAATCACATTTTAATTCCTTATTAACCTTCACATTGTCGCTTACCAAATACTACTAATCCAAGTCGACTTCGTTCGCCTTTTTATATACATAAACCAAACTTCTATAAAGCTCATGACTTTTCCAGTTACAATCCATTTTAGTACAGTAAAACATTAAGCTTTTAATTTAACTTGTTCTATTATAGTCTAGATGTCACCGTCACAATAATATTGTAACGGTGAAACCTAGTGTGTAATAGAATAACTTAAATTAATAGCTCAATTTTTAACTGTACTAAAATGGAATTTTCCATGATAAAATTGTTCTAAATGTTTCTACACTATTAGTACCAGAGAAGTCATGACCTTTCGAGAAGTTTGGTTTGTGTATATAAAAAAGCGAATGAAGTCGAATTGAATTATAAATATTTTATAAGCGATAGTGTAAAGATTTAAAAGGAATTAAAAAGTAATTTATAAAGTGTTTTTGTGCGAAATAAATTTTATAAGTGTACAGTAAAATTGTGTGAATAATTTATAAATAGTGATTTTGTGAATTAAAATTAATAAATTGTGTTGTAATAATTTTCGTGTGAAAATAAATTAATTCGTTGGTAATAAATTAAATTGATTTTGTTTTTATTCACATTCCAGTGATTCGAACCTTGAGTGACTAGGTACATAACAATATTGTTACGTTTTTGCCTTGTCAATTAGGGTTTGTATCACTGGATTGTCAATAATACAAAATCAATTTAATTTATCTCCAACGAATTTATTTATTTCACAAAATTTATTACAACACAGTTTATACATAAAAATTCACAAAATCACTTTTTATAAACTATTCTCAAATTTTACTGATCACTTTTACTTTTTATTTCGCACAAAAACACTTTTTAAAACACTTTTTAATTCCTTTTAATCTTTACACTATCGCTTACCAAATATTTCTGTTTTAATTCGACTTCGTTCGCCTTTTTATATACACAAACCAAACTTCTAGGAAGCTCATGACCTTTCTAATTAAAATAGCGTAGAGATATTACCTAACAATTGTATCATGGAAAATACCCCTTTAGTACAGTTAAACATTGAGCTATGAATTTAACTTTTTCTATTACACACTAGGTGTCACCGTCACAATATTATAATATGACGGTGACATCTAGATTGTAATAGAACAAGTTAAATTGATTGCTCAATGTTTTACTGTACTAAAATGGAATTTTCCATAATAAAAATGTTCTAAATGTTTCTACGCTGTTCTAACTATAAAAATCATGAGCTTTCGAGAAGTTTGGTTTGTGTATATAAAAAGGCGAACAAGATCGAATTGGATTATTAGTATTTGGAACGCGATAGTGTACACTTGTAAGATTATTATTAGTAGTATTTGGAAAGCGACAGTGTGAAGATTAAAAAGTAATTAAAAATTGATTTAAAAAGAGTTTTTGTGCGAAATAAAAAGTAAAAGTTATCAGAAAAATTGTGCGTTTAATTTATATGAAGTGATTTTGTGAATTTTTATTAATAAACCGTTTTGTACTAATTCTTGTGTTAACTAAATAAATTCGTTGGTAATAAATTAGATTGAGTTTGTATTATTTACTTTGCCAATTTTTCGATAAGCTCGAATAAAAAACTACTAGTTAGAAAATTGTGATCTTTGTGCGGTGGTCATTATTGGAAGAAAGCTTTGAAAAATGATTGAAAACCGTGCAGTGATGCATACCTAAAGAAATTTTCTAGTTTATCAAATCTTACTCTAAATTTAAAGATTTTTTCAAAGCAGCAACTTTGTGAGCAGCAATCGAAATGAATGGTATTAAGGTTCCTTTTCTTTGAGTAACAAATACTTTGGAAGACTAACATGTGAAATTATTTTACTTTAGAATTCTTCTTTTTTATTTTTTATTTTGTTGGGGGTGGTAAAAATCCATTTACGCACATGTGTCGGACTCTCGCCATCGAACTACCGACTAAAACCGTCCCTATCATCTGCAAGGCTAACCTGGGACCGTTTAACACATTACTTCAAATTAGTCTTCGCGATTTCCCGGATTTGCTAAAAAAAAAACTCACGTTGGCGTCGATTGTGATCCTCAAATACTTCACTGTCTTTTTTAGCTATTTCGGTTTTATTGAGAGCTAGCTCAATACTGTGTGCCGTCATCCATCTGTTTACGGTCAGCATAACCCGATTTAGCTTTAGTTGCGCTAACTTTGTAATACGTCCACCAATAAGTATTGCAATATCGTCCGCATATTGAACCAATCGTGTCCCTCTGGCATTTCGACTATTAAAATACCGTCGTACAACGCATTCCAAAAGGTAGGAACTAATATAGAGACTTGGGCTGCTCCTCCTGTGACCGCCATTTCTCGCTGCCCCTCTTCCGTTTCGTATAACAGGGTGCGGTTTCTTTAATAATCATCTATTATTCGTATCAGACAGCTAGGTATATGAAACTTATCGCACGATCGCGCAGAGTTAAATTCGTTTTTAATATCCAGCGTCACAAATAGTAAGATCCGACGTGACTCTCAGCTCTCTTGACCGCCACCGTAATTTCCTGGATCGCATTAATTGTGTATAACCCCACCCTAAAGCCATACTGTCGAAGTGAGAGATCACCGACAGCTATGATCGCCGCAGTAAGTCTTGCTTCGATAAGGTTATCGAGGACCTTGCCCGCTGTGTCCATTATGCACAGGGATCGGTAAGACGAAGTTAGCTCTGGGTGTCCTTTAGCTTTGCTAATCCTTGTCAGATAAGCAGTCTTCCATCGTGAGCTAAGCACACCCTCGGAAAGGCACAAGTTATACATATTTAACAGCAGTTCCGGCTTTAGTTGGAAGATCAATTTCAGAACCTCGCCTGGTATTCCGTCTGGACCAGGGGACTTTTTGTCCTTCATTGTTCTAATAGCCTTCTCAAGTTCTTCTACGGAAAATAAAGGAACTTCTTATCTCGTTCGTTAACTGTTTCAGCTCTCTTTGGGTGACTGGGGAAGAGAACTCTCGTTTTTCGTATTTGATAGATCCCATAACATGGGCTTAATCTACCTGATCAAATCTCTTCTCTAGACATAGCACGCAGCGGCTTTTATTGCCACATAATTTTGCCTCGTGATTTTCACTGAGACACCCGTAACACAGCTTGCTCCTGTCTGGCACATCACAGTTCCTGGCTACATACCGATAGTCGAAGCACATAAAATCCTGCAATATTTCCAGCCTATTTTGATTTTCCCTTTTTTTTCCCCTTTTTTTTCAGAAGCTTCCAGCCTGCTCTACCATTCAATACTACTACGACCATTTTCTTTTCCCTAAAGCTTAGGAAGACATTTACCTGTATATTCTCTATCTTCGGAGTTATTTCCTTAAGTGCTTCCTCCACTTCTGCTTTTTCGATCTAGCAATCCAAATCGCTTATCTTAACCGTGACCTTGTCCCCAAGGCTAACCACGTTTGCTTTGGCACACAGTGAATTTCTCAGAATCTTTTTAAATATTTGCTTATTTTTGGTGCGCGATTCTAGCCCTAGAAGGACTCCCCCGGCTCTGGCTTGTCGGATTGCTCGTATTTCTGCAGCGGACTCATTCGGGCTTACCGTGCCCTGTATCTCCCTCAAAACGAAAATTAATAGACATGATGTTAAAATATTTCAAAATTGATTGATTAGAGTGTACGGCCAAGCATTATAGCAGGAACTCCAGGACTCCCGGGCATACACCTTACACCCGTTTACGTATAACAAAAACGAAGGATAGGATAGGATTATTAGTTGGGACAGATTCGACCTGATTACAAAAACCTATGCGATCGAAAGATAGTAAAATTGTTAGTAAATATTTGGTAAAAATAGTTAGCACAGGACAACACAATTTCTTAACTACAGCTTATTCACTACTTGATTGATTGAAATTTAATTCTGAAACTAAGGATTAATTTTAATCCCTATAATAATAATTAATTCTGGAACTATGTTATATTCTGAAAATTTGATTATTTATTAGCAAATTAAGGAAGAGATCCCTTTAAATATTCTTTAAACTAAATTGATTAATATACATTAATGAGCAAAACACAATATCGAGACTTTCCCAATTCTAAGCTATTAATTCTAAAAGAATGATTAAAAATTGTAAATTTCTAAGCTACGACCATAAAATTAAACCTAAACTAATCAGCAATTTCCTACAGATTTAGAAAAAAAAGGGAATTAATAATGTTGAAGTTAATTATTTTTAAAATTATATGATATAATTTAAAAATTGATACAACAAAAGTTTAGAATCACCAATAATTTAGTTAAGTACTATAAGTATATACAGTCATAAATATTCATAAAAGAACACGTTACTTCGTCGAAAACACATGACTAGTACAAAAAATTAGGTCTGCCACCAAAACAAAAAGTCCACTGCACTGCCACTGCATGACCAAATAATACGTTCGCAAACCGATCAGACCCCAACGGCACTCCATAGAAACAGAAAAAATTTACCAAATAAAACCCAGGGCAATCTAGCTCTTCAATTTCCCTGACTCGCTCCTACCCAGTAAATACTTTGCAAAGGCCAGAAAATGGCCCGGGCTACAACTTGCATTCACCACAGCAATTCCGAAGCGAAAGTTCCCGAATGATGAAAAAAAAATAAAAATCTTCATCAAAACCTGCAAAGAACAAGGACTAACTATTCGCTAAACCGCTCTGCTCCCAAAACCGATCGACCACCAACTGTGGCCCACAACTACCCAAAAAAACGTCAAATCAATGGCCTACAAAAAATCAAAGGAAGTGGTAAGCCATCCAACTCTCAAAAGGCGAGGTCATCTGCCACAAAACAACACACCGCTCGAGTACCAGGAACGACAAAAAATATCAAATGGTCGAAACTGCAAAGTTAGCCCAATTCAACCCAAAACCACAATAAAAACCGGCCACTGCCCGACGAGCGACGAACACGCAGGAAGGTCGAATAGCAAAAAGCGATTTTCTAAGATTTTCTCAGATGAAAAAATCACATTTTGCCATTCATCCCCCCAAACGCATGCATCACTCGGCTACAGTAGCCAATTGTTGACACGGTAATGGGTCAAATCAGGTCCACCCCGCAATCTGGACTACCCAATACTCCTCGCCGCTTCCTCTGCAACAGACAACCCCAACCCCTCCATGATTCGATCCGCGGTCAACATCCTACGCGTCGCCTCCCCCACTACCCCCTCCCTCCGAAAGACAGACAGCCTACTACATCATTTCTTTCCTTTTTTAAGCCAAACTTGAACCTTCCCCTAGATAGCCACAGACCACAGCCGATGGTCTTAGTAGTTATTCTATGCAGCATACAATTTGTATCTTTAATAATGTTACAAAGCAGTATTCAATTATCAAAAGTTAACACAACACCAACCGCACTGAAATAGAAATAATTTTTCTAAAAATTGTAAATATTAAATATAATATATTTCACAAATAACGTTGCTGATAAATAATTACTTTAAACTACAGGTGTAGGGCTACCGATATCTGTTACTCGTTTCATCGTATCCATTATTATTACAAAATTATTATTTTTATTTATTTCGTAGTAAATAAAATTTTTGAGAATTGATTTTATTTTTCCTAAAGTTTGATATGCAACCCAAATTTCAATTTTTCATAAGGGAACAACAAAGTTAACAACTTTGTCGCGGTTAATAAATAAAATAATTTATGGCGTGCCTGTCAAGAGTAGATTATTGCGTTTGACGCATACATTAAAAAAAAATTCATATGGGACAAAAATATAAAAAAAAAAAAATTTAAGGTAATTTGCGGGTAATGTTTTTGTTCACATTTTTTTTTTTTTTAAATAATCTAAATTATAGTAAAAAATGTATTAAGGTAAAAAGAAATGAAAAATTTAATTTTTGCACGCAATATAGAAAAAATAAAAATTTTAATAGTTATAATAATAATGTTCATGACTGAACAGAGTGTAATGAAGTAAACAAAAAAAACAACTAAAAATCATTAGTTTATCATTATTTTTGTAATGAAAATTAATAGTACATAATTTATGAACAAGTACCTTATATTTTAAATTGATTTAAATATTTACATGATAAAACTTTTTGCTGGTTTTGGTAAAACAATCAACTTATTGGCTAAAACATATAATAGACCGGATTTAACAGTGGATGAATTGCTTGTTTTAATAGTTATACTTATTTTATAATACTTAGGGTGAATTTCATAATGGGGTAATTTTTGTTACAGTAATGTTACTAATGTATGGTTTTTTTATGGCGCCTCTTTATCGTACACCACCGTTAAAACTAATCAAAAAATGTTAACAAATGTTAGCATATTAAAACTTTAACAATTTTTTATTAATAAAGTTATTTGCCCTATCTTATCGATCTGGAATATCTGCCTTTAAGTAAAATCAGTCGACAGCCTAGAACCATAACCAAGTAAATGTGCCATTGATCAGACAAGAGCTAATTCAAAATAGAAACATCTAATAAAATTATGGCATAAATGGTAAATCTTAGAATTTAACTGTTTGTAAAATGAAAACAGTTAAAATCTAAAGTACCTATTCCCTTCCAAAATTAAAACAAGTTACTGAATTGCTGGGCTACATTTTTCATTCGTAAGTAAAGTAATTTTCTTAATTACAATATTTGTGTATTAATTTAATTAAGATAGACATAATGAAATATCACATAATGCAACAATCCGTAGATTTACGAACTCTAAATTTACGAAATTTTGTTAATGTCAAAAATAAACCAAAATCACCGTTTACGAAAAAAACATTTTTATTTTTGAATTTTTGTTTATTTCGAATAATTCTAAATATTGCTTTTGCTGATGAGTTATTGGAATTGGTATAAAATGTTTTGAATGTGCCTTGCATGTGGTATACATTTAGGACCAAGTTGAGCGTACACACATTCGAGTATATTTTTTTCACTAATCATATGGTATTACATTTTTAAAAATTAGGCAGATATAAAAACTAAAGTGCAATAATCGACTGTTTGTATTTTATCTAATTTTTATTAAAAATATCAAAAGAATTCGATTTATTTTGAGAATCATATCATAGAAATTAATTTAATAAAAAATATATAATATAACAGTTATTGAAATCATTCATCCTTTGAAAGACTGCCTTATCTACTACTTGCACCTGAGAATGGCACAATTTTTTAGTAAAGTTTTAAAAGAGGGAGCCAAAACTTGATTCTGAAAATATTAAGTTATATTTTTCTAACTAAAAATGGTATTAAAATCCAGAAGATTTTCGCTACTAAAAGCCAGACATTTGTGAATTATTGTGATCCAACCAAATGTGATTTTTTCTTTTTTTCAATTTCCTCTGTTTTTCATCTGTATAGCAATATCCTTCTTATGTCAATTTCGCTACCTTTCCTCTTGTCCACATGACCTTGTATAGGTAAAATTAAAAAAACATGGAAAATTGATTGGTTTCAAAGTAATTTTTTATCGTTCGTAAATCATTTCTCGCCAACAGGTAACTTTTAACCTATCATATTTTTACTTTTACGCATTAATCGTAAAATTTATGACATTTTTTAGATACAAATTAAAAATTTAGTACATTTAAATAAATATAAATCAGTTAAGAAACTATAAATTGATAAAAATTAGTATTTTAGCATTTTTTTTTAAACTCTATTTGTTGTCAGAGGAAACTAATTTGCCGACATTTAGTAATAATTTAAAAAAATTGATTTATCCCTTAGTGGACAGCAGAAAATAACGATCGTTTTGCTGTATGTTTCTGTTGTCTAGGAAAGCTTGAGTTAAAGAACTGACAATTGGCGGAAACAATTTTATGTTAGGACAGTAGTAAATAGAATACGTGTAAAATATGAGTGTTATTATAAGACCACTAAAAATTTAGAAGGAATTGTTTTTTTTTCATAAATATATTAACCGCGCTTTCCGAAATATAGGTCCAACATATGAATATCCAATACACAAATCCTACCAACTTAACCATTTACATAACAAAATTGTAATATTTAGCACATTAAATTTATTAAATTTAATTTTTATTATTAATCACAATTCAATCAATTTTATTAATAAAAAAAGAAGAAAGTTATATTGGTAAACATGATTTTATCAGATTACGGATATAATTTACTAAAACAAATAATTTGAATGTCCCGGGTAGTGTATGTAGCGTTCCCCAGCGGGAGAATAAATATATTAAATCCACATTGAGAAACTTCCTCATTGATTAAAATCAAACAAACCTTGCAATAACCTCATAGTAACTATAACTAAGGCGAAAAATGTCGGTTCAAATCAGGCTACCCACTGAAAATCCAAACGAAAACTCGGATATATGGCTCAACCAGCGAATCAATAAAACTTAACGTAATAATGCGATAAATGGGTTTTGCTTGTTACTGGCCAGCGAAACTTTAACAACTTTTTCGTTCAGTTTCGTTAAATATATCTGTCACTTAACAGAGCGAAAAACTACGTGCAAACTGAAGGAAATGTCAAATACCATCAAATAGTCATCTTGTTTATTCAAATAGTTTTATTATTCTCGGTAAACATTTTATCAGTAAGTAAAATTAATTTTCTTAATAAAATTAATTGTGAATCATTTTATATTAAATTTTTTGTAATGGGTTTCCCCATTTTATTTAAAATAAAATGTAAAATAATTTCGCAGTTTTTTTTTGTTTATTGAGAAGTTATTACGTCAAAAATATGTTTGTACATTTTTAAAATTTTATTGTATTTTTGATTTAGACATTAAGAAATGGATTATTCTTCCCTAATTAGTGCTGTGGAAAGCCACAAATGTCTTTACGATAAGACTGATAAATGTAATAAAAATTTTATATTGTTACGTTTTTGCCTTGTCAATTAAGGTTCGTATCACTGGATTGTGAATAATACAAAATCAATTTAATTTATCACCAACGAATTTATTTATTTCACACAAAAATTATTACAACACAGTTTATCAATAAAAATTCACAAAATCACTTTAAATAATTTTTACACAATTTTACTATTCACTTATAAATTTTATTTTACACTACAACACTTTTTAATCACCTTTTAATTACTTTTTAATCTTCACACTGTCGCTTTCCAAATACTACTCATAATCTTACAAGTTTACTCTATCGCGTTCCAAATACTAATAATCCAATTCGATCTTGTTCGCCTTTTTATATACACAAACCAAACTTCCCGAAAGCTCATGATTTTTATAGTTAGAACAGCGTAGAAACATTTAGAACATTTTTATCATGGAAAATTCCATTTAGTACAGTAAAACATTGAGCTATTAGTTTTACTTATTCTATTACACACTAGGTGTCACCGTCACAATATATAAGGAAAATCAATGGATCGAAATTGCAGAATTCACTGAAATATGAAGTAAGTTAAAATCTTAATATTACGTACATAGTTAGAAAGGTGAATTCCGCACTCTAACAATTTTTTTCCTTTTATATTTATAGAAGACGATTGCAAGAAAAGATGGTTATATTTAATAGAAAAATTCAGGAAAGAATTAAAAAAATATGATGGAACGGGTAGCGAGGCGGTCGTCGAGGAATGGCCATATTATGAAAGCCTTATGTTTTTAAAACCTTTCATTCAACCGAGAAGGTTAGTATGCAGTTGAATGGTAATTGCGATATTATCAAACAATTTTATATGTAAACGTTTTTCTTTTTTAGAACCAAATCGAATTCCAGCGACCTGATTATGGAATCTTGTGAGACAGACGACAGTGTTTCTGATATTAGGTCGTTGAAACAGTCTAGAGTAGATCCCTTCGCCGAATCCTGCTCAAAATTCAATGAGTATTTGGAAAGCTTCGAAGAAAGGCAAATGGCTAAAAAGGTAGATCTGGACGACCAGTTCCTAAAAACTATTAAATTAATGATCAAGGATTTGCCCGAGTCGTATAAAAATACGGCTCGAGGGAAAATAACAAGATACAACACAAATTTAACAGCGAAATATTTAAGTAAAGTAAACGGTACAGCAATTAAGCGTAGCCGACAAAATTAGAAAATTAGTATGTGATAATATAATGTACTCGTATAATGAAATGAATTTTTAATGTGATTATTGAAATAAATAATGTGATAAATGAAGTGAAATGATTACATTTTTTTGAAATAAATAATTAACAGGAATCTTTAAAATTTATATCTTTAATTATTATTAATTAATTATATTTTGTATACAAAAATCAAATTTGATATTGAAAAAATTATTGAAGCCACTCTAGTCTGCCTTCATTATTTACAAAATCGTATAAAACGTTCCTCATTTTTATGGCATTGCTCTACCCTAATACATGGACAATTCGCGACGCTTTAATAAAAGGAAGATTCCGAACTATTTTTTGTCGCCATAACCCTTGGTGTTGTTGGTGGTTAACATCGTCCCAGTCCATTAATTGCGACGGTGCGTTTAGAGTCTTAATTTCTTTTTTAAGTCTCAGAAAATTGTGTAGAGCGATACATGCTAACACAATTTTTACCGCGTTATCAGGCTGCATGTATAGTGTGGTTAAAAGTATTCGCCATCTACATACCAAAATTCCAAAAGCATTTTCAATTACGCGTCTGGCTCGTGATAGGCGTATATTTAATACCTCCTTTGCTTTTGGAAGACCTATCCCCCCCGGGTATGGTTTCATTAGATTCGAAGCCAAAGTGAATGCTGCATCCCCCATGAAAAAATGTGATATTGTATTTTGTGTGCCTGGTAATACGGATGGCTCTGGAAGTATGAGATTACCAGCACAAAGTCGCTTCCCAAAACTACTTTGGTTGAAAATTCCTAAAATATATATACATAATTTAGTGCACTGTAGCCACATATCGTACCTCGTTGTAAAATAGTTTCGTTCTGATTTGCAATGCACTAATAAATTTTTTTTACAATTTTGCTCTATTACAAATTATATTGAAGAATTGTGTGTATCCAAACCTGTTTTTATTTGGTGGTTACCTGTGTTTATTTCATTGTTCTTAGACGCTAATAAATAAGCACAGCTGAACCTGTTTTCCACAGTCCTTTTTACACAATTGTTTTATACGATAGGAACGTATCTAAGAAACCCTTTTTCAAATTTAAATTACACAGTATGGTGTAATTTAAACTACAATCTTCAGACAAAACTGAAATTATGTTTCCTTATATATATTAGCAAAACCTTCTAGAGTATAGATCCATAATGACTTATTTTTTAGAAGCTTTTTTAGTGGTATAACTTTTCATTGATTTCTATAGGAAACCATAGTAAAAATGGTGTCTTTAAGCTTCAATTTTTTCAATGAAAAAAGCAAATATATTATAAAACGTTTAAATAAATGTTTTCTACATACCTTGAACAACAAGATTCAAAAAGGCTATATTGTTATTGAATAAATATTAATTACAGATATATTAAAATTAAACTATGCCTAAAATATATTTTTCGAATTTCCATTTTGAAAAATAAATCAAAGTTTCCTCTGATGAATTAAAATAATACTTGCAAAATTTATCTTTAGTTTTACTAGTGTACGTAAGATGTCTAAAATATTTACAGAAAAATACGAAAAAAATTATTTAGTCACAAAATTATCACTCGTACAAAATATTTTGTGAATTTGTTTTGCTTTTCCTACAATTTTTTTACTTGAAATTTCCTCAGGTGGTAATTTTTGGTATGATTTTACCAAATTTTTACGGTAATCACTGCCGTCTATGTAATGTAAATTGACTTAATGACCAAACGAATTATAGTAAGCTTTTATTTCAATTTGATCAGAATGAAGTTGCTATGAATTTTTTTACTATTTTGGTTTAAATAACTCAATTATTACAAGAAAATGAAAACGATAGACTTAAACGACATTCATATATGTTAAAATTCAAACATTTATGAAAGTATTTCAGAAATCATAATTAAGAATTTGTAAAAATTTTTTCATTTAAAAATTTGTCTTAGGAAAAAAAGTAATTTCCATATGTCCTTATTTCTAATTCTCTTATAAAACCTCAGACTTTTTGATTATGGCTCTATAAAATACAGGGTGCTCTGGTATTAGTCATAAAAATCTATCTCTATTTAAAGTACTTTATGAATGCTTTTATCACGAAACTTGTAGTATATCGATCAATAGAAGCAATACAATTTCGTTGATCTATATCTACAAGGTTGGCGAAGCTGTTTCCCGGGTCATAAAAACTTGTATTAATAACTGAGAAAGACCTGTTTCCCCTATATAACATAACATGCTACATAGCAATGTTATATGACGTGATCCAACAATTATACAGCATGGATTTTTTTTCCAAGATAATTAATCGTATCGGATGTAATTTTTTGAACTGAATCCGAATCTGGTTACACAATTACTCTTTAAGCATTTTATTGGCAGTATTGCACTTTATGAGAATTTTTCAGAATTTACATTTTGTTCTCAGAATTTTTCAAAACAAAATATACATATTTATATAAAAAGGCTTAATTTTAGCCCGTTATACATTAATAATATTACATTCAGCACTGAGATATGATTAGCACCTGAAATCCTCTACTACAGAGAAAACAATTCTTAAACCTTTTTGAAATTATTGTTTTTAGGCTTTAGTAGAAATGTGAGTAGAGGTCGGCTACAAGTAAGCTTCAATCGTAGCTTTTTCTGCTACGTAAAATATTTTCCAGAACTATTTTTTTCTATAAGAAACCTCTGTAAATTAGTTTTAGCTGACCTCGGTGACTTCAGTTTACGTTACCTTAGCGAGAAATACAGAAAAAGTGGTACATAAATATTATTTTGAATCTCACGTCCTTTTGAAATATCTTGTTTTGAAATATATTGTTTTCACAATATACTGTTTTGTAGCTTATTGTGTTATGTGGTTATATTACAAATCAATCAGCCAATTGGTTCAACACAATGTGGCAATTACAATTATAAATTTTATGTTAGAGTATAAGGATTTTCTTCTTCAACATTTTGGGCTCCTTAATAATATTCCTAATCGTGCTTTTGAACAGTCTTTCCTTAATAATCATTTTCGATCTTAGCAAATCGGCGAAGAAAGTGTTTGTTAGAACTCTTTGGCCATTTGACTCTACCAGAAACCCTTCGTCTATCTAAATTAAGATAATACTCACTGTATTTACCAAAGAAAAATTAAGGATAAGAATCTCATCATAAGCAACTATTAGCCAAGAACAATTTTTAAATATCTGCAAAGGTTTTGTGAACAAATTTTTTTTTATTATGTACGAAATTCTTAAACATTTAAATTATTAATAGGTCAAAAAATATCCTCAAATATTTATATCTTTGGCACTCTGGGCAAAAATAATAATAACTATAATAAATTAAAATTATTTATACTCAATTGAGTTTTAAGTTTTGTTAGAAACATAAATAAACAACAAAACAAATGTCTCCAACAAATGTATACAAAAATATTCGTGTTGTGTTTTTATTCTTGTAAATTGTGCACAGTGTTTTAATTTTCTATTTTTATAATACAAAAATTAAAGTGTGACTATTTGCGTGTTCACAAAAATTATGAGGACGAAAATTATTTTTAGGTTTCCTTCTTTTTCCGTTTTCTTCGTTTTTGAAAAATTTTTCCTTTTTTTTGTTTTGTGTGTTTGCTTGTTGTTATTGGTGTGAAAAATAATAGGGTTAATAAATGATAAATGAATTAGATGATCTTTTTTATTCTCACCTAAATTAAATGTTTTTTGAGTTTTCTGTTTACATCAAATTTTCAATGATAACATAATTGAATCAGGAAATACATTTTTTTTTACATTTTCATGAGGTAATTAATTTAAAGTGTGTGTCTGTGTGTGTGTTTTTTTTTTTTTTTTTTTTTGTTAAATATCTCGTCAATTATGTAATCGAATAAAACGCTAACTAAAGGTATATATCGTGTGGCGATATCGCACATCGTAAGTTTTTTTTTTCGTTAGTTTGTTTCACCTATTTAAAAAAAACAGTTGGATTCAATTTAATTAGAAACAGCAAGGTGTGTATTTCATTTCATATATAGAGTTCGAGAATTTCAAAAACTGTTTCAAATTTGATTATGACTAAAAAATAAAACAAAATGTTATATTTGGTTGACCTGAGTGAGAAATGGCACATTGAATTTTTTGGTGAATAATTTATATCTGAAGTTTTATCTTTTATCGAAATAAAAGTAGAAACAATATTTTATTCCTAACAAAAAAAACAAAAAAATAATAATAATAATTTATATGTAGAGAAAAAGCACACAAAACATAAACTTTAAATATAAGCAATAACTGAAAACCAAAAAACAAACAAAAATTGTCTATAAAAAACTAAAAAATGAAATCTGTACATAAGCTTAGTTTAAACAATTTCCCAATTTTCACACAACCTACATATATATTATACAACGAGTTGAAAACCTATAGATTTTTTTTTTTTGCTGTCTCTAAAACATTTCAACAAATTGTCGCTTTTTTCGAACACACAAATATGTATATGTACATACGTAACACGACACATACCTACAGTACTATACAAAATACAAACACTTCTGGATATACATTATACATATTTTTGCCCATCAATTTTTATTGAAACTGCAGTAACATCACAAATATATCGTACTCTACAATCCCCATGAGAATGAGATTTTTTATTTCATAAGCATCCATACATATCTACGTACATACGTAAAAGCTAAAATTATTATCATTTTTTTTTTTTTTCGTTTTTTAAATGAAGAATTTAAACATAAAAAGTACAGAATGTATATAAATATATTTATACATATTTAACAACAAAAAAATGTGGCTAGTTGGTTTTTTGGTGACTGTAAGAATGCTCCAAAGCAAAGACAAAATTTTTTTATTTATATTCTCACAATCCTATATGATGTCCGCATTTACTACAATTCTTGAAAAAAACCAAATTTTTGGATTGCAGCCGAATCCTAAAAAGATAGGAATACATATGTATATAATAGTAATAAAAATCCAACCTCATTTTTATTTTGGATATATACTGGACACTGTAAAAGCTCAATGGTTTTGTTGTAGTATATTGTACATATATGTTATAACC
Source organism: Tipula vernalis (assembly GCA_958295665.1). Lineage (NCBI taxonomy): Eukaryota > Metazoa > Arthropoda > Insecta > Diptera > Tipulidae > Tipula > Tipula vernalis. The sequence goes on from OY282558.1 coordinate 431,967,783, forward strand.
ATACATAACATCCATATAACATCGTTAAACCTCCATGTTTAAACTATTGAAGTGAAGATTCGATTTTTTATTTTATTTTTTGCTGCCTTGTGGTAAAATGGTCATTCGTTTGGTTTCTATACATAGAGATATTAATAATATGATGATTGCCATTTGGTTAAAATAAATGCATAATATGGCTTTATGATTCAATACTTTTAACTGGGCAACTTATAAGAAATCAAGAGATATTTTATAAGTATATGAGCGAAATGATTTACATATGTTTGATATAAAGCATGAGTGTAAATTACCGCATTACAGCTTTTTTCTAGTTTTACCATTTGTGTAGCCAAAGAAAATGGAGAATTTTTCACAATTATTTACTTCGTCTATAAGTATATATTTGGGCGTCAGCCGTTATCAAACTTTACACTTGTGCAGCCATTGTCGAATTGCGTGTAAAAGTTGTTATCATATTAACGGCCGTTAATCCGTTACCGAGATAAAAATAAAACTGTGGAAAAAAAAAAAACAAAAAGAAAATTTCCAGTTTTTCCTTTTTTTTCCAGATAAGTGGTGCCAATATTTTTAGTAAAAGCTTGATGAGCCGCGCTTAGCGATTTTTATTCGATATAATTTTCATTCAGACTATACTGAAATATAAATCAAAACGTTCAAAAAATGAAAATCCATCCCAAAAACTATTTTCTACTTTTTACTTTTTCTACACTTTTTTCAAGTTTTTGCCCAAATAACGTTCCTGCACAGTTTTTGTTGAGATACAACTAAAAACATTGCGCGGTGATCAAAATCGGACAAACACTTTCCCATTTTTGATGATATGTTTGCAAATGCAAAGTTTTACGTCAAAATATACGTATATAATCAAGGAGAGAAACCCATTGGTCGAGAAGTAAGGTTTGTTTTTTAATCGACGACCAAATATTTAAGTAAAAGTTAGAATTTGAGCCTGTAGAAACTTTTTCTTGGTTAAAGAACCAGCGCCAATACTATGTAACGATTAGTACTTTTGCAAATATTGGGAAAAAAATTTCCTTAGTAATTTGGTTGGTTTTTCCCTTAAATATGGTAATTAACGGGTTTAAAATTGAATTAGTCTTTATCTATATTTTATTGTAAAATCATTTATTGTTGTCGCTTTGTTTTAGTGTTTTAATTCTTAATATTTATTTTTAAGTTAATAATTAATTTTAAATTATTCATTTTGTTTTTAATTTTTGAATTTTTAAACTATTAATTTACTATTTTATAATTATTAAATTTGTTTTTTTTAATTTTTAATTTTATAGTTTACTTTAATTTTTTAAAATTGTTGAATTTATCGTTTTTCATTTCACGATGTTACAATACATCACTATTTTTATGAACCTATAAATTTTGTGTTTAACGATTTTGGCTCTGATTAACAACTCTCACTAATGTAAAGTGTTTGCTACGGTATAATGATTATTTGCATTTCTGAAACCGAAGCGAATCTTCCAATAGATAATATCGATACCTCAGAGCACACAAGTACTATGTCCACTTTTACAATTTGTGGTAAATACAAAATTAAGATGTCAGTAAGGTATTTTTTATCATTTATAGTTCAGTTTTCTGGTGAGTCTTTTGAAACACTATTTCTAAGGACATTGAATAAAATTTAAAAATATTTTCAAATTTAGAGATATTGTTGAAAAAATTTCAAATATGGATATAGTACTTGTGTGCTCTAAGGTATCGATATGTGTTTTGGCGTAATTGTTATATTCAATCACTAAAGCGGTTATAAAATTATACATAATGCATTTGTTTCTAAATTGGTTATTCGCCAGTACATCACTGATTGAACCCAAGCCAATTTAGTTTTCGTTTTCTTGAGTTTTGATATTTAATTTTTTATGTTTTAGTTTTTAATAATTTTATTTTTCAGTTTTCACTTTTCTAATAATATGTAGGCAATTATTAAGTTTGTGAATTTTTTAATTTGATTTTTTTTTTTTGTTAATATTTTATATTTGATTTTCTTGTTTTTTTATTTTTAATTTTAATTTTTTAGCCATTAAAATTCAGATTTTAATTTTAAAATAAGACTAATGTAGAATTAAAAAAATTAATTTTCATGGTTAAAAAATATAAATTCAAAAAATTTCAAATTTTAATGCTTTTTGTGATCAATATAATTTTTGTGAACCTATACATTTTTTAATTAAAAATATTGGCTTGTTTCAGTCATTAATATTATAATATTTTTTAGAGATAATTAATAGATTCAATAATTTGAGATTTGCTACTATCTAGTTTTATTCGCATTACTTGTAAACATACTTATTGGTCAATAATATTTTTAAAACCAAAGCGAGGCTACCAACAGATGATTTATGTGTAGGAGTAATTGTTGAATCGAATCACTACAGCGCTTTACAATAAGAATTACCCACCATTTAGATTTTTATGTTTTAATTTTAATTCTAAAATTTAATTTAGGGACAGTAGCAGGGACAGCAGAGAAGCACCTACAGTTAGTACAAATTCGGGTGACCGCATATGAACATGATGATGGAACGAAATCTCGCCCCCTCACAACCGCCGATGGAAAAAATGGTGGAGGGAATAATAATAGTTGTTTACAGCTTTTCAGAAAAAAGAGGAAATTTGTGTTGTCATTGTGTCTTCTTACACAGGTTGGAATAGTAGATGAACTTTAAATTGTATTGTCTTGTGCTAAAAAATTACTAAAAAATATATTACTAATAAATTTTACTAACTATCAACTATTTAGGTGTCTGGAACCGGGTTGAGTCTTTGTTGCTAACATTCCTTTCCCATCTCTTGATCTTGTTATATGTAAAAAGGTGTACGACGGCGCCCTGGCCAGGGGTGGATATCACACTATTATAGACTTATGTGGCGCATTTCTTTACGGAGTTTTGGCTTCATGAAGAAATGGTGTGTCGAGTTGTAACATGGGTATAGTGGTGTGGTATTTGCATTTATAATACGGGAAACTTGCTTAATGCTTGATCGTACATCGCAATCAATCAATCAAATAATTAATATTAATAATTCGTGCTATTTTGTATAATAGAGACAACGTCCCTGTTTCATGCGAAATTCGTCGATTTGCTAATTTATAAAAAATTTTTTGCAAAAACCCTTTGGCCCATATCAAAATGACACTAAGTGCTGTGATTTTTAGAAATTTAAAAATAGGTAATAGAAACAAAATTGGAATTTAATGTTAGAAGGTATTTGAACGTTATTTTACACAATATAATTTTTTAACTTAATTTTTGTTTAAATAGACATTCAAAAGATGTACAAGTTCATAAATATGTATACAGTAACCCTCGCAAAAAATGAGCAAATCTTGTTTGAGGAGCTTATTAAGAGCCATTAAGCTTATTGATCTGAATCTTTAGTATAAATAACCACATGTATATGGGTTCACCTCGACGCTATTTGTTTTTCTCACGGTAGCCACATATTGTTTTAAATCGTCATAACAACGCCATTTATCATTGGATTTACAGTAACTTATAAAATGACCATTTTTACTCAATTGTTTATAACTGATAATACCTGTCAAATTGTAAGGAGTATGCTCAAGAAAAAGTCTCGATTCAATCCGATCTATTGTAAGTCTCGGTTTGCTTTCGGTAGGACAATCGGTGTAAATAGAAATTATTTTGTTGTATGTTTTGTTTTCAGGATTCATTTTATTTAGGCATACTGGACAGTTTTGAGATGGCACTTCCTCTATACATTTACCCAAATTTGCAAGTCCTACTTCCATTAATTCAAATAAATTAACAAGCATGAAGTTTCTTTCTTCTTCGACTACCGTTTCGCAATGTTGGCATTTTAGCTCTGCAGTTAAGCTAGGAATGCTTTTAAGCATGTACCCTGCAATATCCTGAATATTGCATTCGCAGCTTTCTTGAACGCCAAAAATCTCAATTAATATTTCTTTTCTAATACAATATGCCTTTTTTAAATCGTGGCTCAGAATACTTTCAATAATTTTTTGGACTCTTCCTTCAACTATGTTGCTTTTATTTATCCCCAATACGTTCACTGCTGCATCCAAAGCCTGAACTAAGGAATCAAATGCGCATGTGTTTGAGTAGTAATCGCATGTGTTACTTCCATTTTGTAGTACTGGTACCGATTTATTGGTAAAACTGTTTACTTGATTAGGCAATATCCTTTTTTTCGTTACTTTCCGTGGTCGTTTTGGAGTGCAGAAATCATCGTGTTTCTTCGAATTTTGACTTAAAATTTTTAATGAAGTGATAATCCGCTCTTTTGGTGACTGAGTATTGATTTCATTTAAATTTCTCAAATTAAAAGATGACGTTTTATTTTTGGGAGTTAATATGTCCGAATTTTTTCGCTTCCACACTGATTGAGAGAGTTGGATGTCATGAATGGATGGTTCATTATTGGACTTATAGTTTTCAACACTAGATTTTACATCCTTTATGGATTTTTTGGGTACACCTGCTAAAATTTCTCTATGAATTGTAACATTTCGGTCATGTATGTTTCTTACGAATCGCCCCACTTTTGTTGGCAATTTACCAATATTATTTGACGTTTGAAACCTTCGTTTAATTGTTGCAAAGTAATTCTCCACGTGGCTGTTGCTTTGCCTTTCACCATCATTTATAATACCACTCCATTAAGGCAAATAAGTCATATATTTTTTCAAAATTACATTCAGAAAATTAGGATTATATAAACTATTCAATCCTCCAACTATACCATAATTTTCTTCATTTTCACTTGAATCGACTTCGTCCATAATTTGTTCCATGTCTTGAAAATATGGACTCTGTAAATATATGGGCCTTGAGTTATCCCTATGTTTATCTGTTTTGTTACTAATTGTTGTATTTTTAAAGTTTATGTCATTGGTTATAATTAAATTAGCTAATGATTCGAGCACTTCTTGCACATTATTTCTTATATATTTTGATTTAAAAATTATTACAAGAAATTTCCATATCTCTTTGATGGTTCCATAATTGGGCGTCATGAAGATTGACGCAAACACCTCTTTGAGAATTTTATGATTTGATGGTGATTCAGAGAAATGTTTGTTTATGTCTTCCGCTATTGTGTGTGTTAAATGACAACAGCATAAATATACCTTTACCAGGGAATCTTTGGATTTGTAACACGAGCTATTTGTAATCAAACTATGGGTTGCTGTAAGGTATTCAATAATATCCATATCATTGAATGCGCAGAGTACTGAGTTAAGTTCAGCAAAAGAGAAATCAATGACTACAAAATTAAATACGGGCCAGTTTTTAAAACTTGCCTATACATGTAACCTGAACGATTTAAGCCAACCGCCAATTGAATCAGTTGTATGGCTTGAACTAACCATATCAGTTAGTGGAAACGGTGATGCAACGTCGGCATCACTAGTTTTTGCAGCTATTACCAGTGCATAATACAATATGCTTGGGCATGGTTTAAAAGGAGCCCGGATTAAACTTCCAGTAGCGTCCAAATATACTGGAAGATCTTTATTTTTATACATTTCTCTCATTAGTTTTAGTACATTATTCTGCATTGCACTATACGTCATTACTATGAAAGGACGACGCATAATTTTTTGTATATACTTATCATCGCTTAATTCACTCATTTTCCATTCTTCATCAATATCGAGAAAATCATCGGAGTTTTTATCGTTTGATTGTAATGCTTCAGATCTAATTTTTCTCAATACATCGTGGGATTTAGATTTTTGTATGGTATTGTATTTTTTAACAAAATCGATATTTTCTTCTTCAATTAAATTTTCAGCCACTTTCTCGACAGATTTTTCCAGTAATTTTTTTTATAAACATCTCTGTTATAACCTGAAGTAAAACTAAATTTTTTTGATTTGTGAATGATAGAATCATTTGTTGCATAAACATCGAATATTCCCTGGTTTAAATTTCGATTTATTAATTTATACTTTCGACAAGTCCTATCAAGATTTTTATGGCCGCAGTAAGTTCTAATTGACACCCGACTCTTTAAAATATCGTACCCCTTTATTTTAATAAGACATCCAGTTAGTTTAGCCAAATTTTCAGAAATTACAGATCTATACAAATATGGTTCTACTTGCAGTATTTTCGTCGATTATATGGAATATCAGCTGTATGAAAATGGGCCTGAAAATCACTCTTATCGCCATCGTATCGTAACAGAGGTGAATCTTGGCCCAGAAATGTTCCTGATCCCCATCGTATGGTAATGGGGTAAATATTTTAACTTGGCAATGGACCTACCAAGCTAGCCTCGTATAATAATATGTCTAGCAAACTCTGTGAATAGAGATATAGTAGTAGAAATAATGAGCAGTTTTAAAGAAAATATTTGATTGAATCTTGGCCCAGAAATGTTCCTGATCCCCATTGTATGGTAATGGGCTAAATATTTGAAGTTGGCAATGAACTTAGCATGCTTGTGCTTTGTACCACTATGTGGAAATTTGGTGATAGTCAGCATTGTTACAGGGGCTGGAAATATATTTGTGGGTTGAACAAGGTATAAAAACTAAGAACACGGTTTGGAAATAAGACCTTAAGGTTATCTTGCTACTAATGCTAATAAGTACTACAAATTTCCGGATGGAATTCATTATTTTATACAATTCAATTATTTTTTCGGGCTAGTATGGATTTTAGCAAGGAAACACACCAAAATTAAAAAAAGCCTTTTCGGGATGATTTTTCGGGCTAACTTCACATACATATATTAACGGCCGTTAATCCGGTCGAGATAAAAATAAAACTGTGGAAAAAAAAAAAGAAAATTTCCAGTTTTTTTTTTTGTTGAGCCGCGTTTAGCGATTTTTAATCGACATAATTTTCATTCAGACTTTACTGAAATTTGTTACTCTGACTTTAATTCATTTTACAATACATCACTATTCTTATGAACCTATAAATTTTGTGTTTAACAATTTTGGATCTGAGTAACAACTCGTACAATGTAATGTTTTTGCTACGGTATAATACATTCAGTATTTTGAAATTTGTTAATATCTAGTTTTATTCAAATCACATATAAACAAACATACTAAATGATTATTTGCATTAAATTTGTCAAACCAAAGCGAATCTTCCAATAGATAATATCGATACCTTGGAGCACACAAGTGCTATGTCCACTTTTAGAATTTGTGGTAAATATCAAATTTAGATGTCAGTAAGGTATTATTTTTTCATTTATGGTTCAGTTTTCTGGTGCTTCTTTAAAAAAACTATTTCTAAGGACATTGAATAAAATTTAAAAATATTTCCAAATTTAGAGACATTGTTGTAGAAATTTAAAATATGCATATGGCACTTGTGCGCTCTAAGGTATAGATATGTGTTTTGGCGTAACTAAAGCGGTCATAAAATTATACATAATGCATTAGTTTCTAAATTGGTTATTCGCCAGTAAGTCACTGACATCAAGCGAATTTTGTTTTCGTTTACTTGATTTTTGATATTTAATTTTTGATGTTTTAATTTTTTTTAATTTTATTATGTTTGTTAATTTTTTAATTTGAATTTTTTTTAGTATTTAATATTTTGTATTTGATTTTCTGGGGCCCTATTCTCGAATTCCACATCCATTTTCCACATGTGGACATCTGTCAAAATTCATAAAAATTGAATTTTTTCAGTATAAGGGAATATTTCTGAATGGGTATAAGCATATGGAAAAAATTCCCCATATAGGAAAATGTTCATGCCGCATGTGTTTTATATACGAATTACAATTTTCGAACGTTTTTGTGTGAACTTTTACAAATGTCCACATGTGAAAAATGGATGTGGAATTCGAGATTAGGCTCCCTGGTTTTGCTATTTTTAATTTTTAACTACAAATTTTAATTTCTTAGGCATTAAAATTGATATTTTAATTTTAAAATAGGACTAATGTAATATTAAAGAATGAATTTTAATGGCTAAAAAATTTATATTAAGAAAATTTCAAATTTTAATGCTTTTCATGATATAGAATAATTACATATTCAGATAATTCTTGTGAACCTATACATTTATTAATTAACATTAATATTTTTTAAAGATAACTACTAGATTCAATAATTTTAGATTTGGTAATATTTATTTTTATTTTTTTTTAATTGAAAGTCGCTGGTTTTCGAGTAGGTTGTATGGGCGATTTCCAGAAATCCCACTTTTATTAACATTCGAATTAAAACAAAGAATAGTTAGTATTCTGGCCAAGATTCACATTTGTGCATATTACATTTTAGCAAGAATCGGCCATAGAACCGCATCCACAATTGATCAAAATCTTTTGTTTTCGAAGAGGTTGTATGGGCGATTTCCAGAAATCCAACCTTTTCTCACGATTTTGATCAATTGTGGATGTTCTATGGCCGATTCTGGCTGAAGTGTGATATGCACAAATTTGAATCTTGGCCAGAATAATAACTACTCTTTGTTTTAATTCGAATGTTAATAAAAGGTGGGATTTCTGGAAATTGCCCATATAACCTTATCAAAAAACCACGAGTTTGATCAATTGTGGATGTTCTATAGCCGATTCTGGCCAATATAAACTATTGTCAAGATAAGTTTAGTAACGCACAATTTTGCACAATCATCATACACCGAGAAATATAATTTTTTAGGTAAACGGAATGTATGGGATTTCTGGTGTGATAATCACGTGAGAAATCCCATCCTGTTTCCTAAAGTACACTATGCGCAAATTTTCTAAATACAGGCAAAAAATTACACAATCCCAATGGTCCCAAACTTGGGTTTTCTAAAATGGGATTACTGGTGTGATGTACATATTTAATGTATATAACATAACTATGTACATATGTAATGTGTTTAATGTGTTTATTATGCATATTTTCCCTAATAAGATTATTCGCAAGTTTATAAATGATTGAATCAAGGAACTTTGTTTTTGCTTTCTAATTTTTGATTTTTAATTTTATTTTTTTATGTTTAAATTTTTTAATTTAAATTTTAAATTTTAATTTTAATGGTTTAAGTTCAAACATTTTAATTTTGGTTTTATTTTCATAGTTATTATTTTTTCAGATGTTTGGGAACTTTTTCTAAACTGGAAGGTAAGCGCAGATTCGAATTGTATAAAGAAAAAAATATTTTTCGGTATTTCGGGTTTTCCGAATTGTACATTGAAATGTACAGTAGTAATCAAGTGGTGCAAATTTAAACAATGTAATTTGGTAAAAACAAATTTTTATTAGTTAAATTTCACAATACTTTTTTAAAATTAAGTCTAAAAAATTCATCAATAATTAGAACTAAACTATAGTTCAGATTTGCTATTTTGTAAGAAATTTGTAAAAGCAGTTCCGTTTAGCTATACAGGCAGCATAAATGGACATTGCATTTTCCACAATATATGTAGATGTGTCCTTTCATTGCAATCATATATTCGTCGAAATACTTGTTTTACACTGAAATGAACTTCTGAATTTAAGTTGATTAGAAATTGGATATTTTGCAAACGAAACTATAATAAATCAAGGATTTCTTTTCCTTTTTCAATGTCCATAATGTCCATTTTGTTGATTTTATAAAAATGCGGTAGTAACTAATTACTGTTCTAACAAATCAATGCCTCCCATTTAATAATTATTGAGGCTTATTACTTCCGGTTGATTGATATTAATCAATTTACCAGTCGTGGAGTCATATCTGTGAACGATGCTCATACTATATTTACTAATAAATTTCGGAGCTAACTGATATGAAAGCTGTCTAACGATTTTATAAGAACTACTTTTCCTCGAGTTTTCCTTTTAAATAAATTAGCCCTGGTAAATGGTGGGTTAACTAATTTATTTAGGCAAATCTTGCTTAATTCCTTTCTGCTTAAAAATTTGAATAGCGAGTACAATGTAAAATAATTGTCAAAGTATAGATTGTGGCCGGTTTTTTTCTAACCTCTGGCAAAGGTGTAGAATAACTGCTGCACCAAGGCAAAATTGTCAAAGGACATAGTTTCCCTGAAATACAAATAAGAAAATATTAATTTGCTAAATATGTAAATAAAAAATTATAATATTGAATTATTTGCAAATAGGCGTCATCAAATATATATTATGTATATTTGACATATTGTTTGATTGGCAGATGCAAAGTAATTCTAGAAAAAGGTTGCAGTAAGGAATTTTTTTTAGAAAAAATCGATTTTGAAATTCTACCCATTAAATTCAATAAGCATGAAGTATACGCGTTTATCAGAAACTCATATGATCTGTTAATCTAATTTGGTTTTGTATCATCAAATTTATTTTTATTGAACTTAACGTTTCCATGAAAAGTTGGTTTTTTAAAAAAGAATTTGTGATTGCTATAGTTTTAAAAAATAAAAAATTCAATTTGCTTGAAAGAGGCCTAAAACCAATAAAAAGAAAATTTGTTCAATTATTTTAATATTGCCACAATAAACATAAATACATACCATATATAATTAATACACCAACGTCTCTCAAAACGAATCAGGTTGCAATAAAGTCATTCTTTAAAATATTTTTCTTTTTAAGGTTCGGCAGGTACCACCAAATCATCCACAAAATTTAAATTTCTTCATAGACTATGAAATTTAACCATTTTAATTCCAATTAAGTCACCCCAGTACGTTTTGAGCTGGAGGACGCCTTTACTCCTAAAAATTATATGCAAGCCAAAAAAAATTTGTGAGCCCGAAAACATTCGTAAATTTGAAGCTTTTCAGATTATTTTGAGGTCCTTATATATTTGTATATTGCACTATCGTTACAAACAGCTCGTTTGTAAAAAAAAGGTACTAAAGTAATGGTCAGGTAAATCATAAGGTTTGAAACGGTGAAGTTGAAAGGCAAAGCCTTACACTTCACGTTTCATAGATTTTGTCGTGTTAGATTTAATCCACCTTGGCTTTCAACTACTGCTAGCTCAGGAGGATGGCGTGAGGTTTAGTGGAATTTAAGACAACCTTACTTTAGCCGCATGGTTGGGAAGGGGCAATTGGTCACAAAATGGACCGAAAACGATGGGACTCAATCAAATTAAAAAAAAAACTAAAAAAAAACGCGGTCCTACATCGCAGTAGGAAAAACCCAAAAACACAAAAGGAGCACTGACGGAGGGGTAACTAGTGGGCCTAGCCCATGGTCGTATTTATTAATTTAAGATTTATAATTTCCACATACCTGATACCGGTTACTTACCTATAAATTCGATTTTATATGAAATAATCCAATTGCAAAATTTTGTAGAATATCTTTATTTTTTTATTTTCGGCAAAACACAATTAACATTAAAAAAAAAATTTTCTATTAAGATTTGCACTATTTATTAATTTTTATTCATTCAGTTTCACAATATATGTATATAAAAAAAAAATTGTTTTTCGGTACGATTTACATGGAAGAACCACTAAAAAAAAAACTCTTTCAACTTCAAAAAAAAGAAAACCAAAACTCACTCTCCTCCACCCAAAACCCAACTACCTTTTTTTTTGCATTTTTTCAACCAAAAAAAAAGTTGGCAAAAAAAACTTGGGCTTCCGCTCAGCCATTCATAAAAAAAAACCTGACCATCTTGCATATTTGCACATGCCGGTCAAAAACCTTGAAAAATGAACATTTGTTTTCTTAAATAAAACAACACGAGAAAAAGAAAAATCGTTGTCATTCATAATAAAAATTATGCATGGAAACAACAACAAGAAAGTATATGCAAATCACCGACCTTGTACGATCATATTTCCACACGAGCCAAATAAATGTAAATATAAAAGAAAATTTCAATAGTTGTGGAAAGATGATCGCTTACCGCGTGTGATTATGGGTCATGAACATATTGTAGATATTTATGAGTTTAAATAATTTACAATACGTAGCGGGGTAAATGACCTTTTGCATTAGGAAAATACGGGTGAAGGTTATTTTGCTTATAACATGGCGTGAACGAAAAGCCGGCTGTTACAGGTTCAAAATTGATTGATACGTCAAAGTCACCGTATTTCCATTTAATACAATTTTTCGGAGTAACAGTTAAATGTTGCATCGATTATTTTGATGCCAATATTCGGGGCCACTTCCCTGTTCAATACGGGTTTTTTTATTTTTTTTATTTCATCACAAATGATATCAACATTTAGAACCGGTGGTATCGGATTTTCACTTTCTGCAAAATTTTAAAAATGTAGGATTTCCTTTTCTACTAATTTTGTCATTTTTTATTTTTAATTTATTAAAATTTAGTTTATTGACTGAGTTTTAAATTTTTTGTTTTATTTTTAAATTTTGATCACTTACACTATGTTATATTCAAACCGTAATGAATATTTTTACATAATTTTTGTGTATCTGAAAATCTTGTATTTATCAATTTTAGCTCGTTTGTGTTATTGATAATAAAATATTTTTCATAGATATCTAATACATCCAATATTTTGCGATTTGTTAATAACTAATTAGTTTTAATGGCACTTCCTTATGACTACTTACAGTTATAAAACCAAAGCGAGCTGCTGGGGTAATTGATATATTTAATCACTATACCTCACATAAAATATGCAGAATGTATTTCTATCTTTAATTTTTTATTTTTAATATTTAATTTTTAACTATCAATTGTTTTAATTTTTAAATTTAAATTTATTTTTTTTTTTACTTTGTTTTATTTATTTGTAATTTTTAGTCTCCATATTTTAATTTGTTAAAAACTCGCTTAAAATTATGGTGTAAGATTACAACATCAAGTTTATCCTAAACAATAATGAACATATATTGTAAATGAAATTTGTCTCAAATCTGTCCTAAAAATCGTCAACAAAAATTATTATTTACCTATGTTAGTATGAAAGCAGAAACTCTCGTTATAACGATTTTTTTTTCTAAATATGTAAAAAAAACAATTTAGGAATTTTACTAGATGTTTAAATAAGACGTTTCTCTTTTCAATTTTCTGATAATTTTCAGATTAATAATTAAGGCATTAAAATGTGGATAATCTCAGTTATTCCAAAAATACTTTGTTTTGTGCAACAAAACTGGGTTCAATTGTCATACAAAAAATGGGTTATATAATGGTTATAAAACCCATAACTCTACCTACTTTTGTCATATTTTAAAATAAAACAAGAACGATAGGTTAAAATTTTGTTGTTGTAGCGCCAACTCTTCGTATTCTATACTCTTTCATTTTAGGCATCTCAAACAATCTTTAATTTTAAAAAACAGTTTGGTGTATAGGACAGGCATGTTGAAACGATCTCACTTAATATAATACATGGGTATATCGAATACTATAAATACACGATTTTCCATATTTGTTTGAGAAAATCATACATATTTTTAGTTTCGGAAAAAATGTTAGTTTAACATATTCAGGACCATCATGCTTTTTACGATAACATGTAATGTATTGAATATAAAAATAACGGATTTTGTATTGGTTTGGAAAAATCCTGGGAAGATGACACCATAATGGGCAATTTATGAAGTTTGCATAGGCTATGGCTATCTGTAACAATTTGCAATTTTAGGAAACTTGAAGGATGCGGGTATTTAGGACAACAATGTTCGATACGATCTCTTACAATATATTAAATGACCTCTGTACAAAGTAGAAAAAGGATCTAAACAATATCTGAAACCATTTCCATTTTTGGAAATTGCAGAAAATTAGCCAGAAGCAGTTCTTAATTTTAAAAAAAAAAAGAGGATTAGGGTATTTAGGACAATAATGGTGTGTACGATTTGATGAATACCCGATTTTCCGGGTGTTTTTGAGAAAATAATGATTATAATACATAACAATGATTTCAATTCACCAAACATGGTTGTCATAAATACCCTAATCCCTTTATTTTCCAACACTTTGATAGGCGAGACCCTATGTTTATTTTGGTGTCAGCTGCCTAGAATTTTCTCAAAAAAATTGGGAAAATCATTTATTCGCTATATTATATTATGTGAGATCGAACCAAACATCGTTTTTCTAACGACACTAATCTCCTGTTGTTACCATTTTTTTAAATTTATTTTTTGTTATCTTTGTAATCCCTTTATTTTCCAACACTTTGATAGGCGAGACCCTATGTTTATTTTGGTGTCAGCTGCCTAGAATTTTCTCAAAAAAATTGGGAAAATCATTTATTCGCTATATTATATTATGTGAGATCGAACCAAACATCGTTTTTCTAACGACCCTAATCTCCTGTTGTTACCATTTTTTTAAATTTATTTTAACATTGTTTAGGCATCTCTTAAATAATTTTAACTTTTATTACAACAAAATTTTAACTTTTATTACAACAACTCTAAATCCAAAGTCATAAATTTTTGGTTATTTTAAAGATTAAATGTAAATACTAAATCTCAGCATCCCTAATAGTGGGATATTCGATAATATAGTGTCATAAAAAATTTATTAGTTTTATGATATTGAGCTGATTAAATAATTCTCTATATAACATCGGGTTTATTACGTATAATAAAGGCAAACCTATACAAATTAAATTTAAAGTTGAAATTCTGATGAAATATTTTTTATGAAATTTGGAAAAATCGTTTTTGAATAAAGACATTTGCCAAATACCACTTACCACCTATTTAAATTTATATATCCATATGATCAACATAATACAAAATTTATTGATTTTATTTTAAATTTATACAATACGATATCAGTTTATTTTTATTTATTTTTGCCGAATAAATAAAATTCAATTGAAATATAATACAAAAATTTATTTGGATATAATGTGTTTTTTTTCACTATATGAGTTATACAGAATAATAGAAATTCCCTGTAATAGCAGAGTTTAGCAACAGGTAACATAAATACTCGTATACAAAAAAGAAAAAAAAAATTAAAAATCGTTCTTCTTGAAAATTTAATATAATCTCTTTTTTTATCTTTTATCCCCTTATTTTCCTGTTTTTCATTATTTGAACTTTACTTCGGTTACCTCTAATTTTTTTTTTTTAGTATTTGTATATGTATAAAGATATAAGAAGAATTTAATTTTTGTTTTCCGTTCCTGTAATATGTTAGCAAAATTTTCTTCCGTATTTTTTTTCTCTCATATTAATACGGTATTTTTATTTATTTATTTTACATATATTATATGTAGAAGGTAACACAGCTAGCAACAATTTATTTTATATAGGAACTAAAATAATGGATATAACTCCTTCCGCTCTGTTACTCTAGTTTAAAAAGAAGCTAATAATCAATCAAAATCTATTTTACTTGTTTGAGTGGGAATGTTGGAAACTTTTGTGGTAGATAGAAATTATATCGGTGTCCATTTTACCGTAAAATAGTCTTTATTTATTTTTCTAAGGTATACAAACCCATTAAACAATTATAGAAATTTTCAATTCGCAAATTTTGTTTTATAACTTCCGTGTGATAAAAATTTAAGAATTTAATCTCATATAGGCAATTTTCGTAACACTAAATTTTCTTTATAGATATTTATGTTGTACTAAGCTAATGCATAAGTATATAAAAGTTAAATTGTGATAAAGTTAAATTTTTAAAAATACTATTTCATGCACTATAAATTAGAAATAAAGTGAATAACATTCATTACACATTCCGCTAGTTTAATTATTACACGACACCAATTTAAAAATATTTGTATGTGTACGTTACTCTATCATCGATGTGTTTAAAAGAAAAACTGATCATCACAAAACTGAGCTTTACTGTTTTTACTAAAAAAGCCTCCTCAAAATTAAAATTGTGTACTAACTTCCCTTAAGGTCCTATGCAAGAAGTCGGAAATATTTACCAATAAATTCTATCAAAAAGTTGCTTCCCTCACGATTGCTCACTATTATGTTGACAAAATTCTAAAAATATTTCAACTTTCTTGAATCTTTGACCTTTTTACCTTAAAAAAATTTATTTATTTATTTAAAGTTATTTAAGTTTTTGAAACTAAATTAAATATAGGAAATTTAACAAACTAATTCTAAAATATATTCTCAACTCATACTAGAGGCTAAATTTTTAAATAAGTATGAATTCACTTACAAATGCAAAGAATTGTAGCAATAAACAAGAAGTCATTTTTTCTTCACGGCAATGCAGAATATGATGCATTGACTGAAAATAACAAACATTTCATGCGTCATCGCTGCTGCCATTTTCATTTAAGGAGAAGAATACACGTTTGCTCCAATAACCTTTTTTCTGTTGCTTTAACAAAAATGTCTCAGGAGAACGGAACTTTTGATAATGAAGGATCAGACATTTTTTGTTGACCAAAAACTGGTCATTTGAAATTAATGATGTTGGGTTTACGTTTGCTAAATATTTTTATTTTACATGCTAAGATTTTTGTTAATATGGTAATGTTGCTTTGCAAAATAGTTTTGTTTTTGAATTTTTATAATTAATATATGAAAAAAAATAAAATCTATAAAATAATTAAATGAAATTAAATAATTACAAAAAAAAAAAACAATTGCGTTATTTATTTTAATTATTTTATTTGATTTATTTATTTTATTGTTTTATTTATTTACCAAATGAAATAAATAAAATATGTAATATGAATAAAATAAATAATGTAAATCAATAAAATAATCAAATCAAATATAAATTAAAAAAATTATATTCTTAATGAAATTTACATAATAAATTAAACATATAAAATAATTAAAATAGAGGAAACAAATAAAACAAATAAAATTTATCAAACAATTAAAATAAATATTGTTAATAAAATAAATAAAATAATTAAAATTAATACAACAAATAAAATAAATTAAATAAATAAAATTTATAAAATAAACCAATCAAGTAACTCAATCACAAATAAATAAAATATTTTAAGTTAATAATTTAAATAAAATAAATAAAACAAATAAAATAAACAAATTGTCGAAAATAAATAAAATCAATCAAATAAATAATTAAAATAAATAATATAACTATCGTTTAGATTCAGCTGGCCACCTGAAAGAAAATATTTAAATTAGTTTTAAAATTGTTAACAATTGAATTCAATACTTATCTTAACCAATTCAACCTATCACAAAATTACATTAAAATCAATACATTTAAAGCAAGCCAAATGTAAAATAAAAATAAGATGATATCGCACAATTCCTAGCAAATTTGATTTTCCTTATTCAACACCACACAATTCATACCTAATTGTCTAATTATTTGATTTACATTATTTATTTGAAATGTTTTATTTATTTTATAAATAAAATAAATAAAACATAAAAAATAAATAAATTAAGATAGAGGAAATAAAATTTATTAAATAAACGAACAAACAAAATAAATAAAAAAATTAAATTTATAAAACAAATAAAATTCATAAAATCATTTAAATTATTAAAATAAATAAAATTTTGAAATTTCATTAAGTTTTTCAATCTCTTATCCTTTACATAAAAATTTACACAAATGTATACACAAACGTCTGTTGGTTTGAGAGGCACAATCCAAAATTTCGGCCCAAGTCAAAATTTTAGTTTCATCAAATTTTAGACTATTTGCAATTAAAAATTTTAGATCCATGTAATTTAATTCTCTCCTTTATTCTAATAATTCTGGTATTATAAATGGAGCTGTCGCTCTTTTACATAATGGAAGCATTAAATAGATAGGCGCGAAATTAACAGAGCAAACTACATTAATACTACGTTAAATGTATTTAAATGAAAATGGAAAATTGGATTGTTTGTTGTCGAATACTTTAATTGACCCAGAAAATGTGAAATTAAAACAGATTGCCATTAGGATAAGTCAAAATTTCACTTTGGAGAACATTTTTGTAAATTTCAGAATTTTGAAATTTTTAATTTTTTTTTTTTTACTTGTTAATTTCTGTGGAATCACAAGGCACCAGCAGCTCCTTTGATAATTCCGATTTTCGGATGAAATAATAACTATTATGAAAGTCCATTTTGTCTTACATAAAAGAAGGCCTTACAGAGAAGCTCCCCAAGGGGTTAATGCAAATTTTGTTTATCTACGATTACTAATAAACACTTATAGAATGTGTTCGAGTAAATTGTGAGACAAATACGAACTGGATTTGGCCACTTCTCAAATTAATATCATTAATCCCTTAATGCTTAATAACAAGAATGAAAATTTCGAGTAGTTAAACATTTTATGGAAATGTAATAAATACAATTTTTGATTTTGGTCAACCATATGGCTCTGTTAGCCAATATTCGAAACTATGTATAATGTTGAACCCATTGGTATAACAACCTCAGTTGTGTCCCTGGTCCACAAAAGGTGTCTGACGAATCAGTATCTCTCGACTAATGATTAACGACTTTTATTTGGAATGTTTTTATCAGAAAAAATGTGCTATTATTATTATTATTATTATGGGGGGCCATGCGGGCGATCAGCCACTTCGCACTGCGACCTAAAAGATCTATTGTGCAGGCCCCTGCTTAATTATCCGTCCAGTCAATATTCAGGTTCTTAATGAACCTGACGATACTGCCTCCCGGTACGTGATACATACTATCTGGGCTTATTGCTCTCCCTCCTAGATGTTTACTACAGCATGTAGTTCCGCTAGAAAGACGGTAGCATTGGAGCTCAAGGACCTCGAGAGGGTTGTCCCACTCCCGTATATTCCTACTCCTGCCCCGTATTCCGTTTGATTTTACTCTTACGAGTTGCTCGGAATTGCAAATCACCTGTAGGTCACCCAGCTTTACTACAGGAAGGCTAAATAAAACTGGAGGGTGCCTGGTATCCAGAGTCCGCATATTTTGGGCTGATTAACCTATCAGCCATTCATCTTTCGGCATATGCTGTTCCACCTTAGATTAGGGTTTTTTGTCAAGGTTTTCTCCTTTAGCGCCGTACTTTAGCCTTTGCCAAATGGCCAAAGATGTGCCAAGTGGCCTTAGTTACCAGTGGTTTCCACGAGGAGGCAGTACGTACACTTGCGAATTGTGAACAGGTTATCCCTTACACAATTGTACCCATCACGCAGCTGCCTAATGACAAGACCAGAACAGCACACGTGATGCGCACCCTACTGGAAGGTTACGGAGCTGGTAGATTAATCTACTCAACTTTGATCCCCCCGCCAATAGACGCCAAACCACCAAAAAAAAAAAAAACCACCAAATCACCAAAAAAAAAAATGTGCTAACAGCTAACCGATTTTTTAAGAGTTTACAAATTTTTAAACCGTGCAATTTTCTCAGCATTTGCTATCATGAATTCCGTTCTTTATTTGAAAAGGATTAGAGATTAACTTGGAATGCATCAAGCCATTTTAAAGGAACTTAATCTAATCATTTATATTTATTGTATGTTACCAAGCATAAACTTGACTCCCGGATGATACCAGACCCTCAGTAAACCCTTTACACATAACAAGACCGAGGCATAATAATAATTAAAGAAATTGACCCGGTTCCAAATACTTACATAAGCAGACAATATTTAGTATGTTTTTCGTTACGTTTATAATTTTTATGACAAATTCAGGTCCAATTTTAATAATAAAAGTGTTTATTGTGATGTAGATAACCAAGCTCCTGCATATCGACATTAGTTCTACAAATCTGAATACTTGGACAAGTTTACTATTAGCCGATATATCCCTTAGCCAAATAGATCTGCTTATTGGAATTGATAATTTTTGCAACATTTTGTTTGATGGACAGATTAGACGCAATCACAATGAATCAATTTTACAAAACAGCACTTTTGGATGGATCGTAGCGGCTACTGTCAAAGGTAATATGAATAATGCCGAAGGAGCCTTACTTGGATTCACGAACAATTTACCCGAATTCAATATTGCTAAGACCTTTAAACTCTTTCTGGAACTGGAGGCAATTTCCAACATTGTCTCAGTCTTATCGCTGTTATTCTTATCGCTGTGTAATTAGTTCGGGAAGATGGTGACAAATCTACCTTTCAAAAACTTCCGTTTTAATTAGGTACTTCAATATAATATGCGATAAATTTACCAAAAAAATTTTTTTTATAAAAATTGTGTGAAGGAATATTGGCTTTTTTGGTGATTTGGAAGAAATTCTACAAGTGATTGTTGATAATTTTTTTAACACTATGGAGTCATTAAAAAAGGGAGTTTTTGGGTCTGCGAAAACCAGCTTTGGCGTATCCCTGAACGACTGTTTAGTGGTTGATCTCGAAAAACAATCATAACTAAATTCAATAGGTTTCCGTTTTCGGAAGCATCGTGTTGTTTTATTTTGGAGACATATTAGACGAACCACAAAAGTTGAAATTGAAAGGGTGCCTAATCGAAAATAGAAACGGTGCCAGATTCTACGTTACTAGAGAACATCATTTAAAAGCAATGGGAAGATTCAGCCATTGACAAGGCAGTGAAGGTGTTAGGCTTGCAGTTTGATTCAAATGAAGCCACATGAATATTTTAAGTCCGAGTATCGTATGAATTCGAGACCTACAAAAAGATCTATACTGTCTTTATATTCGGTAACATTTTTGATCCACTTGATTGGATCGGTCCAACCAATTTTAAAATTAAAGAAGGATTTTAAACTTGAATTGGGATGATCCTCTACCAGACAAAGAGGTCATATAAAATAGTAATGTCTTTTGTAGGAGCAACTGCGGCTGACACTCCCAAAAATAGAATAAGTTTCCATTCCACGTTTTGTTCACAGTTCAAACAACAAAATCATCAAGAGTTAAGCTACATGGTTTTCGAGACGTCAGCGAACTAGCCTAAGCAGCAGTATTTTTTTTTCAAGGTGACAACAGAGAAACGAGCCTCAGTCACTTAAATTGACAGTTAGTAACCAATTTGATGGGTCTGGTCAAAAGAGAAAATAATTTCAACATACAAGAAATTTTCTTATGGATAGATTCAACCTTTGTACTTAATTGTATCCTGTACGGTTTTTTGCAAGGTCCATAAAGCAAAGGCCAGTTGGAAGTAACTACTCACAAAATATGCCGATATGACGTCAAAACTGATTCAAACAACAAATTGAAGACATGCAGAAAATAAATACAGTAGAACATATAAGCAACGTTAAATCTTTACTTTTTTCAATATTTTGTTGAATGTTAATTAATTCATGTAATATCTAATATGCTACCGGTGATTAGACCTTTTTAAATGTGTTTTTATTAACACTAAAAGTATATTAGTATTTACGAACGATAATTCAACGATACCTACTAATAGACAGAATTCTATTTATTTAATTTTTAAAATTTTTATATGATTTTTAATATGTTCCAAGTATTGTAGTAATAGAATTCAATCCAATTTCGAACTAATGAGCTTCTATGATTATGAAAAAAATCAATCTTCTCATCAGGCCGCGACGACTGGACTGATTATACCACAATTTACATTCTATATATACAGAATGTATTGTGCATTTAAGTACTAGCGAATCATACTAATTCGGATGAAATCTCTTACATTTTTCCTCTTCACAATATTCACAACACAGCTAGCTCTATTTCTGTGTAAGCAAATTTTTACTTTTTTCAATATTTTGTTGAATGTTAATTAATTTGCTTACACAGAAATAGAGCTGTTTTGTGAATATCGTGAAGAGGAAAATTGTAAGAGATTTCATCTGTATTAGTATGATTCGCTAGTACTTAAATGAACAATACATTCTGTATATGTGTCTGTTAAAAGCAAAACATACTCTTCCACCAAAATATTATTTTTTGAGATATAGATGGCGTTGGAACTGTAATGTTAAAACCTATCATATGCAATCTAATATAGGTTACAAAATTTGTCTTATCCCTTTCAAAAATTAAATAGAAAACTGCTACTAGAATCAAAACCTTACCTTATCCAACACTGAATTTACAGCAAAACGTTACGTTATCCACAAAAAAAACTATCCGTACAACAAGCATAATATATCTTATCCCTTATACGCTTTTTTCTAAATGTATTTTGTACAGCAAAATAAACCTTATCCATCAAAATTAACCCGTTACTAAAAATTTGTTTACTGCACGTGTGAGACATTATGCAGTTATAGTTAGTATTATTATGGTTGTGAAAAGTCGCAGTTTTAGTAACTATTTTTTATTTTTATTTTTTTTAATAAACCGTTGAAAAATGAGTGATAATAATTTTGCACGAAACGTTGTAAATGGTGAAAAGGCACGAAAAGCTACGGTCAACAAATCGAACTGGAAAAGGGAACAGCAAAAGTCAAAAAGGTACAAACAATTTAATTAAAAATATGGTTCATCCCCTAAATAATTAAATTTATTTTAGGTATATTCGTAAAGCGTTACCTAAAATGCCAAAATGCTCTCATAAGGCGGCCATTTTTCACTGTAAAATGATAAAAGGATTCGATGCGCTAAGCTTTTCCGATTCATTTTATGCATGTAAAGATAAAATTTCACAGGATGCTTTTATTTTAATGTACACGAAAATAAGTTTACCGAAACGAAACCGAGGTAAAGGTGGGCCCCCCAAAAAATTCAGTGTGGAATATTTAATGCGAAAACAAAACTCAAAACTCGTTAGAATATGTCAAACCAGCTTTGCGAATATTATGGGAATAACCAAAGTACGAATTAAAGGAATAACGAAAAGACATTTTGTGCAGAAATCAGCACCTGTTGAAAATAGAGGAGGCGATCGCATATCTAAGAAATTTGTTGAAAAACCCGAGGCTATAATTAATTTTATCAAACGATTTCAGGTATTTAAATTTTCTATAGATTGATTAGCTTATAGATATGCTTATTTTAAATTTATTTTAAAGGTTTTAGAAAATCATGATTGCCGATCTCGGGTACAAAGGCAATACATGTCTGGGGAGCTTTCGATTAATAGACTCTACAGAATGTTTTCAACTGATTATTCAGCACTGGGAGTCAAAAGGAGCTATTTTCGTTATGTGTTTAATCGCAATTTTAATATCGGTTTTAAAGCACCATCATGTGATATTTGCAGTACTTGCCAATCTTTCAAGGAGCAACTAAAATCGGAAATGGACAGGCAGTAAAGAAATTTGTTGATGACGACATTACGAGTGCATAAATTGCGCTCAAAAGCATTTTACACATTGGCAAAAGAGGAAAAGGAAACCATGAAACATTTTCCTTTGACTGTCACAAAAAAACATGCTGTTGCCGAAAGTGGCTGATCAGGCAGCCTACTACAGCAGACAACTATACCTTTACAACCTTGGTATTGTTCAAGGGACTTCAAAAGCACACCTTAGAAACGATAATGTGTTCCTCTATCTTTGGACAGAGAACGAGCGGCCCAAGGGTTCTAACGAGATCGCATCAGCAGTCTACCATAGACTTCAAAATACTACGTTTAATAGTCAAATTACGACAGTTAGATTTATTTGTGATGGCTGTGGGGCGCAAAACAAAAATACCACAATAATGGCAATGAGTTCTTATTGGTTAAGCTTGGAAGCTCCTAGTCACATCAACGAAATAGAAATTATATTTCCTGTCCCTGGGCACTTCTTTATTCCCCCGGATAGAGTTTTTGCCCAATTGGGAATGAAAGTAAAACGAATCCAGACAATAATTCAACCAGAGAAGTATTTCGAACTATACAAGGAAAATGGGCAGATTATTAGACTAGGAACTACTGATTGTAGAGTAAGAGATTGGAAAAACGCGGCAGCTACTATATTTAAGCCACCTGGGCAGTGGCATTTTAAATTTAATGCATCGAAAAGATTTATACTAAATCGACTTCCAAACAAAACAATCGTGATTCGCGGCGAGGCAGCTTATCTCTCAGATCTAGGTGTGGCAAAATCGGTTCTAAAGAAGGGGAAATCATTACAAAATATGGTAGTATCTATATTACCTCAAAATGTGCCAGAAAAACCAGAAAAACTCAAAGACGTCGAAGAATTGCTCAAAAAACACTTTGGTGAAAATTGGCAGTCAAACGAAGACCTTGCCTTTTATAAAAATATTTTGGAAGGAACACATTTATGGCTCCTAGATGAAGAAACATGTGAGGCACCTAAGGAAAAAGTAGAATTAAGAATATAATAAATAATACGTTGTAAGGAAGTGTAATGGTGTCTTAAACACTATTTTCAGTTGGTTTTAAGTTAAATGTGCAATGAATTCTAATATTCTATGTTAAGTTGAATTAAGTTTTAATCTGAGTAACAAAATGTGATAATACTATACTCGTAGTAATAAATTATTACAGAACTGAAATTTTTATTATATTTACGGATATACTGATTTTTTTTTTTTTTTTTTTTAAAAACATCTTTATTGATATGGCTACTACAATCTTAAACATTATTAATTCATTAGTAAGGTTGACATTAGTACTTATGAGATAAGCATAAACTTGTGTGGGTCTGCTGGACCAGTATCCAGTTCCCTTAAGATATAATATTCATACGGTTAGCTCATGTGGTTTGATTCGTTTGAGCCGCCTTATTTCGTTTGTACTGTCCAGTAGTTGTATGGCCTCAACGTTGGTGTGGTTAAGAAGCCTCTTCTCATGTTTAATGGCACATTCGCGGATGACGTCGTCTATCAATTGTATTTTTAGATCATTGTGTATTTCTCTGTTAGTCACAAATCGGTAAGCGTTCGTGACCATTCGAAGAAATTTATTTTGGCTACGTTGTATAATGTCTCTATTGGATTTATGAGTACAACCCCATAGCTGCGCACCATACATCCATATTGGTTTGAATATAGTCTGGTAGACTAGTCTTTTGCAATACAGGTTCATTTTGGAATGATGCCCAATTAACCAGTACATTTGACGTTGTTTTAATCGTATCTGTTCAGCTTTTTGTCTCACATGATGTTTCCAGTTGAGCCTTGAATCTAAATGCAGACCAAGGTATTTAGCCGATTCAGCCTGCGGCACTTGCACCCCATTGAGGTATATGTGTAGACTGTTATTTTTGTGTCGGAGCGTAAATGTCACATGGGTTGATTTGAGCTCATTAAGCACTATTTTCCAGTCAATTGTCCATTTAGTAACGTCGTTCATTGCTCGTTGAAGATTTTCCACTGCCCTTGGTTGTGATTCGTCTACTGACATAATTACAGTGTCGTCAGCGAACGTGCCGATGAACGTTTTATTTGTTGTAGGTATGTCCGCAGTGTAGATAAGGTAGAGGAGGGGTCCCAATACGCTTCCCTGCGGAACTCCCGCTAGAGTTGGATAAAAGTCAGAACATGTTTCTTCATGGATGACTCTGAATTGGCGATCAGAGAGGTATGATTCAAGCAGCTGGCAATAGTTTTGTGGTAGCATTTTGCTCATCTTGAATGTCAATCCCTCGTGCCAAACCCTATCAAAGGCCTGAGATACATCCAGAAATACGGCGGGGCAATATTTCTTTTCTTCTAACGCTTGCTCTATTACCGTAGTTATTCGATGGACTTGATCTATTGTGGAGTGGTTATTCCTGAATCCAAATTGAAAATCAGGAACGTTTACCATTGGCTTTAGACGTTTTAGTAGTAGTTTTTCAAACAGCTTTGATAAGGTCGGAAGCAGTGAAATTGGTCTGTATGATGTTACTTCTTCATCTGGTTTACCTGGTTTCTTCAACATAATTATTTGAGCCGTTTTGAAGCATTTGGGTATATACTTCAATCTCATACAGGCATTAAATAAGTATGTGATATACTGATGAATAATTTTTTATAATTTAGAAAAATAAAATTTATTTTCAAAAGCTTAAAAATTTTAATTTTTTTAATATACAATAAAATCAAATCAAATTAGACCTTATCCCGGTCAGTTTATTGCAAATTACACCTCATCCATAGGTGAGTAGCAAAATCATTCTTATCCATTTTATTTTTAGTTTTTCCGCAGATTTAATTAATTTAAAATATCTAATACATAATTTTTAAATTGCAATTTACCGTCATCCGTTAATAAAATATATAAAAGTCGTGTATCTATTAATATTTTAGAAACAGGAAGTCTTTCTCATTTATCTCATAATTATATAAAATGGACAAGAGTACGTTTTGCTTTTACCCAACACATATATAGAATGTAAATTGTGGTATAATCAGTCCAGTCGCCCCAGCCTTATGAGAAGATTGTTTTTTTCATAATCAAAAGCTCATTAGTTCGAAACTGGATTGAATTCTCTTACCACAATCCTCGAAACATATTAAAAATCATATAAAAATTTAGGAAACGTTAAATCACTCAATACGTTTATTAATGAGTCTGGAGTGTTACTAGTCGGTGGCTGAATAAAGAAGTGTAAACTACCATTTTTAACAAGTAATCCCATTATTCTCTTATCAAAATCTAACTGAGTCGCTAAAAACTGATTCTGAAAGAGTAACATTTAATTCAGAAAGACGTTGGACCATCATTACTATTAGCATTGTCAAGACTGCAATATTACATACATGGTTCTTAACAGAAAGCAAGGAGCTAGAGTTACACCCAAATACTCATAAGTTAGATGTAACTTTTAGCTTTTTGCCTTGTGAACCTCTCATAGAATTGACTAGAACTGGTTGAAAAATTTTTGAAAGTTGCGGTTGATTACGCTACACCTTTGCTAATCCATTTAGGTAGTACTATAGGACAGTTCATCTTATTGGCGATCTTATTGGCAATGAATTTCTTGCTGCTCTTAAATGTTGTCTTGTTCATCGTGGATACTGCCAAGAAATCTACAACTAACTTTAAAATACATTTGAGGGTGTGTGTATATCGCAATCCAACGATATAGTTTCATTTTCTTGCAAGAATGCAATTTACTGGCGCTTTATACCTTCCAATCTCAGCTCCTCACATTGACGGTATTTAGGAATCGTCGACTACCAAATTTCATTTGCTTTTTACCAATAAATTAAATATTCATCAAGTATTAGTCATTCAATGCTTACGACAGTTAAAATGATCAACCTCCTTACTATAGATGCTCTTACTCTATCCCAATTCTCCTCCATGCTTATGCACATCATTTTCCCTGTAAGATTGCACGTTTTTAATATTTTTATGTAATAAATTGTGGTCAATAAACACAAATAATTTCTACTAACAGAATCTTTCACTACAGGTTACAAACTCTAATAAAAAAGGGCTAATTTAATTTTTTCGAAGTTTTATTTTACCGAATTGATTTATTGGAACGAATAAAGGCTTCAAGTGTCACTGACACAGCTTAATATATGCCAGCTAAAATTTTCCCCTGACGGTCAGATACAAAAACTAAAACAACATCGTTGTTTGTCAATATCGGTATGTAGGTTTCGGTAAAAATTAAATGTTATTTTGGTCTATTCTGGATGTTGATTCAGTTATTGTATTTTCATGAAAAGTCAACCTTTTTTTATAGCTCCTACTAGCGTATGGGGAAACATTTTGAACACTAGTATAAACTGCTGTCATTATTTCCAAATTGCGTAATGAAACAGACCAGAATAATATATTTTGGCCATTTAATGAAAAATTGTTGGGAATGTATTTCACCATATGTTTAGAAACAATAAAAGCTTCCTGGTAAATCCTCAATTTTGGCCCACTCAGAAGAGAAAACGCGTTTGAGTTATTATAAACTAAAGAACATGGCGAAAATTCGTACTTTTAACGTACTACATTGCGGTGAAAATAGGAATATTCCTTGGCTCACTTCAAGTTCATTAATTTAATGAAAGCTTATCAATAGGCGCTTTTAAATCCCTTTAATTAGCTTTCAATAAAATAAAAGTTTAGTCTAAAAATGTGATGTGGAACAATAAACGGATGTTGCTTGAGATATTTAAAAAAGTTTATCTGTAGATTTAACATCGAGTTTTTAGAAAAATAAAAGTTGTAACCAGTGAAAACTAAGTAAATTTTTGATGAGCTTTTTGTATGTATTAAACATTTTGTTTTAAATCTGATGTCTGAAATGCTATCACCTAGTATTGCTGGTATGTTGAAAGCTTGCCAAAATACTAAAAGCTGTCGAGAAGTTTACGTAATGATCCTTTCTTAAAGCTAACTCGGTTTTCCTGTAATAAAATTTTTAGTTCTGAGAGGGCTTTGTGGTTGTAAAGCTGCTAATTTTAAGTAAAACCTTACATCGTAAAAAAAGTTACAGAATCTTTCGGAAAGAGCTCTAATTTAATTAAAAATATAGTGACAGGGATAGTGAAAGCTTCGCATTTATTCGGTTATCCACAAAAATTATTTAATGTTCTGAATAAGCGTTTACTATTTAGATTAAATTTTCAATTTGATGCACGTGTCTAAAACTCTGCCATCGCGTTTTATACTGAGATAATAAGAGCCTTTCATATATATTGATAACCTAAGTTTTTAAACTTGCCCTTTGAGTTTGCTTAAAGTTCTGAATGTGCTTTTAACAAATTACACTAAACAAAATTTTACTATTACGACCGATTGATCGAAATAAAATTACTTTTACGAATTTGTACCTAGTACTTATAAATAAATGCCTGTAGTGCCTGTTGATGCTAAAAGTTCATAAAAAATACAAATGAAAGTGATCATAATGTTGAAATAAAAAGATATACTCAACATTTCTGATTCATTAGGTCTTTTAAATAAAGAAGGTTAAGGGTCAGAACCCTAATACATTGTCCGCTATTACAGAAAGCCTATCAGGCGATCGATATAAATGGTACGATCTTTTAGAAAATACTAATTTTAGCTAACGTCGCAAAAATAAAAATATACATATTTAAAGTTCTGAAGAGCTTCCGAAAGCTGGAAATGGACGACAGCAACCTAAAAGTGTTTACCTTCTTACTTTTCTAAAATTTTACAATCTTGTTTCTGACAGCAGTTAAAATAGTTGGTAAACGAGAGGTTTACTTATTGCTTCCTTCAGTTCCTTCTAGAATATAAATTATACAATTCGGCGACCTTATATTACGCAATATAATAAATAAAAGCGTACCTATATTACGCTATTGACGAACTTAAAACTTCTTAATGAGTTTTATTTAATTGAAAGTTTTAATTAATAAGATTCTGAAATTTTACATCGATGGTACATTGAGAATAGTGATACCTCTGCATTTGTTATTCCCTTATCTCTAAAATTTATTTGAATGACTTAGTGAGCTTTTGGTAGATTGCATTTGTAATGGTTACGCCTAAAATTTGGTTTTCTTTTGTTAAACTGGAAAAATGATACTGCCTAATATATAAGCAATTTAATCTATTTAAAGTTCTGAATGAGCTTTTGCAAAAATGAATATGTTAAGTTGCGTTTCCATTATGCTTGTCACTTAGGCTAATTTTATATAAAATTTTATTAATACACCCTTTCTTAAATTTTTAATAAACTTTAAATGAATTTAAAAGTTTATTAACGTTTAAACTTAATAATAAAAGCTTGTGGTACTAAAAAAACTTTTCAAAGCCTATCTAGCGTTTAAAAAAGAAAAAGTTTAAGCCAACGTCTGTAAACGAGCTTTTAGTGTGTATTAAACGTTTTAATCCGAATTCGGGTTTTAAAAGCAAAGTACTTATTGAGTTTTTAAACTTGAATAATATTTGTATAAGAAGCTTCTGCTGCAACTTCCTGCGTAGGAATTGCTTAAAATTTTTTTCAGAATTAACTTTTTCTTAATTAAAAATGTATTCCAATTATGTTTAGAAAGTTCTAAAACTTTCTGTTATGCTGAAAAAATCATCTTTTATTTATGAGCATAAATTATGTATTTGAAAAAATGTTGAAGAACTTACTTTTAAGAGCTTTCACTTGTCGGAGCTGTTTAACTATTTTACTTTCAAATTTGATATTACAAGGAATGACGGAATTTAGAGTAGGCTTTAGAATAATTGTGCTCATTGTAAATTGTTAAGAGCTTTTAGTTTTAAGAGCTTTCAAACTACACCATTTCACTTCCAAATTTGATATTATAAAGGAGGGCAGTATTTGTTAGAGTATTTAGAGTATATGTTTTCAATGAGCTATATATAAGCTTGAAAATTTATTTACACTTCCTTGGTAATTTTTGTGCGTTCCATAAATTCTGCCTTTCGATAAAGTATTTTACGAGAATAAATCATCTATTTGCAAGAAAAGTCAAGGACTTTTAGTTTTAAGACCGAAGCTTTTCAGCTCAAATCATTTTACTCAGAATTTCAAAGGGTATTTTAAAAAAAAAATCAGAATATTTGTTCTTAATATATGTAAGTATCCTTTATCCAAAATGTGTTTCCATTTTCAAACGATCCATGTGTAAGAAAACCAATTGGATGACTCAGATTTAATTTTGTGAACATATTCGGGCCATCGTTCAAAAGTATGTATATTAAACAGAACGTAATTCATTTGTATGTCGTCAAATAACCGAATCAGAAATATATTGCAACTCTAGTCGATAACAGTTTTTAAATATATCGATAAAGCATAACAAATTTGAAACATAATTTGAAAAATATCAAGAATTTCGAAATATAGTCAAAAATATGGGCTTTTCTAAGTATCTTGAATATTCTTAAAAATTGTCAAATATCAAGGCATTTTATTTCTATGTAGACATAACCAAAAAGATAAAGTTGAGCCTGTTTTAAGAAATTTCTTTCTTTTTCCGTGTTCTTAACAGAAAGCAAGGAGCTAAAAGTTACACCTAAATACTCATAAGTTAGACTTTTAGCTTTTTGCCTTGTGAACTTATCAAAGAATTGACTAGAACTGTTTGGAAAATTTTTGAAAGTTGCGGTTGATTACGCTACACCTTTGCTAATCCATTTAGGTAGTACTATAGGGCAGTTCATCTTAAATAAGTAAGCAATCTTATTAGCGATGAATTTTTTGCTGCTCTTAAACGTTGTCATTAGAAATGATCATCCTCCTTACGGAGATTGAGAGTATTTTTAACGTTTGGCCGTTATATGTGTTGTCAGCCGATGAACTATAGATACTCGTGCACTATCCCAACTCTCCTCCATGCTTATGCGCAGCATTTACCCCGTGGGATTGCACGTTTTTAATATTTTTATTTAATAAATTGTGGTCATGCCAGCTGAAATTTACTCCTGACTGTCAGATACAAAAACTAAACCAATATCGTTGTTCGTCAATATCGTTATGTAGGGTTTCGTAAAAATTAAATGTTATTTTGTTAATTGAAGGTTGATTCAGTTATTGTATTTTGATGAAAACTCAACGTTTTTATAGCTCCTGCTACCGTAAGGGGTAACATTTTGAACATTAGTATAAACTGCTATCATTATTTCCCACTTGCGTAACGAAATAGCCTAGTATAATATATTTTTATTATGGGGTAAATCCTCAATTTTGTGCACTCGGAGAAGAAAACGCGTTTGCCTTATTGTAAATCAGAGAACATGGTGAAAATTTATACTATTAACGTACTACATTGCGGTGAGAATAGGATTATTGCATAACTCATTTCAAGTTCATTAAATTTCAAATTTTAATTGAAGGTATAATATAAACTTAACACAAAAGCTAGTTATGTATGAAAGCTTATCAATAGGCGCTTCTTAATGTCTTTAATGAGCTTTCAATAAAATAAAAGTTTAGTCTAAAAATATGATGTGGAACAATAAACGGATGTTGCCTTAGACATTTAAAACACTTTATCTGTAGATTCTACATCGAGTTTTAAGAAAACAAAAAGTTGTAACCAGTGAAAACTATGTAGACTTTTTAATGAGATTTTAGTATGTATTAAAAATTTTATTTTAAATCCGATATCTGAAATGCTACCACCTAGTATTTCTGGTATGTTGAAAGCTTTGCCAGATATGAATTGGTTATTTAAAAGCTTATCTTTAAAGTTCTTAATAAGTTTTAGTACATGAAAAGCTTTAATCTTAAATCTTACGTAATAAATGTTTGTTGCATCTGCTGAATTTGATACGCGTTTAGCATTTAGATTAAATTTTAAATTTGATGCACGTGTCTAAAACTTTGCCATCGTTTTTTATACTGGGATAATAAAAGCCTTTCATATTTTGACAACCTTAGTTTTTAAACTAGCCCTGTGAGTTTGCTTAAACTTCTGAATGTGCTTTTATTAACTGAAAAACTCCGGAACCATGTTATGCTTTTCACTTAGGCGAATTTTATAATTAATCTTAATTATAGATACTTCTTTAGAGACATTTAAATAAAATTACTTTTAAGAATTTGTACCTAATACTTGTAAACAAATGATGATAATAAGGAATTTCCCAAAGATTACCTGTAGGGATTAATCCAGCAGATTATATGATGTGTTAATTAATTAGTAGGTATATTCCACATTTCTTATTCATTAGGTCTCTTAAATAAAGAATGTAAATGCTCAGAGCTGTACTTTCATCCAAACGTTGTCCAAGATTTGAATTAAAATACTTAACAAAACAATAAAAGGTTGTTGCTGGGCTATTACAAAAATCCTATCTAGCGATCAATATAAATCAAACGATCTTTCAGAAAATACTAATTTTAGCCAATGTCGCACAAATAGAAACTATTTTAAGTTCTGAAAAGCTTCCAAAAGCTGGAAATAGACGAAAGCAAATTAAATTTTTGACCATCTGACTTTCTAAAATTTTACAATCTGGTTTCAAGGTGGGGCTAAAAATCGTTGGTATACGAGATTTTTACGTAGTGCTTCTTTAAGTAAGCTTATTTCTAGAATCTAAATGAGATTTTATTAAACCAAAAAGTTAATATTAAATTATGCTTATAGAGTTCTACTAAATTGTGTTAAGATTTTAATTTTACGTAAAAACTTCTGTCGTAAAAAATTTAAATAATCTTTTGGAATAAGCTTTTATTCAATTTTAAATATATTTCAGTATTTTTATAGTTCGGACCTTGTATTAGCAAAAGATAATAAAAGCGACCTTTATTACGCTATTGACATACTTAAAACTTCTTTGAGTTTTATTAAATTAAAAAATGTTAAATTTGACATCGATGGTAAATTGAGGATAGTAACACCTTTGCATTTATTATTTCCTTATCTGCAAAATTTATTTGACTCACTAAGTGAGCTTTTAGTAGATTGCATTTTAATGTAATGGTTACGCCTAGAATCCCCCCCCCCGTTCAGTGGTATGGTAAGGCAGTCAAGTTCGGCCAACATGACCTGCCCGGGCAATAGACAAATTATGTTCCTTGGACCTTGAGAACTTCGAAAATTACCCCCCCCCCCTCCCGAAATCGCCGCTGATCCTTTTTTACTCTTTTCCATACTTTTTCCGTGCAGAAAAAATGCGAAAATTCAAGGGCTTTGGGAATTAAAAGCGCGCAGAAATTTGCGCGTGTGCGTGTCCGGGAGTGACATTAACGGGTATACACTCAAGTCTCTAGGTACGGGGACTCGTCCTACATGTATGTGTGTGAGTGAACGTGTGTGTGTGGGTGTGATTGTGTGTATGAACCATTTATGCGCTTTCAGATATGATGTCACACTGTTATTTTATGATAGTTTCTTTCATAAAGGCGTGTGTATGTGTGTGTGAGCGCTCAAATCGAGTTTTCACAGCAAAAACAATTTTCGCGTTTTCCAAGTCAGTCGTGTGTTATATATCATCCACTTCACATCTTGAAGCGGAGAACTCAAGCCGATCATTCAAAATCATGCCCAACTCCGAAGATATTGTTTTCCTGAAAAATACAAGGTACGGTGGTGAATCAAGTGTTGTTTCTTGTGAATGTAATATATGCCAAACTGCACGTTGTAAAGGTGACAAAAAAAGAAGGATAGGTGTACCAATAATATCACGTTCAAAAATAACATCTGAAAACGGCATTATGCTCAAAAATCTGGAAAAATCAGGTTCGACTTTTTAAATTTGTAATATTTGCTTCCAACGTACTGGCAGAGGCATCAGTCATGTGTGCTGCTCAAAAAGTAAGCCCGCTCGTAAGTTAGTTAATATTGAAAAGTTTGTTGAGACTCTTTTTGCAACACGACAAGAACAGTTTTGTATGTCACTGGTGTCCAAAAAAATGCAGGCCACCGATAATAAGACCATGGTGAAAATGAGTACGGGAGGATGCAAAAGCAGAGATCTGAACAAGCAAGGAATAAACGCCCAATTTTCATTTGATAATTTATTTGATTATCAAGTTCAGTCAGGTACTTCTAATAGACAGATGAAAAAATTATGAACTTTCATTAAAAAGAATATCGGTCGAAAATCGGTTCCTAGCAATTATTTAGCAGAAGCGTCAAAAAATTCAAGGCATTAGATGACGTATATAAAAGTACTATTTTTAGTTTCGAAGTCGATAAAAATATAAATAAACAAGAAAGACCAGTAGTGTGGGCCGATGCCGAAGAAATACTGGAGTGTGTTTATGTTATGGCTGACGGGGGTCAAGTCTTCTTCAATATATGCATGACTATTCTTCCAGAAGATTATCTACGTATAGATTCAGATGATGGTTCTAAAAAATAAAAATTAGACTCAAACAACAATGAAGGAAAGTTAACAGGAATTCATAAGTTGATAAAGTTGGGTATCGTCCCCCTAATCAGTGAAACTTATGATAACGTGAAAATTTTATTTGATTTGATAAGAATAAATTCTATTCCATTCAAATTCTTGTCAGATTTCAAGTTTCTTCTGCTAGTAAACGGTCAACAAACGGCTACATCGAACTTTCCTTACCCATATTGTTTCGTGCGTCTTCAAGGTCTCAGGAGTCGAAAAGAACTAGATATTGTGAAATTAAACAATGCGCGTGAATTAGACTTAAGCGATGTTTCATACTCATTAAAGCAAGATGTTTATAGACTAAAAACTTACGGAGATTTAGAATTAGACTAACAGAAATTCGTTTCACTTGGGAAAATTAAGAAACAGGCCTCAAGGAGTAATAGTACAAAAAATAAGCCGCTCTTGCGTTGTCCTAGAGTTTCACATTCTACAAGGGTTTGTAAATCACTTGTTCTGGGACGGGCTCGTACCTTTGCTAGGCAGGGATAAGGCCATATTATGGCCTCAGGGGCTCAAGTTGATATCCAAAAACTATCACGGAGAAGTTTTTGAAGGGAACGCCTGTAGGAAGCTTCTTAAAGAACCAAAAAAATTGTTCGATAAAGAAATTAGTGGAGCAGTTAATGGTAAATTAATTATAATACCCTATGTTTCTGCTTTCCAAGCAATGAACAAAATTGTAGAAGCTTGTTTCAGTATCAGGAGAAATGAATAAAATTTGTCAAAATATATAGATGAACTGAGAAAAGCGGTTCTGGCAACTGGAAAAAGTGAGTCCTTGAAGATTCACGTAGCGATTCGCCATATAGAAGAAAGCCTTGGTTTTCTAAGGGAAGGCCACGGATTCGGTCTCTGGTCCGAGCAAGCGTGCGAGTCAGTCCATCATGAATTTTTTAAATTCTGGAATCGATGGAAGATCAACATTATTTTGGACCCACAATACTCCCAGAGATTGAGATCAGCAGTGGTAGAATTTTCTTCAAAACATATTTAATTCGTAAGAGGCTTCGTTATATTATTCAATAATATAATGTTTTTTGTACTAACTCCAATCTGTTACAGGACTAGGAAGCGGCTGTACCCTGTTAATTTGTGCAACAGGAAGATGAATATATATTTATACTCATTTCAAGTATTTGAATTATTGAAATTGATGGTTACTAGCATTTATGTTATATTTATCTCATGAATTATAACAATCAACTAATTTTACTCACACACATACATGTCGGATGAGTCCCCGTATCTACAGACTTGAGTGTATACCCGTTAATGTCACTCCCGGACACGCACACGCGGAAATTTCTGCGCCCTTTCAATTCCCGAATTCATTGAATTTTCGCATTTTCTTAGCAAGCAAAAAGTATGGAAAACAGTAAAAAAGGATCAGCGGTGATTTCGGGAGAGGGGTGGCTAATTTTCGAAGTTTTCTTTCAAGATCACTGTGCCCCTAAATCTTGTATTTCTAAATTTCTACAAATATGTTAAGTTGGGTTTCATTACGCTTGTCACTTAAGACAATTTTATATAAAATCTTATTAATACACTTTTCTTAAATTTTTAATGAACTTTAAATTAATTTAAATGTTTATTTTTAATTTGTAAACTTTTGTAAACAATGAAAGCTTGTGCTACTAAAAAAACTTATCAAAGCCTATCGAGCATTTAACAAATATAAAGTTTTAGTAAATGTCTCTAAACGAGCTTTTAGTATGTATTAAACGTTTTAATCCAAATTCGGGTTTTAAAAGCAAAGTTCGTAATGAGTTTTTCAACTGGAATAAAATTTGTATATGATGATTTTGTAGAAATTGATTAAAAATTCTGTCAAATTTAACTTTTTGTTAATTAAAAATGTATTCTAATTATGTTTGGAAAGTTTTAAATAATTTTACAAATAAATCAAATAATTATTATAAAATTAAATTTTATGTGATAAAGATGATTCGCCGGACGAACATTCCTCTCAGATTACATCATCAAGTGGATTGTTCGTTACTCATGGTTTCTGTCCCACCAATTTGGCTAAGTGTTGTGGATTTTATTTTACTTCGCCACCACATTCCACTATAATGCGTCTCATCTAGTGCGAACAAAAATATGTTATTGTAAGTATTTTATAGTATTAGATTTCAATTTATTTATTGATTTAAAAATAAATACGAACGCTTTGAATATTTCACACATATCACTATATATCGCAGCATAAGACGTACGAAAAATGGAATAAATAAAATTTTTCCACAACCAATATATCCTTTAATCTATAATAATATGTCCTCGATTTCTTATGTTATAGGGGTCTGTTATGAAAATTTCTTATAAATGTACAAAACCATGAAAATTTATTAGCTATTCAAGGTTTTCGAAAATTACACCATTGAATATGTTATTTCGCTTTTGTTATTTATCAAACACATGAAAAATTCATATAACAATATAAAATTCTAAAGCTTTACAATATTTGGACCAAGTTTCTGTTCCAATGCCGTAATATTATAGAATTTTAGCAGACATTCAAAATTATTTATCTACATTATTATAGCGGGAAAAATCAATAAATTTTCTCTCTCTCTATATAAATAACTAATTTATGACTTGAATTTTATTTGTGTGTTTGTATGTATGGAAGATGAAACATAAAATTATGCAAAACCACAACATATCAACTTATTAAGAAAAACCTATTTAGTAGTGTCCAGGTTAGCAGTACCTTAGTAAATAACCCTATGCAGCGAAAAGTATTCAAAATATGTAAATATAATACAAGAACAAAAAACTGGGGTTTGTAGGTGACTTCTTATTTGTTGGCCCCAAACCAAGCTATACATATTGTGTACATGTTTATTGCAAACAACAATGGATAAACATAAAAACAAAAACAAAAAAACAAAATTTAAGGAAAAACGAAGAAAATGCTATGCATCGAATTTTTCTTTTTAAATTGAAACATAATACGGACACAGATATTTTTGGTTTTGTTTTTGCAAATATATGTCCGGAATTCAAAGTATCCTTAAAACGCACCCTTGAATAATTGAGCTGTTATTTTGAATACCCTTTTATGTTTTAGGAAATATTAGACTTTGGTTTTATTTTGTTGGAATTTTTTCGTTTCGTTTCGATTTTATTTTTTATTTTTTTCTTCAGGAATCTTATTTGTACTGTACATTGGATTTCTTTGTTAATTGTTTTATTATAATTTGCATTGAACAAAAATTTAAATTTAACCAAACTCTCTGCGACAACGAAATAATAAAAAATGAACATACCAACTAAATCTGTAAATATTTAACTCTACAATCTTTTGCGAAATTATATTCGCTGTTTGTGCTGGGTGCTGCTGCTTTCAATGGGTTTTTCGATTTGTTGATTGTTATATAGTAGGAATAATTTAGTATTTTGTGGACAACATTTTTCTTTATTTTTTAATGGGATTAAATTCTAAGCACAACGGTTATTTATACATATATAACATTTTACTTATACTTTTCATGAATAAATGAATGATAAAAGTTTATGAGGGTATGAGCATAATGCATATAGATATAATAATTATAAATTCTTTAAATGTCACATGATATAACGAAGGATTAAATTTAGTATTATATGCTGCTTCTATCATTTATTTGTGTCATTTCGCGTTGTATCAAAATCGGAATCGCCAAATTGTCTACACATATAATACTGATATGCCTTTAATGGCTATCAAAATTCAAATCATTTAACATTTTTTTATTTTTTATTTTTTTTGGTTGAATTTTATGTAAGTAATTTGTTTCGATCAAATTCGTGCTGTTCATATATTATACACTTGTGAGATATAAAATAATAACTTTACAAGTTTTAGTTTATTTGATATATTAT
Organism: Tipula vernalis; assembly: GCA_958295665.1. Classification (NCBI taxonomy): domain Eukaryota; kingdom Metazoa; phylum Arthropoda; class Insecta; order Diptera; family Tipulidae; genus Tipula; species Tipula vernalis. The sequence continues at coordinate 432,006,066 of OY282558.1, forward strand.
GTATTTAAATATTGTCCCCAATTTATATTTTATGAACAGCTTTAAAGCAATAAATATTAGAGATGAACTTGACTATAAAACGTTCAAGATTTATAATTTCCTTGAAATGTCATGAGACGATGTTGTAACGAAATTTATAAGTTTTCAACCAATATATATAGTTTTAAAGCTTTCGTCTAGGTTAGTTCTTTATCAACCGTAAATTAATTTTATTTCTCTCTATAGAAAGTTTGGTTTTTAAATTCATTAATCATTTCGTGTACAGTTTTAAGAACTTAAAACTTAAAGTGTACTTTTATAAATAGAAAACTATATAAACGATAAAACTTAACATATTATTGATTATTCAATAGACACAAAGAGTGAAAAAACGAAAGCACAAAGAAAAGTTTTTTTTTTTCGTTTTGATAATTTTTCTTTTTTTATTGAATTGAATAATTAAATTTTAATGATTTTATCACCGTTATTAATCACGAACATTTCTAATTATACCAAATCTGGGCAAATAACATTGCTTTGTGTAATTAAAATACTTTAAGAAAAAGAAATTCAATTACTTTGCACTTGGGGATTGATAAATTTGATCGACAAATTAAAATACAAAGTGCAGTGGCCCCCTTAGTTTAAACCACATTTTCTTGTTTTAAAACTTCCTTTAAACAACGAATTTTTAAAGCTAAATGGTAAAATCTACATTTTCTGGCGTAAGTTTCGAATGTATGTTGTACCCAGATAGAGGGTAAAATCAAAGGTGACTTAATAAATAAATTCTTCAGGTTGACGATATTTTTTTGGAAAAGCTTTTATTACGAAATCAAAACTTCCCAACAAAAAAAAATTGTATTTTATACATTCTGTTTATGTAAAATTTACTCGAACCTTTGGATGAAAAGTGACTTAAAATAATTTTTTAGTGTTAAGTTTTTTTCTGTGAGATCTGTGAGAACAAGAAAATAATGAAGTTGCTTCCATTCGGCATAAAAGCTCTTAAATTTTATAAAACAATTTCCACCTCATGCTTAAACATTCTATTTCAAGCAGTAGCTTATTTACAATAAAATGTAAAGCAAGAGGTGAAATCATATTAAAAATTAGCAATAACTACTTTGTATTACTTATCAATCACACCACTTCAAAAATTTTGACGTTAATAATTTTTCCGATCCTAACCTCTTAATTTTCAAGGGAATTGAATTCCAAAAGGGAACTCCTCTAACATAAAATGATTTGTTTAACGACTCACAACAATTTTTGGTCGGAATTAGGCGGAAGTTAGAGCAATGAATCCTTCTAAGCATTAATTTCTTATAGAGATAACAAGGCTCCTTAGCTTAGAGAAGTTTAAAAATAAAAAGACAAGAGATGATTGGGCAAAAATATGATCGAATTTCCTGATACCAAAAATAAACCCAGTACAAGCATTGAAACATCTTTGGAGAATATTCATATTTTCCTGAAGCATACTGAATAAAATTTTGTCACCGGAAAACAATTTTTTCCTAATCTGACTATCAGAAAATCCCACTACTTTATACAAACAATTATGCATTCCAAAGACCCACTTACTACGTACTACTAAGAGTTTTATGAATAACTAAGCCAAAAACCCTAACAATATTTGAAAATGTAAAAAGAACAATGCTGAAAAAAAGATTTTATGTCATTAATGTACATAGAAAATAATAGAGGACCCAGCACTGAACCTTGAAAAAAATCAGAGAAAAAATTATCGATTAAAACTACCTGAGAACGATTAGAACGATAGTTAAAAATCAATTTGGCTAAGAAAACCTAAAATTTAGACTTAACTAAGAGTTTTATAGAATCAAAGGCCTTAGAAAAATCTAACAAATTTAAAGAAGTCAAGTATCTATTGTTCATATTACGCCTAATATCATCAAATACATTTAATAACACAGTAGAAGTGCTATGAAATTTTCTAAACCTAGATTGGAAGAAACTAATTAAAATATTGCTAGAGAGAAGAACTTAAAATTCTAATTGGACGAAAATGGGATAAAGTACAAAGGTGGGAATAATCTATACATATGTGGATTGTAACTAAAGGGGTATTAGTAAAAGTGATGATATGGTCAGTAAAGGAATAACAGGCACCGGTAGCGGTTGGACAAGAAAACGTTAGTGCCACAGTGTTATGTACGGATAAATTAAGACTATTTAAAAGAATAAAATAATTCCGAGGAAAGCCGGGATTTTAGAGTATATATCGATTTCATCGAATCTACAAGAGAAATAACGAAACAAACTTTTAAGGTCTACAAAGTATTTTTTAAATTGGACATACGACCTCTTACTAGTTTTTGGAGGGTTATAGACGGTAAAAAATCTAAATCGGATATTAACCAGTCTGAAATGGAGGAAGGTATGTTAACTAATCTAGCCTTAATGTGATCAGCTACAAACATACATAAAAGACAATAATTAAGGGGAGGTACCGCTCAATTTTTCCTAAATATATTATAAGCTTCGATGACCACAGCCACTGGATTATGCAGGCATTGAGGAACTTGAATCTTTTTAGGATGATAACATCGCATTTGAAAAGTACTTGTTCCGATGTCTCCTTACCGCAGTTACAGAATCTGCACTGGTCCGTAAGGGATCTACCCATTTTATGTAGATGGCCGTTAAAAGGGCCGTGTCCTGTTAAAAACCAGGTAAGGGATCTTAGGGATTAGCGGTCCATCGTCGGTACCTCTCCCAGACGTATAATATTATAACTGAATAGTTCCTTGGCTTGTTTCATCCCAATGGTGGACTCAAGGAGTAATTTCCTATAGTTCTGCTCCCAGTCCCTTATACCATCTGCCAAGTGGGTTTTGGAAAAAGCAATACAAGGACTGGGACCAAGGAAATCTCGGCTTGCTCCCATTTTTGCACATCGGTCTGCTGCCTCATTTCCTTTAAGGTTGTGGCCAGGAGACCACAAAAGGGTGACTTTGTTTGCTTTACCCAGTTCTAATAACCTAAAGTAGCAGCCCCAAATCAATTTCTAAGGCTAACAGGGCTACCTAGCTGCCCATATAGATCTCGGTCTTCTTATTTTTCTTTTTAAGACATTCAAGCACACATACCTCAATAGCAAGGGTGCATCCCTGCACCGGTACTCCCGTCTGTTTTTTACCCATCCGTATACCATACAGAAGCATGGCGGGGGGGGGGCGAGATAATATTCTCTACCAGTGCCCTATCCGGCAAACTAATGGTAAAATTCCTTCGACAGTCGATAGTCCTTACCATGAAACCTGATAGTTGGATCAATTCCTTTTTAACATTTAATTTATGTAGGACACTATTGTGTCCTGGCGTTATGGTTTTAATTTTGGCTGTAGTTTTTAGGTTCAGACCTCTTGAACCGGCCACTTTTTTAATATAGGTGCAGTGGTGAGAGTCCCAGTATTCTCTCAAGGGCAGCTATTTTTATCATATTTATAATCCACCTTAAGGTGGAGGGATCTATACCCCTTGTTAGTGGTTATTCGTGAATTACCTCGAAACTATTATTATCAAAAGCTCCCTGGATATCAATAAAAGAGCATAGTAATAATTCTTTATTCCGGAGCGTATTTTCGATTTCCGATGTTGTTTCTGTTGATTTCCCTACTTGGTAGGCGTGCTGCCTAGAGTCTAGAGGGTATCTTTGGAGAGTGTTGGATCTAATTCAAAGTCCCAGAATTTTCTCCATGGTTTTCAGTAAAAATTATGTGAGGCTAATAGGTCTATAAGACCTAATCTCCATTGGGGATCTTTTTCGCGCTTTTGGGATAAAAATCACCCGAACCTCTCTCCAGCATTTTGGAACATATTCCAAGCTGTAGCTGGCTCTGAAGAGTATAGTAAGATAAGGCAGCAAAGTCTGCAGGCCTTGTTTGTAAAAAGGCGGGGTATACGCAGTCCCCTTCCGGTGATTTGAAAGGGCCAAATTATTTGACTGCCCAGCTTATCCCTTCTGCGTGAAAAACTGCCTCGAGAACTTGTGAGCCCTCTTTGGAACCAGATGCGGATGTACGCTACTTGCATTGGATTCTTCCTGATCGCTCAGTAATACACATTCTGGGAAGTGACCTGTCACTAGATATTCCATAGTCTCCTCACTGGTTGTGGTTATCTCTCCACTTGGTTTCCTTACAGATCCCAAGTGATTCCTTTGCTGCAAGGAGAGTTTCTTCTGGAGTCGACACGCAATAGGTAAATTGCCAATTTTTTTACAGAAGTCTCTCTTATTCTTTTACTCTGCCTAAGAGCTATGTCGTATTGGGTAAGGGAATTCCGATAGGAAGTCCAATCGTTCGTCCTCTTAGCCCTATTAAAAAGTTTATGGACATTTCGTCTCATGTTTTTCAAGTTTTGATTCCACCAAGGAACATCCCTTGTGCCTCTAGCCAGTTGGTGCGTTTTGGTATCCATAACATCAACACTTGTCTTGAATGGATATTGATATCAAACCTAATGTACATATGATCTGAGAGGGATGCTTCCTTGGACACATGCCAGTCGAGAATTGCGCTAGAGGTAGACCTGTCAGACAGGGCATTCACAAAGGTCGCATCACTCCCTTTATTGTTTACTGCTAAATTGTTACTAAGACAAAATTCAAAAAGTTGCTCACCTCTTAAATTCCTCCCCGGGAAAATATGCAGAAGCGATGTTAATCACCCTCCTGCCTTATTTGGGTAAGGGCATTTCTATTGAAGCCTCTGCGATGTCCTTAAAAATAAATTGGCTAATATAGAGGGTATTGTGCCTTGAGAGACAGAGAATTGCTGTATTAGCTGCAAAACCTTTAACCTTCGCATTGTTCGTACAAGGCTCCTGTATGAGCGCTATATCCCAGTCTTTAATCATAAAGAGACGGTTTAGGTATTTTGTAGCCTTGTTCGATCGATGCAAATTAATCTGCACGAATCTCAGTTTCACTGTTGTTGTTGGTTTGGTGTGCATCACCATGATGTGTATTTTTGCATTCCTCTAGGGGTCAGCCCATGGCTTTTTCCGCTCCTTCCTCGGCCCGGTTTCACCGGTCTCCCTGTTCCTAAGGTGCCAGGTCTCCTGGCCTCCACCGGCCCAGTGGGCCCACCACATCGGCCAGCGTTTTCAGCCAATGCTGCCCTTGACGTGCCGGACAGATTCGGCTCCACCACTCTACCTTTCACTGCATCAGTCGCCCTTTCATTCTTTGGGCGGAAGTGTACAGAACCAAATATCCAGTTGACTCTGTAGTTGGAGCCCTTGAGTATCTCCGCCGTTTTATGTGAAACAGACACCGTAATTCGAAGAAGGTCGCCTTCTCGCTCCTTGCTTACAACAATCCTCCAACCTGCGTCTCTTAGGTCCTTATTCTGGACCTCGTGGCAGATAGATAAACATGATTTATGGGCGAGGCAACTCCCCCTCCCGAATGCTTTCAGTTATGGTCCGTCCCATGGTTTAAGTTAAGCCACTGTGGCCCTAAGCTACTCTTCCGTGTCTTTATCGGCACAGTTGACCGTGAGCCAATCGTTTCTAGTGCGACATCCCAGAAAATTTGGGCTAACACCATTTAACGGCAGCTCCGCCACTGTATCCATTATGGCATTCTGTATTGCCAGAATCTGTGCAATGCTCCGTTTTATTTCAGGAAAGCCTTGGTCGGTAATTTCCAACCTGACAGCCTTCACTAACTTTATATATGTTGTGGCCGTGTTGCCCCTGTTTTCGGGGCAACCCTCCTTACTGTCGCCCTCAGTTGCAGCTTTTGGGGCGGCTTCCCTGCCTTCGGTGAAGGACTTCAAACTTTCCTTTTTTTTTCCGCGGTGCCTTTGGGGGTAGAGTCGTCATCTGACCTATTCCTCTTAATCGTAGGAACAATTCTGTCCCTGATTTTCTTCTTACATTCTCCTCAATGTCGTTGTTTATTTCGGCCGTTGTCGACGTGGATTGGGTATCCATTTAAGGCAATAGAGTGCTATGTATAAAAGGGCCCACTCACTAATATTTGGATTCCTTTAGACTTGGGTTTTTTTCAAGGTTTATACCATCCTTTAGCGTTGTACTTTAGCCTATTGTTCTGTAAATATGCAAACAGTATACGGAGGTCACCACGAGGACGTAGTACGTACACTTACAAATCACGCTCAGGTTACCCATTGCGCAGATCGTTGGTCCACAGACAAGACTGCCTAAAACATGACCAGAAAAGCCTGCTGGAGCTCACCCTAAAGGAAGGTTATGGAGCTGGTATTACTACACAGCTTTATTTCCCCCTTCCAGAAGATGCCAAGCTTCCATTTTTTTTTGGGACTAAACTTTACACGTTTAAACTAGATACATTTAACAATGACCTATCGACTAACATAGATTTTAAAACTACAATGATTGTTAAAAGACGTATTTAAAATTAGAATCAAAACTCAAGTGTAAGCACGACGTGGGCGTGATTGATGCGCAATACTTAAAAATAAAGATAAGGACGAGAAGAAACCAAAAAATCACCCAGAGTAACAAATGCCAAGTTAAAGTAAACATAGGAACAATACTTAACCGTTGCGTCCCAATTTATGCCCCTCCCCCCCTCCAAAAAAAAACGAAATTTTGGGTATTTCTTTTCCTATGATGAGGCAAAAAAACGTGACACGTCTGTCTAAGGCTAATTTCACGAAATCACCATAGATTTCCAATTTAAATATTTTTTTATTTTCTGAAAAAGGTTAAATAGAGCATAAAAATGTGAAATGAGGTGAGAAATGACACATTTTGTATCGTAAAGGACGAGGCTTGCCCCCAAACCGCCGCTTCACCAGTGGATAAAACAATTACAATTTTCTTTGAACATATATACAGAACTCCTCAAATTGCAATTATTTTTGGTAACTTAAGAGTTTAAAATTTTACTTTGTTTTAAACTTCACAAGATTTTCGGAAAAAAAAATTAAAATCGTTGGGAAAATTTCACATATTTTACGGCATAGGAAATGTACTTAAGGTCATTTTATAGATGATGTGTGTAAAAAACGTAAAAAATCTGAAATTTTATATTTTGTACTATTTTTCACTATCGGAAATAGAGCAGCTCAAGGTATAGCTCAAGGTAGTGGAATAATATGAATCGCATTTTATAGCTAAGAATCAGGTTATGCAAATTAAACCATTTTGTGAGCTGAGCGGGATAAATCCAGTACTATTGAAAATCGAGTTTAGACAGTGATAATTTTGGCCAAAAATCAAATTATTATACTCTGGAATAATATTGACCAAATACTAAAACATGATTATTCGATCAGTGAAGAGCGATTTATTATTTTTAAAGAGCGAGTTTTAGAACGCTGTATTTTTCTTATTCAAATTGGTTGTATAATTAAGGCACTTTAAAAAAAAATAATTCGTTATCTATACTAATATTATAAAGAGAGAGTGTTAATTTATTAGATCGAAGAAAACTCAGAAACTGCTCAATTTGGATGATTCTCTCACCAATCGAAATTATATTTCATTCTGATGCTTATAGGCTAATTTTTAAAATGATTGGACTCCGAGATCATGGGGCACCCAAACAAATTGAAGAAAATTTGATTATATTTGTACATATAAAAAAATTGCATGAGGCTGATGTGGTCAGAGCGTTGTGAAAGACTTGCCATTCAAAATATTCGAACATCAACAAGTTCCTGTTAGAAAATCGAGTTCCGAACACAAACATAATTCTCACATGAAAGAAATTACGTCTAGAGCTCTGCAACGGAATTCAGAAATCATAAATGAAGTCAAATTGGCATTCCATTATAACCCAAACTTCGAGTATTCTTAATACATTGCACTCCAAATAGGAAAAATGAACAAGCTGTGTAACAGACGCAATGCAAAATAAAAGGCTAATGAACCAATCGAAATATGTTGTGATGTCGGCAAGGTAGTTTTACCAGAGGTTCTTGAGCCAGCACGGTCAATTAAAGATTTGCTAGTAGGCAATAACTCACTGTCAACGCATTTCTTAAATAATATCTGCATAATACCAAATACAATAATACCCTATTGAGATTAGGGAAGGAAATTTCATGCCTATGTTCAAGGTGCAAGGCCAAATATACCAACTCATCGGAAGCTTACTCCCTCCTATAGGCAACAGTCCTGAATATTTAGAAATATATTTCCTTTTGCATCAAGACCATTTACCTGCTCGGTCAAATATAGTGCCTGATTCAAAGTTTCAAGAACAACCTCGAAAGAAATCCAGGAGCAGATGACTTAAAACTCATAATACATGCAGAACGACGGCCGGCAAATTAACATATAGGTTGCTACAATGCTCCAACTACTTATGAATTCGCTGTGCTTTAAGTTGAAAGAGATAAAGATCCAAGGAATATTGTATTGTACTACCGTTACGATCACGTATGTCAGAATCACATCGGTCGTATGACGCTTTACAGTACCCGTTCATGTTTGCCAGAGAAGAATATATGGGTACAGCCTGAATATGCTACACACAAACATTGACCGGATCACCAAGGTACATGCAAAAGAAGACTCAATACGCTATGACCTATGACAGAAATTATGCAGAGCAGATTTATTCATCATCTTTAAGTGCAACCCCGAACGGACTGAGATCAAGGAGGAGCTATTTCCTAATCAAAAAAGTTTTGATGGCATGACATCATAGCACTAGTGTTGAATTTAAAAATGAAAAATTTAATGAAATTGTTAACCCAAAATTATATATTTGGTAACACAAAGGCTTTTATATACAGCATTGAGTGGCAACAAATTCTCCTATGGCTGCAAATGAAAATACAACCAGAAGAAGTATCTTTGACTATCCGAGGTCATAAAATTGTAATAGATAACAGATGAATTGTTCCTTATTCTTCTGTATTGGAGCTGTGTAGGAGCTTTATTGCCCATATCAATGTGGAGTATTGTCATTCGGACCAAGCCTCTATTTTAGTAGGAAACCATCACGGTCAGATCGAAAATTATTTGATCCGACGATATATAAATTCATCAGGAACTGCTCTGAGACTTCTAAGATTTTACATCCAAAAAATATATACAAACAAAGTTTTATTAGTATGTCGTTTGAATTAGGCCTTTCTAAATGTGCGTAATTTAGAAAAACAGTGTCGTAAGCATCTAGGAAAATGTTTCAAATTACAGAAAGGTAAATCCATATAGTACAGGGTAGCCAAAATCCAACCAAACGACAATTCACGAGGAAAACCAGGACGCAATCTTAAATTGCTCCGAGAAACGTTAATGCTAAACTTATTAGACTTTTTTCGGGCAGTAAACATTTTAATAAGGAAAATCGAGAGCAAACACGCCACACCCTATTTTGCGCCTTCTAGAACTTGCCAATTTAGCAATGAAATACAGTTTCGATACGGTTCATGAATAAACAAATTTGGATCAGAAAATGTGGACATCGTAGAGTATAAATTAAGAATTGTTTTTGACTGTACTTAAAATTATATCAGCATAAATCCTAAATAATGGATTAGAGTGAAATTATCCACCACCTCTCTCGGTTAAGGGGATCAGTGGCCAAACAGTTTGATGAAAAGTGTATTTATGGATATTATTATTGTTTTGATTGAAGTGAAAGCTAATTCCAAAGAGACAAAACTATGCGTTCGTAAATTTGTCGTCATCATATATATACAGTATATTGATGTTGAAGTGTTTTCAAAGTCCCAGAGTCCAGAAAGGCAATCAAAAAATATGTCCATCCATCTGTCTGGACGTCTGGATGTCTAGATGTCTGGATGTCTGGATGCCTATAGTAGATGTCACCTTTACCCATGGAATCTCGTGAACTACTTGTCCGATTTGGATTTTTTTCGCCAATCTGTCTATATGGTCAAGGCGGAGAAATGAAAATCTAATGGAAGCGGTACGTTAAATGATCGAGTACCTGTTCTATAAGTTGACCAAAATCACGTAATAATACCATATTACCACGTTGACTAATTTTATATGTATGCTGGATTAAAAATTGAGTTTGGCGCTAGTTTTAGTGAGCTTCAGTGTTGTGCACGTAAATTACATTGCGTAATTTACACTATTATTTACGTGTAAATAATTGTATTTTTAACCTGAAATTTTTTACGTTACAAAGTAAAAAATTGTAAATAATTAGCGACATCTGTGCGAAATGGGTCAATTAAATAAAAAGAGCAGAATTAAAAAATTTTATTTCGATATTACAACCATTTACAGCTCTATCTATTGAAATTAATTTGAATGTAGATTGTACTATGTGTTTTAAATAAAATGTTTAAAATATGCTGACCAAACGCATTTTATTTAACAAAAAACGGAATAATTTATTCTGTTTTTTATGTATTAAAATTGTATCTATTCGAAAATGTTATTAAAAAAATAATTTCTCTATTTACATACATGGTTAAAATAATTATAATTTATACTGCGCCATCTCACACGTAGGTATCATACTATTTGATTTATAAAATTTGACTGTGAATGTTTTACTTTTAACTTTTACCACCGCAATTATGTTAGATTGTCAAAAAAATTTATTTTGTAAAATATTAAAACTATCTATCTATAGCATTCACAGTTGGTATTAATTACGGCAACAGCTACGTTATTAAAAACGATAAGTAAATTAATTGGATCACGCATCATTCTTTATCAAGGCTCAACTTTGTTACAATAATATCATGGCAGGGGCAGCGAAATGCAATCATAACTGTGGTAACCAGTTGGTTTTTGGTACGGTTCTTTGAAAGCAATCGTACAAATTAATTCGGTCACAAATAGCGTGTACCGAATTTCTAAATTATAACGTATACCGTTCCGATTATACGGCTGGCTATATATTCCCGTAGTGTTTAGTATGAGAAAATAACCGTTTCTTCTACAACTTCCTGTGTTTCTTAACCGATCGAAGTGAAATTTAGTCTGCAAGTTTATATTGGCCCACAAATAGCGTGTACCAAATTTCAATATTATAACGTATCCCGTTCCGATTATACGGCTGGCTATATATTCCCGTAGTGTTTAGTATGAAAAAATAAACGTTTCTTCTACAACTTCCCGTGTTTCTTAACCGATTGCAGTGAAATTTAGTATGCAAGTTTATATTGCCCCACAAATAGCGCGTACCGAATTTCAACATTATAACGTATCCCGTTCCGATTATACGGCTGGCTATATATTCCCGTAGTGTTTAGTATGAGAAAATAAACTTTTCTTTTACAACTTCCCGTGTTTCTTAACCGATTGGAGTGAAATTTAGTATGCAAGTTTATATTAGCCCACAAATAGCGTGTACCGAATTTTGAATATTATAACGTATCCCGTTGTAGATAAAAAGTTGTAGAAGAAACGTTTATTTTCTCATACTAAACACTACGGGAATTTATAGACAGCCGTATAATCGGAACGGGATACGTTATAATATTGAAATTCGGCACACGCTATTTGTGGATTCGTTTTTGGGAGTATGATCCTTCCGATTTAAATTCTCTTTTGGCACAATATTTTTATTCATGTACAATAGGTAATTCCAATTCCAATCACAATCACTTCCATCCATATTATCACTGCTACATCGTTTCTTATTTACTGTCACTGTCAGAGTGTCAGTAAAATGATTTTATATTTTATGCAGTTTAATGATTCTAGGAAATCATGTATCCGGTTAAATCAAGCAAAAATGCACGAATCAATTGCAATCGTACAATTGCACAAGATCGTTATGTCATGCGGCCAACATAATATAATGCCCGTATTTCTGTGAAATAATTTTCATTATCCGAAATACTTTTGAGCAGAAGCGGGCGAGTTTCTGTCAATAAGCGTATTTTATCGGCGTAGGCGTTAGCAAACTACTCACAAGTACTTGAATCTACTCGTAACTACTCATGCTCAAGTGATGGTGTAGTTGTTAAAAGTAGTTACGCATATAATTAACGAAAGAGGGATTTTAGTTCAAAAAATTCTAATAGATGGCTCTATACCAATTTTAGTTATGCGAAACGTCAATTTTTAACCCTAAACCAACCAAGGTGTGCCTTTTTGACTCGTTTTATAAATGCATCAATTTTCAAAATAATGTTAATTTAGTTATAAACTTGTATGTATTTTATTTTGAAACATTTCCATACAACGTACTTGACATCTACTCATTCTCTGCATAAATTTTCGTAAATTATTTGATTAGAATTCGAATTTACTGACATAACAAAAATATCTTGGTTCGATTAGGGTTAAAAACAAAAAATTTTTGTTTATGTTTGTGATACGACGCGCAATTGTTAAATCTTAAAAATATTTTAATTATTTTGTTGTTTATTGTTTTATTACTTATTATTATTAGATCAACGTATTTTTTATCAAAATCTAGCAGTTTTATTTAAATTGAGGTTATGTTATACTACTGTCACAAAAATTTGCATTCCACTGAACATCTACTCACAAGTACTTGGCACTAGCAAATTGTTTCCAATGGATCACAGTGAATATTCACAAAAATTGCGGCGGGTTTAGTAAACAGCAATTATTGCACTCTTAAAAATATTTTTTGATTTATTTGCTAAAACTAACCACAGATGGCATTGCGATAAATTCTAGTGTGAATATACATATACCTACCTACTACAAAAATTATTATCTGGTAAAGCATAATTAACTAATCAAATCATTAATCAATGATTTTATGTGCATATTTCTATTAAAGAAATTATAAATTTTGCAATGTTATTTTATTTTGATTATAATTTTCGTTAAAATCGGTTGAAAATTTTTAGAGAGGTTTGAGTATGTGAGTGGTACTAGTATTTCTTAATTCTTTTAGATGGCATCACTTTTAATATTTTTTACATTTATTACAATATTTTACATTAATTACAATTTTTACCGTATTTTACAATTTTTTACGTATGTAAAAAATTATTTTTTACGCGTAATTGCACAACACTAGTGAGCTTTCCGTTGATTTAAGGATTAAGTTGGGTTCGATTTGTGATGTTTAGTTTGGGCTAAGTTAGAGTTGAGTTGGATTTAAGTTAGAGTTTAGTGAGCAGTTCAACTATGGATTTATTTATGTGTTGAAATTACGGTTTAATTCGAGTTAGCTTGATTTGAGTTCATGTATACGCATTACTTTTTCGATACATGTTGATTCGGTCATAGAGCATGGCATTGAATTTAAGGTTAAGTTGAGAGTTTATGGTTGGATTCAGGGTTGACTTGATCTCGAGTTAGGTTGAATATGGTTTGAACCGATGTTGAGTTGGATTTGAGTAAGTGGTAGTGTAGATTGAGTTTGAGGTTGGCGGTTGATTTTGAGTTGGAGGTTGTGTTGTAAATTAAGTTGGATCGTGAGCTGAAGATTCAGATAAGATGTTCAGTTATGGTTTGATTTGGGAGCGAAATTAATTTTCCGGGCCGAAGTTCTGATAACCTCGTGAATTTTCATGGAAATACATTTGGTCATTTATTCAAAAACAATTATAATTATTTGAGATTCGCTTGACACAATTTATTTAACTTCAGCACGTGGTTAGATTGTGAAATAAGTGACATAATTTTGGCATCGGAAATTCAGTGAATCTCTGAGCTTACAGAGCTAGTAGTGTCATCAGTGTTAACATTTGCTTTTTGCGTACAGTTTGTTTAACCTGGATCATTCCCAAATGTTTTGTGTACGCCATACACGAAACAACTAACTAAAAATAACAACATTCGGTGTATTATTGATCTATCTCATTAATATTTGTAACAGCTTCAAAAATCATTTTAAAGAAAAAACATATAAAAAGCTTTTATTTTATGATAAAGCTAATGCAGTTTTCCCATGAGAAATCATATGCGAAATAACATAAAATGACAAACAAGGAACATTAAAAAAAAAATATTTGGATAAAGTTTCTTCAGTAGAGTTTCACAGTACATATACCAAGTTTATTTTCTTCTTTTCTTTATACTCTCCATTGTTTGTGTTATTTAAAAAACACGAACGATGAATATACATTTAGAAAAGCAAGAAAAAAAAAGTTAAGAAAAAATCGACTACAAAAAAAAAATGTTATCAATAAATAAAATAAAAATATCCAACTACAAAATGATAATGATGACAATAATATGAAAAGATATTGAACCGATGGGATACAAAAGTACAAATAGAAAATTTCCTTTTCTTGTTTGAACAAAAGTAAAATAATAAAAAAAAATAAAATAAAAATGAACAATAAAACGAATGAAAAAAGCTAAATAATAATAAATTTTCTTTTCTTTTATTTGATGTAATAGCTAGCAAAAAAAACTAAATCTGTTTGATTTTCTTTTTCTCCTTCTTAACTTGAATACAAAAAAAATCATTCCTCATCCAATTTCAGCTTTGCTTTAATTTTTTTTTTTTTTTTTTACACATACAAGCACCATTTGTAATGTAAATAAGACCAATCGGGAAACTCTTCTGTGTTATCTCTATACACAATGTTGTATGTACACACATAATATGTAATGAATAAATAATGTAACGAAACTAGGAAAATTGTATAACACAAAAAAATAAAAGCACAAAAGTTAAATACGAAAATTACGCAACAATTGTTTTATACGCACATACCATTCGAATATGTGTAATGTGTATGTATGTTGTTATTTAATATGACCAATAGGAGTAATTTAATTGAAACATTAAAGTTTAGTATAAGACCCAAATGACTATTATTTTTATTAACAAAAATGTCTTCTTTGTTTTAATATTACAAAACGCATAAACATACATGTACATATTTTGGATTTGTTATACAAAGTTTGAACATAACTGTCAGTTTAAATAAAAGTACAATTAAGAAAGCTTTACAGCGGAATTGAATCATACTGTTATCGAACCTGATAAGGGGTTCAACAAAAAATTTCAAAAGATTCAAAATTTGTAATCATCAGAGCAAGATTTTTGGTCCCAAAATGAAATTTGAGTACGATTTCCATCAATGTTCTAGATGCAATTGAAAAACAAAAAAATCAAAATCACGATTTTTAAGTCTCATTTAACGACCAAAATCCGTGCTTTAATATAATTTTTTGTGAGAGTTAACCATTTAAATATTTAAACTAAATTTTTTATTTTTGTTTTTTTTTTGAAATTATACAATTAAATTAGTAATAAAAAAAATGTTATCTCATTTTTCAAATTATTTATTTATAAAATTTTTTTATAGCTAATGTATTTAGCAGATTTATGCTTGGCTTATTAAAACCACGCAATAAAATCAAATTAACAACACAAAGTTTAAATTTTGTATTAAAATATTGGTTTTTTATTTTATTCTCAACTAATGTCATTGGCAAAGTCAGACAGAAGATTTTATTTATTTATTTCAATTAATAATTTAACAAATTATTGATTTCAATGTACGATTAAGCATTAAGCAAGTCTCCCGTATTATAAATGCAAATACCACACCACTATACCCATATTACAACAAAACACCATAACTCTCCCTCACCAAGGAAATATGTACCATCATACTCAGCTTTTCATGAAGCCATATATAGCAATATTCACCCCGTAAAGAAAGGCGCCACATCGATAACCACATAAGTCTAATAGTGTGATATCCGCCCCTGGCCAGGCAGCCATCGTACACCTTTTTACATATAAAAAAAATCGAGTAATGGGAAAGGAATGTTAGTGAGGACAGACTGGGCCCGGTTACAGACACCTAATAAAGCCGATAGTTAGTGTTTTATGACAGCACAATGACAACACAATTAAAATATTATTAATAAAACGTTGGAACCTCATTGATCTGAAATAATTTTTTAAACTAGAATTTATATTTATATAATACTCCAAACTTCCGATTAACAAAATTGATGATAAAATATATTTCGATGTTCTTCTGAAACCAAAAAAAGAAATCAGTTATTTATTTCTACTCTCACTTAGTCCAACCAAATATAATATAATCTAAATTCAAATGTAAAGATGTTCCTATCCCTAAAAATAACATTACCATTTATTAATGCCTTAAGACATTAATTACATTAAAGATCAATTATATTAAATTCTTTTTCCTCCAGCATACTCCATCTGAAATAAAATTTTGAACCATAAGTACACTCCAACTAGTGCTAATAGATGTCTCTCCGCTCATTATTGATGAAATTTGTTAGTTGTTAAGCTTAAAGTTCCTATTCTTAAAAAATAATATTTTATCTCAAGAAAGCTGCAATTTCTTGGCCAACCAGTTTAACTAATACTAATGGCTTCAACAAATACTAGTGGCTCATTTACATGTTTTTTGAACTACGGACAGGCATTCCTAGTCCATTAATCCTTACCACATCTACGGCAAAACTAATGATTAACATTTCATGATGATTCACATTGTGATGACGACCATAAATTTTACTGCCAGGATTAAAATTTGGTAATTCACATTAATTAGTTTTTGCCACATTTTATTGTGCCAATGAATTCTAGTTTGGTGGACCAGAAATAGTAAAATGCAAATTCGGAGTATAACCCGAAACAAAATTTTGATTTGAACAGGCAGTCTTGGTCAGTGAGATGATTCTGAGGAACAACGTTCATTTTGTATTAAAGAATTCTAAGTCTGCACGTTGTTAACGTGACGACTTGTTTATGACGATCTTTAAACCGTTCAACGATACCAGCCTTGAGTTGAAACCAATCCGAGAAAGGTTTACTTTCAATGAATTATCAATACCAATCGGAATCATTCCTCTTTAGTAGGATACCAAAATCATCTCTCAAAATAACTTCAAAAGGTAGGTTGTACACTATCCCTCAGTAATTGTTTAATTTTGTGAACTATATGGAAGAACTCTTAGTTAGTTTTATCTCCTGGGAATTTGCTGATATGACCGATCTACCCTAATTAGTGTAATGCTAATAGTTGGAATCTAGATCCAAAGATTTCTTAATATACATTCGTATCAGCATTTGATTCAATACGACAGCAAATTTCACAAATCGTTACAGTGCAATTTCAATTTTAAGAATTCTGATGTTAGGGCTTTTTTCCATATTAAACTGTCAAACACTTTTTATATTCGACCATTCGGAAGTATTACAGATGTTCTAATCCTATGACGCATGTTAAAAAAAAACTTAAGCGAAAATTTTCTTCTGATATGCCAACATTATCTGCCAATCTTTCTATAGTCGATAATATAATGTCGATCGAGGTGATTTTGCATACACAAGCAATAAGCTCAAAATGATTCCACAGCTATTTTAATTGGGGGAGGAGGGGGGGAGGGGGTTGGTTAATTTGAATTTGAACCAGACACAGTTTTAACTGTTCATTGTAAGGTAGGCCGAATGTTTACAATAGCTTGGTGTTTGAGAGACCAACTTTAAACTAATATTGTAAAGCAATTTGTTTCCGAAATGTTCTGAATAAAGAATTTTTCCATGCTCAAATTTTAAGAAATACCAATTTTGGAATGGCCTAATAAATTTTAGAATACTTTGCATTACCTTTTAGTAAAACTTAAATTGTCAAATTTTGGTATTCATTTTTCGGGGTTGGCTAAACTCTATCAAACATTTTTAGTAGTTTGATTGGTTAAACATTGAATCAACTTACCAAAACAAAATACACTAAAATAGGATTTCGGAATGGCATTAAAAGTAATAACGATTCGGATTCGGAGTCAATGAAATGTAAAACTTTTAATTTTTTAAATATATTTTCTAAAAGGAAATACAATCTTTCGGAGTTCAACTAGATTTGATTGTAAAACAAATTTAATGTATTTTTGATAGTTGGATTAGAAAAAGTTGCCGAAGTGAATAATTTCAGGTCTTTATTTTAACATAAAGATCCATAATGAATTCCTCTGTTCATTTTACCAACAATACAAGCGAGGAGCGTCTCACTTCCAAAAATGATAAAGGCCACACGTGCTATACTAAAAAATGGTTTATAGAACTCCGAAAAATGTTGAAAGTGAATGTTAAGTTTTGAATAAATAAAACAGTTTGAAATTAGTACTTAACTAATAAATTTAATTTTCGGAGTTCAGGTGGATTTTCAGAATTTCCAAAAAAACATAAACGAAAGTTTAATTTAAGTCTAATAGACTAAAGTTCATCTTCCAAATCTATTTCAGATTAACTCCGAAATAATAAATGCTTATCCTAAGGTAATAACGGAATTAACAAATGTGCTTCCTTTTTTGAGTGGTTTAGATTTTAATTTTTTGGCAAATTAGAGCTGGCCGGTGCCACATTACATTAAGATTTAAGACCCATTTTTATTAAAATTTCGCATTATTTACCTATAGAATTTATGGTCTGCACAGAGTACGCTTTTCCTAGTGTTATTTAGATAAAACTTCCAATTTAGTTGAGCATAGACTGTTAGACTCAAATATCTATACTCTTTGACAAAATTCAAGTGTAAAACACTGAGACAAGCAAATTTTTGTATCACAGGGACGAGCATGGTATTTCACAGGCCATTCCGAAGAATTTTTTTTATTCTTTCCAACTAACATAAATTTTGACTTAACGCTTATAGCGAGCCCATGATGATAATACAATTTACTTAGGTTGCTCAAGTCGTATTCATGCAGCAATTGAGTGTCAGCAAGGCTATTCGCACCATATATAATAGATCAATATCAAAAGATTGAGTTAAATAGATCAAAAAATAATGAAGGCCTCCAGAATTGAATCTTGAGGAACGGAACAACTTAATAGACCTTCGCAGCTAGTTGTTTCACCTATTTTAACAACCTGACAACGATTTTCAATTTAACTTGGAAACCAATCAAAAATATTACCTCTGATATCAATTTTAGCTAACTTCAATAAAATCATTCCATGATCAACAGTGTCAAATTGCCTTGGCGATATCGAAAAAAAAAATATTGGGTTTCCGAGGATCATTAATATGTTTATAAGTCTCAAGTTGTGCAAAAGAGTTTCTTCAGTTGATTTTCCGGCAGTAAACCCACATTGATTTTTATTTAAAAATTTAATTATCTAGATAGGAAATTAGTCGACGTTTAAATAGTTGCTCAAGAAACTTAGAGAAAGTGCTTAAAAGCCAAATCGGCCTGTAATTACTTGGTTGTAATTCATCACCCTTCTTAAAAATCAGGATCACAATAGCTATTTTCAAATCGTCTGGATATTCACCGCTGTCCAAATTTAGATTATATAAGTATTTCAGAACATCCATCAAATACAACGAACATTTTTTAACTATAAAATTATCAATGCCGTCAAAACACTTGGACCTTTTGTTATCTAACGGTTTTATCTCAGATATAGGATATCCGAAGAAGATGTAGACTCAAAGAAGCAAGATGAACTGTAGTTCCTATCAGCAAATATATATATATATATATATATATATATATATATATATATATATATATATATATATATATATATATATATATATATACCTTTGAAATTCAATTAAAGTAATATCACTAGTAATTACAATAAATTTGAAGATTGAATCTTTGTGAAACGTTTACGAAATAATTACAAAATTCGTCAGAGATCGATTCTGGAGACGTGAGATGAATCTAAAGCTTCCACAAAGTTACTTATTCTGCATATGTGTTGGTTTCATACTGCTAAAATAAATTCCAATTTAAAAAAATACGATTCACATTGAAATATTTTTACTTAGGACGTGCCCGATTACTTGATAATATACCAGAACCCAGAAGTTAAACCCAGTTAAATAATTTCTTCTGAAACCGCTAAAAAAACAACTCAATGTCTTACTCATTTAAAATACATGTTCTTAAATTTCCCTATTTTCCAGCAATAATCAAAAGAAAATAATGGAAATTACACGAAAATAATGGAAGTACACTTCAAAACCACCAAAAATGTCTTTGTATAAACATTTTGGTTGGTTTTATGCATTTCCATAAACAATAACTTTGGAATGCATGAATAAATTGTTATGTAATGCGTATAGCCGATTCTGAATCAAATTGAAACGTACTGATTTATTCGAAGTATAGGAATCCCATTTAAATCGAA
This sequence comes from Tipula vernalis, assembly GCA_958295665.1. Lineage (NCBI taxonomy): Eukaryota > Metazoa > Arthropoda > Insecta > Diptera > Tipulidae > Tipula > Tipula vernalis. The sequence continues at coordinate 432,026,083 of OY282558.1, forward strand.
CACAAATCAATTTGTTCTGCATACACACAAAACACAATACACTTTTGGTGAAATGAAAATACCTGTAACGATATCTGCATTGTACCTTTATGATTTGTTCAACATATACTTCCTTTGTGAAGTTTCTCATCATCAACTAAATATTGAATCACTTCCACTATACAACTCTATTCACTACATAATCACAGGCGATATTAATATTAACCAATTTAAGCGAACTTTTTATCATGCTTACAACAAAAAATGACGCACTAAACTAAAATCACTCACTTTTATTATTATTATTTTGAATAAATAAAATTAACTATTTAATTTTAATTTTATTAATCACTTAATTTTAACACCACTAAATTAAATAGAATTAAATTAAATTCTCGAGGAAGATGACAAAAACACGTCTTTCTTCTTCGAGCATCAACGACCGACTGATTTTTCCACTTCTAAAACCAATGGTAAGGAAAAAGACAACACGTCTCCGCTCAACAATCGAAATTTAAATAAATCAAAAAGAGCCAAACAGAAAAAATTGAGTCAATACAATGAGCATGAAGAAAACAAAAAATCAAAACAATCTAGCATGCTTCCAAAACCAATATTAATGTACTAGATTGTGACGGTGACACCTAGTGTGTAATAGAATAAGTTAAATTAATAGCTCAATGTTTAACTGTACTAAACCTGAGTTTTCCTTGATAAAATTGTTCTAAATGTGTCTACGCTATTCTAACTGGAAAAGTTATGAGCTTTCTAGAAGTTTGGTTTGTGTATATAAAATGGCGAACGAAGTCGAATTGGATTATTAGTATTTGATAAACGATAGTGGGAAGAATAAAAAGGAATTCAAAAGTGATTTAAAAAGTGTTCTAGTGCGAAATAAAAATTATAATTGTGCAGTAAAATTTGAGAATAATTTATATAAATTTTACTACTACTAATTCTTGTGTTATCTAAATAAATTTGTTGGTGATAAATTAAATTGATTTTGTTTTATTCACAATCCAGCAAAAACGTAACAATATGTAATTTTAAACAAAATCCTTCAAATAAAAGTTATTCCCTGCGAAAATGGGACCATTGAAGGGCAATTAGTATAATTTAGTCAAAATAATATATAAACCATAAATAATGACTCCAAACCTCTAGAATTAATTATTGGCGGCATGAGTAATTCAATTCAATAAAAATGTGTTCTAGGTTCTTCAACACATTTGAGGAACTCAGATATGATATAAACCTACTCCAAAATTGTGTTACGTTTTTGCCTTGTCAATTAAGGTTCGTATTACTGGATTGTGAATAATACAAAATCAATTCAATTTATCACCAACGAATTTATTTATGTCACACAAAAATTATTATAACACAGTTTATTAATAAAAATTCACAAAAACACTTTAAATAATTTTCACACAATTTTAATGTACACTTATAAGTTTTATTTCGCAGTACAACACAAACCAAACTTCTAGAAAGCTCATGACTTTTCCAGTTAGAATAGCGCAGAAACATTTAGAACAATTTTTATCATGGGAAACTCCATTTTAGTACAGTTAAAAATTGAGCTATTAATTTAGCTTATTCTATTACACACTAGGTGTCACCGCCACAATATTTAAGGTTCCGAAATTTTTTCTAACCGACACTAATGGGTGACATATCATTATCGTGTGGATCATTGGAACAAGTCAGTCTGTTGACTGAATTTTTTGATACAACATAATATTTATAATTAAATCACTGATGGGGTGCACCACAGCAACAAAAGCAAGTATTTCTTCCGCAAAATTTGTATTTTTAATTTTTTTTTTGTCAAACTATTAAAAACACAGACTGGTTTTGATCAAACGAATATTTACTTAAATTTTCATCTACATTCATAAGTTTCTGCTGTTTGACCGCTTACAACCAGTATATCACCTCATTGTTGTATTATATAACCGTGAAATGGTCGCTGAAAATAACCACACTATGAAAGGTCACAATCCATGCACTTGGTTCTGATATATACCTGAAGAATCGGAGAGACTTTCCTTGTCCTTATAATTACAGATATTATTTTTAATATTAGACACACTCCTATTTGCAATTTCCATATTCGATTTAGGGATAGAAAAGTACACTCATCTTTTCTACATGCTCCTTAATTACATGTCTATGAAACTACTTCTTATTTGTATTTAAAATGTTTTATTTATTATTACTATTCCTAAGGGGCCATTTATTTTTACTGCTTTTTTAATATTGTCGACCTTTTCTTCAAATTCTTGCTGAGTCATCGGGTTATTATATAGTTTGTCAGCCATCAAGTGGAAGTTGTAGAGGTTTCTGTTCGTTCCCGATATACATAAACATACCATATATTAAATTCTAGGCGTCGAGAGTCCTTTCTCGAAAGGCTTATGCCTAAAATTCGTAACACAATTTCTTTTTAATTCTCTTGTGAATTTACTTTAAGGCACTAGAACGTTGATATAATTGTTAACTATATCCTGGTGAACTAGAGCAAATATACCATCCACACATTGTAACCACATTATCGTTTACCGATTATTCATCCTCAACCTATTTTCCAAGTTGCACATAAAAATGTTTCCTAAATGTGGTGCTAATTTAGATCCGATTGAGATGCCGAATGTTTGTTTATAAAATTTCTTTATGAACTCGAAGGATTTTGTGTTTTTGTTGTTGTGCTACGGTAACTCAATTTAAAGCAAATATATTGTTCACGAAATCTCGAAGATTAGTCGTCGCTCAATATTTAAAACATATTTATGGGATTGTCATGGGACATTAAACATTTCACTGTATTCAATTCAAACCCTTGCTAAATATCCTTGTAGTCTGCAATGTCTGCCGGATTTTGCTTTGATCGAACGTAGAACCATTGCTGGACATTCGTTATCTATAGTATTTCAGCAACCAGGTTGAGTACGAATATATTTCCCTTCCTCGGAGGATTTGCCAACCAAGCTAATACCGTAGTGGAGTCAGGACCATAAAGATATTTTTGGCGAAAAAGCGAACTCCAAGGACTTCATGACCAACGTTAACAATCGAACAAGTAAAAGCGCCCCACATAATTCCAATCTTGCTATTGTGGTGAACTTTATCGGCGTGATCTTGGTTTTTGCAGTAATTAGGTTGGTAGGTACTTCTCCATCGGAACTTAGCATTCCTGCAGATATGACAGCGGCGTATGCAAAGTTTGATGCGTCGGCGAACCCACATAGGTGCAGTGTTGTGGTTTTATTTATCGATCTTGGTATTTTGATCCTTTCAATTAAATTTAATTTGGCCCGTATATCTATCCATTGTCTTGCAACATCTGACGGAAGTTTGTCCTCCTAATCGAGTTTTAATAACCAAAGGCGTTGAAATAGTGTCTTTATCCCAACCGTCACCGGGGACACCCATCCGATTGGGTGCGAAATGCGTCAGGCTTTGGATAACATGCTTCGTTTGGTAAATTTAGTTGACACTCATAGCGAAACATTAAAGAAAAAACTATCAGATTGTGGGTCGAATTTAATGCCTAGTATCAAAATCAGTTTATTCCCTTCACTTATTTCGCGGATAGAAATTTCTCTGTCATCTTGGGGTATGTTTTCCAGCAGCTTTATGTCGCTGCTGGCCCATTTACGTTGATGATATCAACCCATTTTCAAAAGGGAATTCAGCTCGGCTTGTATTGATGTAACTTCTTCGATGGTATTCGCTCCGGACATTAGATCGTCCTTGTAAAAGTACTTCATTAACAAGCTTGCTGCGTGCGGATGACTTACAAGATGGAGGTGGGCTAATTTAGTTAGCGCTTGAGTTGCTATGAATGACGCTGAAGCTGTGCCGTATGTATTGGCAGTGTTGTGCAATTACGTGTAAAAAATAATTTTTTACATACATAACGTAAAAAATTGTAAAATACGGTAAAAATTGTAATTAATGTAAAATATTGTAATAAATGTAAAAAATATTAAAAGTGATGCCATCTAAAAGAATTAAGAAATACTAGTACCACTCACATACTCAAACCTCTATAAAAATTTTCAATCGATTTTAACGAAAATTATAATCAAAATAAAATAACATTGCACAATTTATAATTTCTTTAATAGAAATATGCACAAAAAATCATTGATTAATGATTTGATTAGTTAATTATGCTTTACCAGATAATAATTTTTGTAGTAGGTAGGTACACTAGAATATTCACACTAGAATTTATCGCAATGCCATCTGTGGTTAGTTTTAGCAAATAAATCAAAAAATATTTTTAAGAGTGAAATTGCTGTTTACTAAACCCGCCGCAATTTTTGTGAATATTGACAGAAATTCGCCCGCTTCTGCTCAAAAGTATTTCGGATAATGAAAATTATTTCACAGAAATACGGGGATTATATTATGTTGGCCGCATGACATAACGGTCTTGTGCAATTGTACGATTGCAATTGATTCGTGCATTTTTGCTTGATTTAACCGGATACATGATTTCCTAGAATCATTAAACTGCATAAAATACATAATCATTATTACTGACACTCTGACAGTGACAGTAAATAAGAAACGATGTAGCAGTGATAATATGGATGCAAGTGATTGTGAGTGGAATTGGAATTACCTATTGTACATGAATAAAAATATTGTGCCGAAAGAGAATTTAAATCGGAAGGATCATACTCCCAAAAAGAATCCACAAATAGCGTGTGCCGAATTTCAATATTACAACGTATCCCGTTCCGATTATACGGCTTGCTTTATATTCCCGTAGTGTTTAGTATAAGAAAATAAACGTTTCTTCTACAACTTCCCGTGTTTCTTAACCGATTGAAGTGAAATTTAGTATGCAAGTTTATATTGGCCCACAAATAGCGCCTACTAAATTTCAATATTATAACTTATTCTGTTTCGATTGTACGACTGGCTATATATTCCCGTAGTGCTTAGTATGAGAAAATAAACGTTTCTTTTACAACTTCCCGTGTTTCTTAACCGATTGAAGTAAAATTTAGTATGCAAGTTTATATTGGCCCACAAATAGCGTGTACCGAATTTCAATATTATAACATTCCGTTGTAGAAGAAAAGCTGTAGAAGTAACGTTTATTTTCTCATACTAAACACTACGGGAACATATAGACAGCCGTATAATCGGAACGGGATACGTTATAATATTGAAATTCAGTACACGATATTTGTAGGCCAATATAAACTTGCATACTAAATTTCACTTCAATCGGTTAAGAAACACGGGAAGTTGTAGAAGTAACGTTTATTTTCTCATACTAAACACTACGGGAATATATAGCCAGCCGTATAATCGGAACGGGATATGTTATAATATTGAAATTCGGTACACGCTATTTGTGGGCCAATATAAACTTGCATACTAAATTTCACTTCAATCGGTTAAGAAACACGGGAAGTTTTAGAAGTAACGTTTATTTTCTCATACTAAACACAACGGGAATATAAAGCCAGCCGTATAATCGGAACGGGATACGTTATAATATTGAAATTTGGTACACGCTATTTGTGACCGAATTAATTTGTACGATTGCTTTCAAAGAACCGTACCAAAAACCAATTGGTTACCACAGTTATGATTGCATTTCGCTGCCCCTGCCATGATATTATTGTAACAAAGTTGAGCCTTAATAAAGAATGATGCGTGAACCAATTAAATTACTTATCGTTTTCGAGAACGTAGCTGTTAGAATCCCAATTGTAAAATGGTGGCCATATATTTATAAGCATTAGGAATCGATTACTTCTGACAAGCTCGCTTGGACTTGGAGTAGTTGCCGTAATTAATACCAACTGTGAATGCTATAGATTAGATAGTTTTAATATTTTACAAAATAAATTTTTTTGACAATCTAACATAATTGCGGTGGTGAAAGTTAAAAGTAAAACATACACAGTCAAATTTTATAAATCAAATAGTATGGTACCTACGTATGAGATGGCGCAGAATAAATTATAATTATTTGAACCATGTATGTAAATAGAGAAATTATTTTTTTAATAACATTTTCGAATAGATACAATTTTAATACATAAAAAACAGAATAAATTATTCCGTTTTTTGTTAAATAAAATGCGTTTGGTCAGCATATTTTAAACATTTTATTTAAAATACATAGTACAATCTACATTCAAATTAATTTCAATAGATAGAGCTGTGAAATGGTTGTAATATAGACATAAAACTTTTTAATTCTGCTCTTTTCATTTAAATGTCACATTTCGCACAGATGTCGCTAATTATTTACAATTTTTTACTTTGTAACGTAAAAAATTTCAGGTAAAAAATACAATTATTTACACGTAAATAATACTGTAAATTACGCAATGTAATTTACTTGCACAACACTGTGTATTGGTAAGAAGACGATAACTGACTTTCCAGACTTTACGGAACATTTTCTCAATATCCGCCGTGAACATATAACGGTGTTTGCGGAATCTGATTAGTATCTCTGAGAGCGATTGTTGTACAGTCGGCCCCGACCATCAATGTTTCATTAAGAAATACGCCCGATGCTGACCTCGCTGAAGCGTCAAACATAACACGTAACTTGGTGGTTGTACTGGCTTCCTTAAACACCGGGTGGTGTGGTAGATAATATATTTTACCGTTTGGTAGGTCGATTTGGCCTGCTGGGATTAGCTCCATATGATCGAGCTCTTCGTATTCCGCCATGAATTTAGTATAATTCTTGTAAATCTGCGGATTTTTTTGCAGTTGCTATTCGAGTGAGCTGAACCTTCTGAATCCCCTAACATGGATCTACTTGGTTTCAATGGTAACGAGACTCATCTTGTTTTAAATGTTTATCAAAGAATTCCATACAAAGTTTCTCGTCGTCATCGAATTGTGCAACAAATTTCTAATTGATCTATCAATACTAATTTCATGGTCGACAGAAAGGCATGTTATAATTTGGTTGGGTTGATCATATATTTGGTTTATTCCTCCGACAATCCACCCTATTTATAGCGCCGGGTATATGAAAATCGGAGGCGGCTAACGACAGTTGGTTCAGATATGTCAATTTTTTGTGGTCGATAGCTTGCGAAGGCAGGTTTGATGTAATTTTCGGTACTATATACGCGTTGAGGTCGATGGTAAATTGGGTGTTGGTTCTTGATCTCATTAAAGGGGAACATACACCTCTTACTCTACCGGCATTTCCACCGTTTAGAGTATTAATTTGAAACTTTGCATTGGGTCTTGAAATACTAAGCCGGCTTGCGCAATTTCCGATGATACCAACAGAGCTCGACACGTTTGCCATATCCCGAATTTGTCACAAATTTCATCCAGTGCAGTCGGTAACAATGCATTAGCACCCTTGCTGGTATGAGATGAATGCAAATTGGTAACGCCATTCGAATTGATGAATTTTAAATCTTCGGACAGTGCAAATGCGGTACTTGCAGTTCTGCTTGTAGATGGCACAGATTTGGGTGACACAGTATTGGTGTTTTGCTGAATGTGGACTAGTAAATGGTGCCTTCTTCTACATTGGTGACATCGTAAAGCAGTTTTAACACCTGGAACTCTTATTCACGTATTGCCTACGTTGATCTAAGCTCATTTGTAAAAACTTAGGACAATCGGTACATAATGCTCAATTTGGTAATGGCCTTTGGTCAGTTAGAAAGGTTTTCACATATGTGCTGTGTTTGCTGTGAAGCTGTTGGTTTGCTGCTTAAAACCTTCGAGAAAGTTCATCCTCTTTTTGAGGAACTCTAATAACTCTTCAATTGTTGGAAAATCTTGTTCTGAAGATTCTTGTCACCATAACTGCAGCGTGACGTCATCTAATTTTTTTCCCGCTAAATACACCATCCAACAATCTCTTGATTCTGCACTTGATCCAAAGATTTTGAGGCCGCGAATAACCTCTTCACAAATAGTAACTAGCATCATCTATTCGGAAATGTTTTACGAGTGCTTCTGCTGGGCTATGTGGTTGACCTATTAAGTACTTAAATTTTTGAGCTTGTGAGATGCTTGTATTTTCATGAACGGTGCTCTTGAACAAGTCATGGAATGATTGCCAGTCTCGTAGCCTTCCGCCGAATGTAGGTAGGTATAAAATTATAACAATTACATAAATATTTTTAGTAAATATAAATTATAACAGTTTTAGTTATAAAATTCAACTTCAGATGTCATCAAATACAACTCAGTTGATCAACAATTATTGATTGTCAAAAATTGTGTTGGATTATGTGACGACATCGGCAGTAAGTATCATGATTTTGCTGAACGGCAAGATGGGTTGTGATTAGTTTTCCCGACAGTCAGAATTAATTCATGCTACTTTAGGAATAACATAAGGATTTTTGATCCTTGGATCTTTAAAATCTTGATCAACGACATTACTAAAGTAATGTAACATTCTAAGGTATTAATTCTACATAAAAACATCGACAATCAAGCAAAATAGTGTGAATCTAACCTTCTCAGTTTCAACATTAACTAGTGTAAAGGAATAAGGTTCCATCGAAAAGTTAACCCTGTTATACAACAACATCAAATAGATGGCATACTTTTACAAAATGTATTCCCGATTGAAAACGTATGAAAACAACGTTTCTTTCCACGTTGTGGAAAGGCATATGAGACTACGACCAAGGTTTAGCGTGCCACGTTAAAATATAGCCGAGATCTTCTAAAGTGTTTGTTTGGTATCGAGGCACCATAATTACTAAAATCAATTAATATAAAAACACCGAGTAGGAATTTAGAGAACAAACTATGTTGAGAATGAACCACTAAAGATGATGTCGAAGATTTTACCCATTATTTTGTAATACTCCATTTTTCACTATATTGAAAGATGTGCAGGACCCACTGCTTGTGCCGAAAGAAATATTATGTTTGGTAATGTAAGTATATGGCGCATTTGAGCTAATAATTGATGAAAGTGTGATGAAACTTAAAAAAATGTTCATTGGAATAGAGGCAGCTTTAATTTTGGAAAAAGTGTGGATAGTAACAAAGTGGCAGTAACGTGGTTTTATATATGGGGACCTGATTTTTTCACATAGACAATATTTAGATATAAATTTATGGAAATCCTTGAATTGATCAGGTTTAAAAAAGATCTGAACGCAGTCAACGTTTAAAAAATGATAAGTTTGCCTTATTTTCTCAAACATGGAATAAACTTATTGAAAACAGTCAGACCTGTTGTAAGCCTATTGCAAATATTACCATTGATGGTCAGTTATTCCCAACAAAGGCGAGATGCCTTTTACACAATACGTGCCACACATATTTGAAATAAAATGTTGGTTATCTTCGGACGTACCTCTGAGCGTGTTCGTAATTTTCAAATTTGCTAAAACCATATATAGTACTAGCGAAAAAATTACTTGAAAACAAACGACTTTGGTTGGCACTATACCGGCTAACAAAAAAAATTGCAAAAAAAAAAAACAGAAAATAAGAGGGATGAATGTAGCGATGAATGAACTGGTTAATTGCTTTACAAATATGGGTCTTGCATTTTAACTCGATAAAAACACAAACCCCAAAAAACGGGGCTGGCAATGTGCCACTAATCCACCTTACTTACTAACCTACCCTCGCAAAATATTTTTGTGAAAACATTTTTGTATAAATATCAATTAAATCATTTTATACCCATTCGATGAGGCTGAGAAACACCTGCAGAAAGTCGGCTGATGTTCGCTCGATATTTAAATTTCGTTACATTTTCTGTTCTAAAAGCCAATAAGTTGTTCTATTTTGGGTTTATAGGACGAATTTTACTGACATTATTAAGCATGAGGAAAGTAAAGTTCTGTTAAGCTAGTCACCTAATAGTGCCATGCACGCTTTAAAATAAGCCATTACTCTTACACGGAAATCTTGTTCAATACTTCAAAATTGTAAATGGTCACGGCAAATTAGCTGAACAAAGCAATCGTCGCTTTGTCACCGCAAATTGGTTCGGTACAGATGTTTCCGTAACATAATTTCTATACAATTTTTTAGTTACTACTGCCGGTAAATTTGTTTCACATAAAAAAAAAGTAAGTCCCAGCTTTAAGGATTCCTATCTACGGGTCCGAAAATGCTTAAACTCTTGATGTGGTACTTTTGGTCAACAAATCCTATAAATAAAAAAAATGCGGCAAAATCTAGGATTTCAGCCTTACCGGCTTAGGTATATGCCGCATAGTGGTAACATAAGCGGCTGAAAACAAAAATTTGTACGTTCAGCTAAGGAAACTCATCTCAACAGTTACAGCATTGAATTTTGAAAAGTATAGTAACTGAATAAACCAAATAAATATTTACGGTTGGTTTTAGCTCGACAACCCATTAAATGCTGCATTGTTTAATCATCAAACTGTAACATTTTTTCGGGACATTTAGCCCCGATCTCCCCTATTCATATATATTTGTGTTAATGTGACTATTAGTTGATGTCTCTGATAGTTTTATTTTAATTTTTTATTAACCATCGATACTTTTAATTTTAAAGTTTTATTTAAAAATTTGATATATAAACTTAATCGCTACAGCTTTTGTACTATTTCTCATTGTTTATACATTTTCAAGTTTATTTAAAACCAAGTCCATTTTCCCCAACTGGCACACAATACAAATTTCTAGAAATAATTCCTTCATAAACGTGTTATATAATAATAAAATACAAAATAAATATATCTTGCTGCTCGTTGGTGTACATGAGATAAGATGATAATTACTCTAGGCCTATTCACTAACATTTCGATCATGTATTATGAATTGCATTCCATTCTATTAGTACGGGATATTTTGAATTTTGTTAATCAATGAGAATAAATATCCTCTAGGCGCGGATATATTTTTTGAAGTTTTGAAGGCAGAAAAGTTCAAAATCGACAATCAACTAATAATGCAAACAACTAGGTTTGGATGGGTAGTTGCCGGATCTCTATATAAGCACGAAAACTCCATGAGGTCGTACTCCGCAGTCATACAAGAACTCGATATATCCCGAACCTTAGAGAAATTTTGGAAATTGGAAGAAGTTCCAAACCCATCAGAGCAGTCTGAACTTGAACGGGAATGCGAAAGTCATTACACTAATAACTTTATGCGGAACTCAGAAGGAAGGTACGTCGTCCGGCTTCCCTTTAAACTTGATTCGGCTGAGTTAGGTCATTCGAAGGCAGCGGCAGTAAACCGGTTGATGGCGATGGAGCGAAAATTTACTAAAAATGACAGACTTCACAATCAATACACGGCGTTTATGGAAGATTATCTTCAGTTGGAACATATGGAACTAGTACCACCAACCGAGAATTGGTTAGATGACAAGAAGTGCTTTTATCTACCACACCACGCTTTGATTAAGAATGATAGCACAACTACGAAATTACGCGTAGTCTTTGACGGATCTACAATACAGAAGGATTTAATATCTATTATAATGATGTTTCGAAAACATGCTGTAGCATTTTCCTCCGTTGTGGAGAAAATGTATAGGCAAGTTATGGTCAACCGATTGGACCAAGATTACCAACGAATAGTTTGGAGAAATGCGGTACGCGAGCCTATAAAAACTTTTCGGCTAACAACAGTCACTTACGGTACGTCGTGCGCTCCATTTTTGGCCATTCGAACATTACACCAATTAGCCGAGGATTATAACAATACATTTCCAATAGGTTCCATAATTGCCAAACGAGATTTTTACGTAGATGACTGTTTATACGGACGGATATTGGACGGATTCTGAAATAGTCTTGTCGTCGTTATCAGATGTTCCAAGACGCAAGAAATGTTTCATCGGAAATAGGACGGCAGAAATATTAGAAATACTTCCCCGTTGCAGATGGAACCATGTAACATCGAAGGAGAATCCAGCAGATATCGCATCACGCGGTGTGACCCCCACGCAACTCCTTACTTGTCGGTTATGGTGGAACGGCCCGCCTTGGTTAGTTCATACAGTAAAGAACTGGCCAACAAAAATAGAAATCAGACTGACCAAACTAGAAGAACGCGATGTTACACTGACGGCTCAATTGAATGAAAATGATTCACTGAAAAAACTTTTTATTGAAATAGAATCATTTTCGAAAATTAAACGAATTGTAGCCAGAATACTGAGAATGAAAAACTTGTATCGAAAAATGGATTTGGTTGATTTGTTGAGAAAGGCTGAGAAATTATGTATAAAATGGGCGCAATCGGAAAATTCCAGGATGATATACATTCTTTAAATCAAAATAAAAAAATTGGCACAAAAAGCAAATTAATTTCATTGTCCCATCGATCATGAAGGACTTTTAAAAGTAGGGGGAAGATTGCAAAATTTAAATGTCTCCTTCAATGCAAAGCATCCAATTATTTTACCAAAAGCACACAATCTCAGTGAAAAAATTATACGAGAAACGCATATAAGGTACTTGCACCCAGGATCCACGCTTCAAATTAGTATACTTCGGCAAAAATATTGGATTCTAAATTGTCGAAATGCTGTGCGATACCAGATCAACAAATGTGTGGAATGTCGACGCCAAAAAACAGTTACGTCACAACAGTTAATGGGTAGCCTACCTCGATCGAAAATAACTCCAAGTCGTCCATTCTCACACACCGGCGTAGACTACGCTGGTCCGCTATACCTCAAATCCAGACTCGGAAGAGGCCGAATTCCGCTTATTAAAGGGTATATTTGCATATTTATATGTTTTGCCATAAAAGCGGTTCATATTGAACTTAGTCATGACATGACAGCTGAAGATTTCATCGCAGCTCTCAGACAATTTAAAGCTCGGAGAGGTATTCCGATCGAAATAATCTGTGACAATGGAACAAATTTTGTTGGGGCAAAAAGACAATTGCGGGAGAGCTATATGAGGTGTACAAACAAAACGTCAGCAATAAACTTATATCTCATTTTCTTTCACAGAATGACATAAAATTTAGTTTCAACCCTCCCAGTGGTTCACATTTCGGTGGCTTGTGGGAATCAGCTGTAAAATCGATAAAGCACCATCTTAACAGAGTTACTAAGGGTGCCGTGATGACGTTATTTGAAGCAGAAACCTTATTAGTGCAAATTGAGGCCTCCTCAATTCAAGGCCTTTGTGTCCGATTACCGACGACGTTAGTGATTTATGTGCATTAACTCCAGCACATTTTTTAATCGGTGAATCACTTACCACAATTCCGGAACCTTCACTGGAACATCTCGTTAGCAACCGGTTATCTAGATGGCAAAATGTCCAATCAAGGATGCAGAGTTTTTGGAAACAGTGGCAGATCCACTACTTACACACGCTACAGCAGCGTCGCAAGTGGAATCACGAAACAGCAAACCTCAAAGTTGGTGATCTTGTAATCATAAAAGACGAAAATTTACGTCCAACAAAATGGTTATTGGGTCGTATTACCACACTTCATCCCGGTATCGACGGTTTAGTTCGAGTAGTATCCATGAAAACAACTAATGGAATTATCAAGCGACCAATAGTAAAGTTATGTAAACTATTGGCAACAGACGAAACTACAGCATTATGTTCATCTTGCTATTAAAAAACTGGAGTTTTTTAATGGGCCGGAGAATGTTCAGGAGAATGATGTCAACACAAAAAAAAAACCTAAAACAGATTTATCATATTTATGAATTAAAAATTTTATTTAAACGTTAAATTACACAATTAGTACTTTTCAAGACACATTGTCTCTCTAGTTTTCATCAGCCTCAATGGGCAAGAAGTGTTACCTGAGCCACGGCAGCTTTGATTTTATCCATAGCTGCTTGACAATCAGGTGGCCAAATAAAATTGTTCTTCTTGCCTTGTTGAAGTATCGCTAATTGAGAGTGTAATAGAGCGAGCAGTTTGACTAAGTGAGGAATGAATCGGTGATAGTAGTTAACCATTCCGATAAAACGCTTCACTTAAGCCTTATAGATGTGGGTTGGGGAAAAATGTGTATAGCCAAGATTCTGTCTGAAGATGGTCGTATTCCCTCTTTAGAGATATCTTGACTAAGGAAATTTAGCGAGGCTGCACCGAACACACACTTCGAGGGTTTTATGATAATGCCGAAATCTGTAAGGCGTTAGAAGAGGATGCGAAGGTGTTTTAAGTGTTTGGACTCTGACCGGCTAGCCACCAAAATATCGTCGATATAAGTGTATACGAAATTCAACCCTTCTGTGACTTTATCCATGAAACGCTGAAAAATCTGCGCAGCATTGCGCAGACCATACGGCATCCTCATGAACTCAAAAAGTCCAAAAGGAGTTGTGATAGCTGTCTTCTAACCATCTTCCATCGCTACTGGTATCTGGTTGTAACCTCGAATCAGGGCCCTATTTCACCAACTTCTTATCACTTATTACTTATCCACTTATCATAATTTTTGATAACTTTCTGTTGTACCAAATTGAAATTTGATAAATATTTTGTTGAGTTATAATTAGTGATAAGCACTCACTTATCAAAATTAAGTTGCACCAATTTGCAAAATGATAAATGATAAGTAATATTTTGATAAGCGATAAGTTTGAGGTTTTTGATAATTTTTTCGTAGTTCTGTTGCACCAAAAGCTTTAACTTATCAATAATCGACTGATTTAATGATAACTTATCCAAAATATCAATAAGAAAAATTTCACTACTCAAAAAAATTGATAAGAGCTACAAATTGTAGTGGTATGACGGAAGTCTGTTAAAAAGGTTTTTTTTTGTTTGCTGTTATTGTAAGATGAAAGATTTTGTTCAATTTTAAAAGAGTACAAACACATTTTTCAATTAAATTATTTTTTATTAAAATGATTATAAATAATAATGACAATACATTTAACAATGTGTTTTCAAGTGTATAATAACTTTAATTTCAAAATTTATACCGCTATTTTATTGTATTCTAAGGACGAGTCCGATTTCTGTGCGAAATAATTTTTTTGTAATAAATTAATGCTAAACTGTACGCAACCAAATTGTCCCAGCACCGTTGTGTTATAATTTTGACATGTCCGTAATAATTCTTGTTTCTGTGCCGATGAAGTAAACAAAATAAGTTTTATATAATTTAATAAGTTCCAGCATTTTCTAGTGTCCAGCATTTTGTGAACAATATCACAAACTGTTGATCTTGACATGTTCATATCTGCACCTACAATTATATAACTAGTCCCACTTGCCAGCCACAGCAAAAATATCATGTTTTATTTCCGGTCCCCAACCATGGTTTTTATTGGGCAATAATTTGCTAATAGCGATGAAAGTGCTAGACGATATCCTTAAATGCATTCTCGTCACAGGATCATTATAACTGAGAATTGAATTAACAATACTGTTTGCTGAGGGAATTGTGTATTGGTCGATGCAAAAAATAAATTTTATTGATATTTATAAATAATAGAGAGCAATACGTAACATACATACCTGTAAGTTTAAATGTATCATACCTGGTAGTTTAGGAAATCCATTATTAAATGTCGCGTAAAGTTCCGTGTTCTTCTCATTAAACACATGTAACCCAAAATTAATAGAAATAATACCATATTAGGATCAAATTCTGCCTCTATCATTTTTACATACACTTTTAAATAACTCTCTACGTACAATTTGTCGTTTGTTGTATTTCCAAATTTCAATTTTATTATGTCAAAATTATTTCAGTATTCGGACAACAAATGAACTTATTTCAAATATGGAAGAGAAAATTATTTGACTAATGTCAAATTTATCACAAAAAGATTATTTCGCACAGAAATCGGACTCGTTCTAATAAGTTATAATATTTAGTCAAAGTAAGAACAATTTCATTCTGTTCGATAGAGATAAGACAGTTGTTTTTCGATGTTTTAAAATTAATATAAAACTATCAAATATTGGTATTACTCGTATATCAACTTTAGTGAATAAAAACTGAAATTTATTACACGAAAAAATAATTTTTATAAATAAATGCGTCGGTCCGAAAGATTATTCGAGGATGAAAACGAAAGACGAAATCGTGTAATGAAAGCCAGAACCAAATATTCTATGGACTCGCGAGTGATAAAACATTTTCGTTTGTCACACGAACCAATTGAGCACGTATTATTAAAAATCGGAGCAAATTTGCACCATGGAAGCGACCGAAACTGCGCATTGAGTCCTCTATAGCAGCTACTAACAACACTGCATTGGTTAGGAATATCCAGGATATAAGTTTCTTGAGATGGGTGGTTACCTTCAGGTAGCTGGTTGCTTCAATAGAACAATGATTAATATACACTGAACAAAATATAGTGCATTTTATTTACGAATGGCGTTCATTAACCATAATTCATACTATTAATGTAAAAATTACTATATTTTCGTAAAAAAAATATAATTTAGAAAAATTCATGAAAATTTGTGCATAAATCACAGTTCATAAACTAAAAAATGGTTTAATTTATTGCACTATACGTATAATACATTCACATGTTGTTTGCGTATTAGTGAAACTTGCATGATTTTATTAAAAAAACATATTTATGAACAGTTCATAATATTTATGAATAAGACTATGACGAAAATTTATTTTAAATACTTATTGTTCATCATATTAACGAAAGTGGCTCTACAATACTTAAATATTACGAATTAATTCATATGCGTAACGATTCCATTCCATTTATATTTGTCCGAATATATCAAATGTCATAATTGCATAATGTATATGAATTTGTTCGTATTATTAATGATTGGATGAATCTATTCTAGCATCTACGAAAGTAAATAAATTTCATACGCTTTATTATTAACTATTATCGTGCGGCTTGAAAGGACCATTTACATATTGTAGTTTAAAAAATCGTGAGAAATTAAAATAATATTTGTAGGGGTAAATATGGCATTTTATGTCCGTGTTTTCGTTTTAAGAAGAACATAAAATCATCGCTTTTGTGATCGATGATTAATTCTTATTCCGTGAAATTAAAACGAAAACATTTTTATTTGAAAAACCCTAAAATTCATTGTATAAATAATGTGTAAATTTATAATTTATCTGAATTATTATTGTGTTAGTTAAACTTCTGCTTTATTATAGTGCGCCTGTAAGAAAATGTTTACTATTCCAAATTTTGCCGTTCCTGCAAATCAAGATATTTCAGCAACACTTGGAGAAAATCATGAATTAAACTAGCTTTTGGAGTTCCTATTTGGATCAGATCAGGTAACAAACATAAGCAAATAAAAGTACATACCTACATGTGATTGTAATTTAATTTATTGATTTTACAGAATAGCAAAATACCTTCGAATTTCAAAAGGAAAATGGGAGAAATCAACAATTTTGAATGTAACCTGTCAAGCTGCATACATGCTATACATTTCTGGTGAAAAAATGTACACCACGAAGTTAGCTGTATGAGTTGAATTATTTCCAACTAGAACAAAAAGATCACCAGGGTAACCAATTTTAATTAAAAATTATACTATTTTGCTAACTTCGTGGTGTACCTTCAACATGGCGTTTATTAATCCTATTATATTTTTTAATTATTACTTATATTTATTTTAAAATTAAAGTTTATTTTTATGAAATTAAATTGATTGCATTTTAAAAACAAATAGAAGAAATCAAAAAAATAAAGTAATGACAAAACGAAATTTTAAGTTTTTTATTTCTTTTCAACTGTCTGTACAGATTTTACGAATTTGGTCATCTAACAACATAAAAATTTTCATTCTTATTATGAATCACTAAATATAAATTTTATGTAATTTTGATTATCAATTATGAACCCGTTCCTGCATTTTATGAATTATTTTCAATATATTTATGAAAATAATCATCATATTTGTGAATTATTCATAACCACTGCGTACTCCGTTCTTCCTATATATGAATAATGAATTTTTAACTTAAATGTATGAATTTATTCGTTAATGTGATTTACCATTTCATTAGTATTATGAAAAATTGCATCTTATCTTCTATTTCTTACGTTAATAATAAGAACCTATTCATCCATCTATCGTTTTTCGAATCTTATATGAACCGAATCATAAATACTACAACGTAAGTAGTCAAGATTTAAATAAAAATTTGTATCTTTTTCACTATATTAACGTATGATTTTCGTTCTATTAACGAAGGGTCGTATCGGCTCAGTTTTAACGAATTTTTCTTTCTATTAACGCAGTTTTTGTCCACAATGATGCAGGATTTTTTTCAGTGTAGTTGTAACCTACGGTCAATGAAGAACACTTTGCGAATCGACATGGAAAACATTCTCTGAATGCAATGATGGTGTATGGTACAGATCGTAGCTTTTATGCAGTAAATTCAAATTGGCCAGGTAGTGTCCATGACTCCAAAGTATTGCCAGCCATATACAAAGCTATTTAGCAATTTTGAGTCTTGTTTTCGCCCGTTCCTCAGTGCTGTGATTTTGGGTGACAGTGCTTTCTCTTAAAGATTGGATTATCCCAACAATGCGAAAAAATCCGGATGATGCAATAGAGCAAAGATTTAATCGTGCTCATAAGCGGGCGAGACGAATAGTGGAAAATTATTTTGGTTTGTATATGACGATTACAATTTTTGTATAATGTACATAGTTAAATTCAATTTATTAGTTAATAGGAATTCTCTTAATACATTTGTTATGAAAATAAATTGTTAACGTTTAAGTACTGCTGAAAAATTATTTACAGGTAGAAAAGAGAATTTATTTTAAAAGCAACAAAAGCAAAGTTTTACAATTGATTCTAAACACTGAAATAAGAACTCCCAATTGATAAAGGTTTCTCTTCATGTATTATTATATACATGCAAAATTGTTGTTGTTATTAAATTACAGAATAACAATTTTTTAATTTTTTTGCTATATAGGTACAAAATCATTGTCTAACATATAAAATGTGCGGAAAGTATATTATTTTGCAAACACTATCACATTTGTAGTATTTTTGTATAGATCATTACAACTTATCATAAAAATTTGATAATTCGTCAATTGATAAGTTATAGACAATCTGATGTGCAACGCTTATCACTTATCATTATCAAAATTTGATAAGTTTTCAAAGTGATAATTGAGTGAGATTTTGTTATTTTTAATGAAACACTTATCACTTATCATTATCAAAAAAACTACCTTATGATAAGTTGATAAGTAATAAGTGATAAGTAGTTGGTGCAATAGGGCCCAGGTCTATCTTTGAAAAAATAGTACACCTTGCAAGTTCAGTTAAAAAATTCTGAATATGGGGAAGGGGATACCTGTCTGGTACTGCCACCTCGTTGAGTCTCCGATATCCCCCACAAGGTCGCCAATCATTACTGTCGCGTTTAGGAACTAGGTGCAAAGGTGAAGAGACAGACGATTATGATTGTCTACGCAGGCCTAGTGAATTCATGTACTCGAATTCGCTCTTCGCTATTCTGTGTTTTTCGGCGTCTAAACGACGTGCGCGTGAAAACGGGAGTCGTCCTACCGTTATGATTCTACGCACAACATCATGTTTATTTCGCAAGTCGTATCTGGGTTCTCGTGTTAGGCTAGAGAATGATCGAAGTAGATCTCCGAATGGCTCGTTGACCATGAACAGTCGAATTGTTGGTAATGGATCGTATACGTCCATGGTATTAACTGATAATGACGTGTTTGAGTCAAGTAGCCGTTTATTCCCTAAGTCCACCACGATTCCAAACTTAGTCAAGAAATCAGCACCTATAATAGGCCTTGGTACTGACGCTATTATAAAAGGATGTTTGAATTCACAGCGGAAACCTAAATCAATGCCGAGTAATCTTACTCCATAAGTTACTGTAGGAGAACCATTTGCAGCGAAAACTTTACGTTTATGGTTTACAGATTTTTCTCTTAGAAACTGAACAAACTAAAAACATTTCGAATGCAAACAGAAACGTTTGAAATAATTGAATAAAGGTGATTTACAAAACAAATAGAGTTAGTTTGGATACATGTAGATTAATTATTTATAAAGTGCAGATCCACAAATTTTAGTAGTTTAAAATATTCTTTTGCTACACGTTCTCAATGACCATTGAGTTTGATGACGACTGACTGGATATACCAAATCAGTTCATCTATTTTCTAAACTGTAAAATTCTAAATTTGTTGTGTATCCAGCAATTTTTTTTTTCTATTTTAATAATAAAGAACAGTGATGCGATAAGGGTGGATGGATAATGATAATCATTACCAATGATATGATACAAAGAAAATGGTCAATTGTAATTTACAAAGGAAAGGTTTTTTCTTTAGATATTCGTCCAAATAATGTATATTATATCTACATGCATTTCTGTCTAATAGATATAAAAGTTATATGTGAACGGATATTTTATGGATATAAGACAAGAAAAGACCTATCCTCGTTCCTTATGATAATTGAAAGTGGGATACGTTTCGTTTTATTTCGAAAATACAGTAAAAAACATAATCTATACACAGAACAAAAACTTGGGACAATTCAGATAGATAAAGATGTATGTACTAGATAAGAAAATTTTGTAACAAAAAATAAAATAGTTTTGTAAGAAGAAGGTAAATAGAAAATTAAAGATTAAATTCTACGTCTGTGCTATACACATCTCGAAGATTTAAACATTATAACTGGAAAATGTTATTTATGTATATAACGTTGTACTTGATGATAAGGTTGGTTTCTTTTATCGTTTCTAATTTGTTTTTATTTTTTTGTGTCTTTTCGTATTTGTTACAATTATAAGTTAATCGAAATAAATTTCTAATTAGACCATTTCTTATTTTATGTAGATAGAAAGTCAAAAAAAAAAAAAATACAAACCAACTAGTAATTCTTCTTCTTAAGTGACAATTCACGTTGCTCCACTTCGTTAAGTTTTATCCAATTTATTAAGTTTGGCTTTGGCAGTATAGAGCAGCGACACTAAATATTATGATTTAGCTGCCTTTTCTGAATAAGGTAACATAAAAAATCTAAATAAATTGGTTAACATATTTTAATATGTTTACCCTGCCACAAATAATTGGCCCCTGAAATATTACATCATTTAACAATAAACAAACAAAAAAATGCGAAAGCCTAGTAGTTAGAGACGACGAATTAATGCTAATTAGAAAATGAGTTTAACAATCAGAGTGATGATAAAATCATGTTAAATTTAACATAATGTATATAAACATACCGCGACTACCTTTAAGTATTTTGCGTGTTCAAACCAATTTTATGTATATTTCTCGTAATAATATAATCAAATGTAAATCAACTTCTTTGTGCCCTTTGTTGTTATATACGGATAAAGCGTAAAATGGTGAAAGTTCCTTTTTGAAATATAATTGATGTAAAAATACTAAACTATCGCCTTTTATCACAGACTTTTGTCTCAGGAAAATTTCAAATTACCTTTGACAATACGAGGGTAAAAATTCTGCTCGGGATCGCCACCATCCCTGCAAATTTGTTATGTCCGTTTGTACAAAAATTGACTAAACTATTGAGCAGACTGTTTTAATCGTGTTCAATTGATTCCTTAACACTTAAAACTTTCCTTTACGCACAACTATTCCACTTGCTTAATTAAACTGATAATTCAACTTGTGTAAAAAAATTCATAGTAAAATGTATCAAAGTAGCTGTTTGCTAGCGGATATTTTCGAAAAAGGAAGGAAGGTGTGATGCAAGTGGATATTTTTTTCGGATATTTTTTTATTTACCTTTTTCAATTATTTTATAAGTTTAAATAATAAATTTCTATATAACATCAAAAACCCATGATGAGATTTCTGTCACTTATTAAAAAAAAGTTTATTATTTTGGTTGCTTTAAAATAATAAAATTTCCAAAAATATGCCGTCGAAAACGCGTTTTGGAAAAATCTCGAATGAAAATATTGTAAAGTAAAAAAAATCGATAAAACTACGCCTGAAAATACTAAGAGAAGTAAATCATCGATTTGGAATCAATTTGATGCATTTTGTAAAGAAAGAAGTTTCGATTTAAAGACAGAACAAAAAATTCCTGATGTCGCTATGATTTTAATGGATTGGGGGTTTAACATGAAAAAGCAAAACGGAGAAGACTATAAAGAGTATGTAATTAAGACGATGTGGAATACAACTGCTAAAATGATTCAGGCTGATTATTTTATTAAATATAAAGTAACTTTCGATCCATTTTCCGATATACAATTTAATGAAGCACGTAAAGCCAAAGATTCGAAACGAAAGCAGCTGCAAAGTATAGTTGAAAAACGAAAAGAAAGTGCGATATCATTTACGAAGGAAGAAATAAATAAAATGGCCGACGCGTGGGATGAAAATACACCGATGGGACTATTAAAAAATTTTTTCCACGTAGCGGCATACGAGTTAGCTTGGAGAGGGGGAGAAGCTGCCAATTGTAAAATAAATTTCTTCAAAACAACAGCATTAAGATGGAAGTTTTTCAGGGAGGATTGAATATAATTGTATTTTTTCGAAAACTTGCCAAGGAGGGGCAAAATAGTGCAGTGACAGTAAATGGCTCATTGAAAACATAGAAAATCCAAACTTGTGTCCAGTTAGATTATATCAAAAGATATTAAGCAAACGCTCTCCAGAGATTACGAACGAAAAATTTTTTCTTACCCCTAATCCCTTCTGGGAAAAACCAAATTCCAAAGGATGGTACAAAAATATGCCGATAGGAATTAATGAGCTTCTGAAATGGACTAAAGTATCCGCAGAAAAAATAGGACTAAATAAAAAAAATAAAAAAATTACAAATCATTCACATCGTTCAAGCGCAGTTTCCAATTTGATTAAAGGCGGTATAAATGAACAAGAATTAATTAAAGTAACAGAACACTCTTCTGCAAGCTCAATAAAACCTTACCTACAAATAGATGAAAGCCACCATTCCAACATTATAAAAAATATGCGCCAACCAACTATTCAGAAGACGTCCACTTCTTTAGACACTATTCAGTCCACATCAACAGGGCAAATAATTTATAATAATTGTGTTTTCGAAAATTGTTCCTTTAAATAAATTTTCCTTATATATTGCTCAATAATAAAGTTCCAAAATAAAATTTTTAATCAAAAAAATGTCTAATTTATTAACTTTTTTCTCTTTTCTCGTTGAATTATCTCAACAAATACAACTCGAGCTTTGAGTTAGCCGGGGATTTTTTTATTTTTGCTCTCGTAATTAGTATGCGTAGCAATTTAACTCGACAAAACTTTTGTCCAGGCAAAAACACTCGGCTGCGCTCTCGTGTTTTTTCCGTACAAGTTTTGTCTCGTTAAATTGCTACGCATACTAATTGTTCGTAAAAATAAAAAAATATCCGGCTAAATCGAAGCTCTTGTTGTATTGCTGTTGATAATTTTTTCAGAGTTAAATTAGAACCGTATATTATTGGTTTAATTATTTGTATACACAAAATATTTTATTAAATTTAAATAATTGTTCACCAAATTTGTTTTATAGTTTAACTTAGACTCCCAATTATTTTTTCATAACCCAAAAAGAAGATTTACCACTTTTCACAATCACAAATTTTCCCTGAATTTCAATTATGTTTTTGCTGGCAGTAAATGATTGGCTGACGGTTGTCTAAATTGTTCAACTGTCGATATGTAAAATGGAGGAACAAATCTTTTTACATTTTCAAAAGCTTAACGAATACTCAAACCAACATTTTTAATAAGCCTGTTGAATATTTTTAGTACTACTTAGCTTCGACTTCATCCAGTGTTTTTACGTTGGTATTAACGACATTACGATTATGACAAATGTTTGTCAAATTTTGGAAATTTTGTGTCTGTCAAAAGGTAAAGCTAAAATTTGTTTACTTAAATTTCTAAATTATTAATGTAAGGCCTAATTTCTAGCGATTATAATTAAAATTCTATTGGATAAAATTTAACGATAAGTATACAATAACGTATAGGATTATTTTCATTCAATGCTTGAGCTTAATTCAATTTTATTTTATTTTAGCTTACTGTATGTGTACTCAATTTCCAACATACTCCGCACCTTGAAAGAATATCTTTCAATCAATTGAAAGTTTGGCCAGCTTATGAATTGGACGTCTGAAGATACCATGAATTGATTTGATAGTGGCTACTCGCACTAAACCATCATCGCCGGGATGAACTTCGTTGACTCTGGCTACATGCCATTTGGTTGGTGCTAAATTATTTTCGATGACCACAACTAAATCTCCAGGTTTCAAGTTCACTTCGACTGTCTGCCATTTGCGATGCTGGTGTAGAGTGTTAAGATAGTCGGTTGAAAAAGTTTTCGAAAACCTTTGGGTAGTTTGCTGAATTATTTGCCATTTACTTAGTCGATTAGTGTTGATAGATTCCAGGTTTGGTTCTGGTATGGACAGTAGTGGTTCTCCAATTAAGAAGTGACCTGGACAGCGATTTTGGTCGCAATTTGAGGATTGAGTTGAGAATTACCGGAAGGCAATAGTATTGGTAAATTGTATTGGTGTCCAAAGAATAGAGAAAAACAGAGAATAAACATTTGTAAAATAAAAAAAAAAAATTCAGTGTTATCTCATGCGCACGAAACGAATGTTGTACATATTTTTATTTCCAGTAATTTTCTGCAAAATTTAAAACTAATAAAATTGTTACTTGAATAATGATTTAAAGATAAATAAATATTAATTAAAAAAGGCAAATAAGTCAGAAAAATATTTATAAACTATAATTTTATTAATAATTTTAAGTTAGAAAAATTACACAACGTACATACTCCCTTTCCTGCGCTTGGATTAACACTAAAAGTTAAAATCACTAATTTACTTCTTACATTTTTCACATTATCCCTCTTCGATGTTAAACAAAAAAACCTTTTGCCATGTTATATTAAACAAAAAACTAAAAAATACGCACATTTGACAGTGTCTAATGGGCGTTTTTTTAAATTTTTTGTTTAACATGATGGAAATAAGAGAGATAAAATGACACGAAAAAGAGGGATATAAAATATAATGTGGAAAATTTAAGAATTAAATTAGTTATTTTGGCTTAGTGTTAATTTAAGCACAGGAAAGGGTGGATGTACGTCGTGGGATTTTTCTTAACTTAAAATTATTAATAAAATTATAGTTTATAAATATTTTTCTGACTTATTTTCCATTTTTAGTTAATATTTATTTATCTTTAAATCATTATTCAATTAACAATTTTATTAGTTTAAAATTTTGCAGAAATTACTGGAAATAAAAATATGTACAACATTCCTTTCGTGCGCATGAGATAACACTGAATTGTTTTTTAATTTTTCAAATGTTTATTCTTACTCACATAACTCAAAAAAAAAAAAAAAAAAAAGTTGGAAATGTTATGAATGTGGTCGACGAAGAATGTATAAATTAAAAACCATTTATGTATTTATGCTGCTTTTTGTTTTTTATATTGAAGATCACGAGCAATTGATTGCGTATAATGTTTTGGATTTTTGTTAGTGAAGTAAAATGAATGTCTCTATTACAACAACAATATATAGAAAAACATGAATTCCTCATGTTAGAAGATAGGGAAAAATAACTCAAGGCGAGCGGAAGCAACAAAAAAGTTGAACCGATTTCAACCGCTTAGCTTATTTTTGATACTTACCATCATGAGAAAACACACTAATACAATAAAAAAAAATGACGGCACACAATAGAAAAATGTATATTATACTCCGTGTACATATACAAAATTCTCAATCCTCAATCCTCATTTTGCGACCAAAATCGATACCCTGGTGTTTAATAATTTAGATCATTGATATCATCTGATTCGCTGCATAGTGGTCTGGAGTTTAAAACTGCTTCCATCTGACACAGCAAGGTATATAGTACTGCTCATAGGTAAGTATGGATGAGCCGATGCATTTTCGTAGATGTTGCTTCGTAGATTTGATTAAACCACCAATGTGACTTGCAGTTGGGCACATGAATTTCCATTGAGTGTAATTTGTTAACAGGTGATTAGTTACTTTGTCATTGTGTTCTTGTAACTGGAATGACCTTAATAATCTTTGGAGTTCCCTATCGGCTCCTACAAAATTGCTGCCATTATCACTATATATAGTGCTTGGGTAACCTCTTCTGGCAGTAATTCGGCAGAGCGCTGCAATAAAGGCTTCTGTTGTCATATCCGTGACTAATTCCAAGTGCACAGCCTTGCTTGCCATGCACACGAATAATGCTATGTATGCCTTTTGAATTTTAGCATTCCGTATAGTAGATGTCTTAAGTATTATTGGCACCGCGTAATCAACTCCGACGTTTTCAAATGCTCGCTTCGGATTCAAAACCCGTGCAGATGGTAAGTTGTCCATTAATTATTTGGATGCCTTTACCTTTGATTTGAAACAGATAACACACTTGTGAATGAAATGCTTGACGTAATTTCGGCAACCTAATATTAAATACTGTTGACGGAGGTGAAACAACATAATGAAAATTCCACCATGTAACGTGTATCGGTGCATATCAAAAATAATTAATTCTGTAATATGATGATTGCCGGGCAATATGATGGGGTGCTTTTGACTGTGTGTAATGTTGGCATTCTGCAATCTTTCGCCCACTCGTAGAATATTTTTGTCGTCTAGGTATGGATGCATCGACGCAAGTTTACTATTGGACGATACTTCTTGACCAGCCATTAATCGTTTTACCTCATCATGAAATGAATGGTTTTGTGCTTGCCGGCACAACTCAATAGTAGCAGCCCGCAACTCGGTAGCGGTGATGAAGGACTTCTGGCCTCGACTTCGGTTTTTACCTTTTGTTTTAACCCCTTGAATGAATCTGAAAACATAGACAAACACTCTTAATAATTTGTGCCAAGAGGAATATTTGAGGAGGATGGTAGCAATGTGATCTTCCTGTTTGCTGACTTGTGCTCCAAATAGTTGTAATTGCTCAGATTTTTCTTTAGTTGCAGCTTCATCGGACTGAAATGCACTTCCTGGTATCTTCCATACATCTTCACTTGATTTTAGGAACTCTGGACCATTCCACCAAATATCAAGATCTTTCAATTTAGACGGATGGACACCTCGTGATGCGTGGTCGGATGGGTTCTCTTTAGAATTAACGTGTTTCCAATGGCATTGTGGCAGAATTGTAAGTATTTCCGATGTTCGGTTGCTTACGAATGTTTTCCATTTTCTTGGGGATGTTGTTAGCCACTGTAAAACGACAGTTGAATCGGTCCATGCAAAAATGTCAGCTTTTGCTACACACATAGCTTCTATAACAGCTTTCAATAATTTGGTCACGAGTAATGCTCCACACAATTCTAACCGCGGCACAGATAATTGCTTGATGGGAGCAACCTTTGTTTTAGCTGCAATTAAGCGCGTCTAGTATGTTCCAGTATTTCCTTTCGACCTGAAATACACAGCGGCGGCGTAAGCTTTCTCGGAGGCGTGTGAAATTTCACTAACCGTGGTATTTTGATGGTGGCCAGATGATTAAGTGCACTTTTGAAATTCGTCTACTGAGATATGATGTGTGTTGGCAATTGATCATCCCAATTAAGTTTCAAAAGCCATAAGCTCTGGAATAGGACTTTGACGATGATTAGAGAAGGTGCCAGTAATCCAAGAGAATCAAACAATCTTGATGACTCTGATAGTAGTTCTCGCTTAGTTGCTGTAGTATTCTCCGGTAAATCTATCTTGTAACATAAGCAATCCTCAACAGGATGCCATTTTAGACCCAGAACTTTTAAACATCGTTGTTCATGGAGGTTTAGTGGACTTATTTCTTGATCGCTGACGGCTATTTCTTGTAAGAACTCGCTTGAATTGCGGAGTTCCATTTCTTGGGATTGAAACCACCATGTTGCAATAGATTGATTAACTGATCTCGACATTCAATCGACCGCGATAATTCATCAGCTCCTGACATTACATCGTCTACGTAGAAATCACTATCCACCATGGCCGTTGCTTGAGGGTATTGTTCTCTATGAGTATTGGCTAATTGCTTTAGACATCGGACAGCTTGATATGGTGATGAGGCTAAACCACATGTTACGGTTTGTAATTTGTAATGTTTGTTGTTCGCCATACTATCCTTTGGTAGTCTTGATCTTCGGCCGCCACAAGAATTTGTCGGTACATCTTCTCTATGTTCGACGCAAAGGCAATTGTATGCTTCCGGAATCTACCACGTTCGAAAATAGTGTATTTTGCCAGAGTCGCTCCTACCAAAAGGTTTTCATTTAGTGCCTTGGCTGAACCAGCTTGATTTTCCCGTGTGCCTTCTTTACTACAGCGTGATGCGAAAGATAATACAAATTGTTGTGATTCTTTGGTATTTCGGTGTCCCGTACTATTTTCATGTGCTTTAAATTGAAGGTATTCGTCCATAAATGGCAATATTCGTGTTTGAGCACAGAGTTGGTTTCAAACTTTTGCTCCATGGCCTTCAATCGAGATATTGCAGAAGACAGTGAATTTTCAAGCGGTTCGGAGTCTGGCTTAAACGGTAGACTTACTACGTATCTTCCATCACTGGTACGGGAATGTGTGGTGATGAATTGATTTTCCATAAGTTTCTCGTCATCTGTGAGAATCTGTGCCGGATGCAATTCCTCTACTTCCCAAAATTGTCGTAGCAAAACATCGATATCAGCGGTCGCGAGATTTGATGTGGTAGATTAATTGTATGGATTCACTTTCATTTTTCCACAAACAATTCATCCAAATATCGTATTTTGGGCAATCACTCTGTCATCTCGCTTAACTGTTTCTGGCATGAGAATGTCAAAAAACTCACCTGCACCCAATATTAGGTCGATTTGGGACGATTTACCAAATTCTGGATCAGCTAATGAAAGGCTTCTGATATGTTGGTAAACATCTTCTGGCATGTTTCCATGGGAGTTGGAGTTACTGAGCTAAGGTCTCTGTTATTAAGCTAACCTGAGACCCGGAGTCAAGCATGGCTCGACATGGGAAAGAAAATCCAAGCTTGTTTTGTACTAAAATGATTGCTGTGGGCAATAATGATGATTGATTGTTGTCCAAGTTTCTGGGTGGATTGATTGGCTGAGTAACCAGACAACTTGAACCTTCGCTGGCTTGGCTTGCATGGAGTAGATCGTTTGATTGGCTGACTTTCATGTTGGTAGATGACTCGAGGGCAGTATCGATTGAATAATAATTTGGTGAAACGCTGTTTAGATTCGTGGTTGTTCATGGTTGATTAACATGTTTGGTTGGTAGTTGTGTAGAGCATTATGGAGTTGGATTATTAGAATTTGTACAACATGACGTTAGTTGGTGGTGATCAGTCCCTTGGTTTTGCATTAACGCATTGATGTGCAGGAGTGTATGATGCTTTAATGAACATTTATGGCATCGTTGCGGTGAAAAACATTTATGAATGAATATCCCGGATTCAGACAGTTGAATCATAATGACTTTTCTGCTTCAAATTCTCGCCTAGGCTGTATATCCATTGCTTGAAATAATGCACATTTAAATAGTTTATGGTTATTACCGCACTTGCTGCACGTCAATTGAACATCCGTAGAAACAGTATGAGCTCGCAACCTTGTTGAGGTTCGTATCGTTTCATTCCTGTCACTAGCTGACCTCATTTGTGACATCTCCAATGCATCGCAACGTTTGGTGAGAAATGCCAGGAAATCCTCCTCGCTTGAAAACTCTTTTCCGATGGTATGTTCTGCCCACATTCTCCTCGTTTCGATGCCAGTTTTTGCAGCAACAGGAAAATAACTAATGAATCACGTTTTGTGTCGAGTTGTCTAAAGCGGTAAGTCCCCGTAGAATCTCATCAGATATATCGCACAGTTGTCGCAGCTGATCTACAGAACCCTTGGTTGCAGGAACTTGATCCATAAGCATCTGGAAGTATGAATTTGCAATGTGCCCTTTCTTCTCAAACCGGTTGCATAGTTTTTCCCATGCTTGGTTATAATTAGCATCCGTAATCGGGATATGCTGAATTGTTTTGGCAGCTCGATCAGCTAGAGAGCCCTTCAGGTACTGAAACTTGGTTGTCTTAGATAGCCGTAAGTTTTCGTAAATTTGCCCGTTTAACAAATCCTTAAATGTTGCCCATTCTTTGTATTCCCCACGGAACACTGGAATATTACCTCTCGGCAGTTTAACTTCCTTGTTGCCCATTTGAATTTGTGAAAATTCAAATAAAAATGACTTTTGCTGAGGTCCGAACTCTCCCATGGTGTCATTAAATTTGGAATCATCGTGATTATTGGCTTTATTTATAGCTGGCCAAGAGGTAGCCAATAGGAGCCTATACTCAACAGATATAATAAATTTGCAGGGTCACCAACATCATGAGCCGACATTTTTTTTTAAACTAAATTTTTTTATTCATTTTTGAGCATGGGAAATTTGACCGTATTCAGATTCCGAATTCATTTTTAACTATGGAAAGGCAACACATTTATTTATGTAGCAAAAATTCTAATAAGCAAATCACGTTCAGAATTGGCTAAGAGAAACACAAACAAATGGATACAAAAAATTTTTAGGGTCACCATAATCCTGAGGAGTAGAATTTTTTTTTTTTTTCATTTTTAACTATGGAAATGCAACACATTTATTGATGTAGCGAATTGACCAAGAGGTAGCTAATAAGACATTCTACTAAATAGATATAACAAATTTGCAGGGCCACCATAATCCTTAACTTTTTTTTATTGACTTTTAACTATGGGAAGGCAAAACATTTATTGATGTAGCAAAAATTCTAACAAGTAAACCACGGTTAAAATTGGCCGTGAGGTACCTACTGGGATCCTGTACTTAGCCGACATAATAAATTTGCAGGGTCACCATAATCCTGAGCCCACAAATATTTGTCTTCTTTTTTTTATTAATTTTTAACTATGGGAAGGCAAGTCATTTATTGATGTAGCAAAGAAATTCCAACACATAAACCGCGCTTAGAATTGACAAAGTGGTACCAATAGATTCCTCTACTAAATGGACATAACAAATTTGCAGGGTCACCAAATTCCTGAGCAGAAGATTTTTTTTACTAAATTTTTTTATTCATTTTTAAATATGGGAAGGAAGGCAACACATTTATTGATGTCGCGAAAATTCTAACCAGCGAGCCCCGTTCAGAATTGGTCAAGAGATATCCAATAAGAGCATATATTAAACTGATATACCAAATTTGCAGGGTTACCAAAATCATGAGCCGAAAATTTTTTTTTTAACTAAATTTCCACATTTAGAATTGGTCGAGAGGTAGCCAGTAGAACTTAGGACATTTTTAACTGTGGGAAGACAATACATTTATTGATGTAGCAAAAATTCTAACAAGCAAACCACGGTTAGAATTGGCTATGAGGTAGCTAGTGAGATCCTCTACTAAGCCGACATAACAAATTTGCAGAGTCACTATAATCCTGAGCAGTAGAATTTTTTTTTATTCATTTTAAAATATGGGAAGGAACGCAATAGATTTATTGATGTAGCAAAAATCCTAACCAGCGAGCCGCGTTCAGAATTGGCCAAAAGTTAGCCAATAGGAGACTATATTAAACGGATATTACAAATTTGCAGGGTCACCAAAATCATGATTTGAAAAAAAGTTATAAACTAAATTTTTTATCCATTTTTGAGCATAGGAACCTTGACCGCATTCAGAATTGGACAAGAGGTAGGCAGTAGGACGTTCTTCTAAGTCGACATAACAAATTTGCAGGGTCACCATAATCCTGAGTAGTAGATTTTTTTATTCATTTTTAACTATGGGAAGGTAGGCAACACATTTATTGATGTAGCAAAAATTCGAACCTGCGACTCGCGTACAGAATTGGCCAAGAGGCAGCCAATAGGAGCCTATACTAAACGAATATAACAAATTTGCTGGGTCACCAAAATCATGAGCCGAAAAAATTGTTTAAACTAAAATTTTTTATTCATTTTTGAGCATGGGAACCTTGATGAAATTCAGAATTTAACAAGAGGTAGCCAGTAGGACGTTCTACTAAGCCGACATAACAAATTTGCAGGGTCACCATCATCCTGAGCAGTAGAATGTTTTTTTTATTAATTTTTAAATATGGGAAGGAAGGCAATAGATTTACTGATGTAGCAAAAGAGGTGGCCAATAGAAGCCTATACTAAACGGATATTACAAATTGCAGGGTCACCAAAATCATGAGCCGAAAAAAATTTTGTAACTAAATTTTTTTATAAATTTTTAAGCATGGGAACCTTGACCACATTCAGAATTTGCCAAGAGGTAGCCAGCAGGATGTTCTACTAAACCGATATAACAAAATTGCAGGGTCACCAATTCATGACATGAATAAAATTTTTTAATTAAATTTTTTTATTAATTTTTGAGCATGGGAACCATGAGCATATTCAGAATTGGCCAAGAGGTAGCCAGTAGGACGTTCTACTAAGCCGACATAACAAATTTGCAGGGTCACCAAAATCCTGAGCAGAAAGTTTTTTTTTTTACTTAATTTTTTTTTATTCATTTTTAACTATTGGAAGGCAAAACATTTATTGATGACGCAAAAATTCTAACAAAGTAAACCACTGTTAGAATTGGCCATGAGGTAGCTATTGGGATCCTGTACTAAGCCGACATAATAAATTTGCAGGGTCACCATAATCCTGAGCACAACAATTTTTCTTCTTTTTTTTATTAATTTTTAACTATAGAAAGGCTAGACATTTACTGATGTAGCAAAGAAATTCCAACAAATAAACCGCGCTCAGATTTGGCAAAGTGGTACCAATAGGATCTTCTACTAAATGGATATAACAAATTTGCAGGGTCACCAAAATCATGACCAGAATAAAATTGTTTAACTAAATTTTTATATTCATTTTTGAGCATGGGTACCTTGACTACATTCCGAATTGGCCAAGAGGAGGCCAGTAGGACGTTCTACTAAGCCGACATAACAAATTTGCAGGGTCACCATGATCCTGAGCAGAAGATTTTTTTTTTTAATTCATTTTTAACTATGGGAAGGAAACACATTTATTGATGTAGCAATAATTCTAAACAGCGAACTGCTTCAGCATTGGCTAAGAGTTAGCTAATAGGAGCCTATAACAAACGGATATAACAAATTTGCAGGGTCACCAAAATCATGAGCCGAATAAAATGTTTAAACTAAATTTTTGTATCCCTTAATGAGCATGGGAACCTTGACCACATTCAGAATGGGCCAAGAGGTGGACAGTAGGATGTTTTACTAAGTCGCCATAATAAATTTGCAGGGTCACCATAATCCTGAGCAGTAGAATTTTTTATTTATTCATTTTTAAATATGGGAAGGGAGGCAACACATTTATTGATGTAACAATAATTATAAACAGCGAACTGAGTTCAGAGTTGGCTAAGAGGTAGCCAATAGGAGCCTATACTAAATAGATATAATAAATTTGCAGGTTCACCAAAATCATGACCCGAATAATATTTTTTAACTAAATTTTTTTATTCATTTTTGAGCATCGGAACCTTGACCACATTCAGAATTAGCCAAGAGGTAGTCAGTAGGACATTCTATCAAGCCAACATAACAAATTTGCAGGGTCACCATAATCATGAGGCGTAGAATTTATTTTGTATTCATTTTTAAATATGGGAAGGAAGGCAACACATTCATTGATGTAGCAAAAATTCTAACCAGCGGCCCGCGTTCAGAACTGGCTAAGAGGTAGCCAATAGGAGCCTATACTAAACGGATATAACAAATTTGCAGGGTCACCAAAATCATGACCCGAAAAAAGTTGTTCACTAAATTTTTTATCCATTTTTGAGCATGGGAACCTTGACCACATTCACAATAGGCCAAGAGGTAGCCAGTAGGACGTTCTAGAAAGCCGACATAACAAATTTTTAGGGTCACTATAATTCTGAGAAGAAGATTTTTTTATTTTATTTTTAACTATGGGAAGGGAACACATTTATTTATGTATGAATAATTCTAAATAGCAAACTACGTCAGCAATGGCTAAGAGGTAGCCGATAGGAGCCTATAATAAACGGATATAACAAATTTGCAGGGTCACCAAAATCATAATCTAAAAATTTTTTAACAAATTTTTTTTTATTCATTTTTGAGCATGGAAACCTTGACCGCATTCACAATTGGCCAAGAGGTAGGCCAGTAGGACGTTCTACTTAGCCGACATAACAAATTTTCAGGGTCACCATAATTCTGAGCAGAAGAATTTTTTTTTTCCATTTTTAACTATGGGAAAGGAACACATTTATTGATGTAACAATAATTCTAAACAGCGGACTGCGTCAGCATTGGCTAAGAGGTAGCCAATAGGAGCTTATAATAAACATATATTATAAATTTGCAGGGTCACCAAAATCATGACCCGAAAAAAAATGTTTAACTAAATTTTTGTATCCATTTCTGAGCATGGGAACCTTGACCGCATTCAGAATTGGCCAAGAGGTAGCCAGTAGGACGTTCTACTAAGTCGACATAATAAATTTGCGGGGGTCACCATAATCCTGACCAGTAGAATTTTTTTATTTATTCATTTTTAGATATGGGAAGGGAGGCAACACATTTATTCATGTAGCAATAATTCTAAACAGCGAACTGCGTTCAGAGTTGGCTAAGAGGTAGCCAATAGCAGCCTATACTAAATGGATATAACAAATTTGCAGGGTCACCAAAATCATGACCCGAATAAAATTTTTAAACTAAATTTTTGTATTCATTTTTGAGCATGGGAACCTTGACCACATTCCGAATCGACCAAAAGGTAGCCAGTAGGACGTTCTACTAAGCCCACATAACAAATTTGCAGGGTCACCATAATCCTGAGCAGAAGATTTATTTTTATTCATTTTTAACTATGGGAAGGAAGGCAACACATTTATTGATGTAGCAAAAATTCCAACCAGCGAACCGCATTCAGAATTGGCTAAGAGGTAGCCAATAGGAGCCTATACTAAACGGATATAACAAATTTGCTGGGTCACCAAAATCATGACCCAAAAAAAAGTTGTTAACTAAATTTTTTTATCCATTTTTGAGCATGGGAACCTTGACCGCATTCACAATTGGCCAAGAGGTAGCCAGTAGGACGTTCTACTAAGTCGACATAATAAATTTGCAGGGTCACTATAATCCTGAGCAGTAGAATTTTTGTTTTTATTCATTTTTAAATATGGGAAGGAAGCCAACACATTTATAGATGTAATTAAAATTCTAACAAGCAAACCTGGTTCAGAATTGGTTCAGAGGTAGCTACTTGAACCCTCTACTATAATGTCTTAACAAATTTTTAGGGAAGCCATCATCTTGACATTAAAAATCATTTTTTTGTGTTCATGTTTGGATGGATTGTTTCGCTCGAGTACAAAGTCTGGGATCGATTTAAAGTTCGTACACATTAAATAATGTAGAAAAAAAAGTCTGGGATCTCATATTGTCACAGATAATTAGAAAGTTTCCTGGGGTGACAGTCTGGAATTACTTCAAAGGGGGTCGGTAATGTAGTAAAATAATACTTTAATCAAATTAACTATATTATTGAGATAAATTAGAATACTAATTATAAATTTTGCCTGAAGCCTTCTCCTAAGAAAAGTACATTAAATCAAACCAAATTATTATAATAGTTTTGTGTTACCCGAGATGATTGTAGGTAATTTTAAAAAAATATTTTAGTAGTCTTAGCTACGTGTAAGCACAAAATATTTGCGAAATTTAATTCTGAAATGGGATTAGTTTACGTGGTGTATCAAATATATTTTCTGGGCGTCGTCAAACGCAAACGTTATAGGGGTTGTATATAATTAAGGATTAAATTCCATTTAACGAATTAAACATTTTTTTTTGTAACATTATAAGCTTGTTTGTGATGATAGCACAGTGATTTTATTTCATCATAAACACTTAACCATTTATTTTTTTTTTGTGTTTAATATGTTCTCATCCACATCGTATCAAAAACTCAGATTTTTGCAAATAAAAACACAAAAAATTTAGTAGTTTCACATTTCGATGTTATTCTGCTGAAAATGAAAAACAAAATAAAATTTTATTTATTTATTTTAAAATAACATAAAATTTTTAACATAGCTATACGAATTTTTGTTGAAATGGTATAAAATTAACAAAAACAAAAATCACTTGAGTTTTGTTTGTTTTTCATTTTTAATAATCTCATATTTCATTAAACCAATTGATCTAGGAAATATTTCACAAAAGGCTCAAGTTATAATATTATTTCACAATAGCTATATATAGACAACATTAAACAAAGGTGTCATTATACTGTTTGCGTATATATTAAATACAAAATAAAATCCTACATTGTGTACATACTAACATTTTTTTTTACCTGTGCACATGGTATTTAGTATGATATTTAACACAAATCCATTAACACTACAATCTTTATCCAATCTGTAGATTTTATTTAATTTCTTAAGAATTTTGTAAGTTCGTATTACAATATAATGGATTTTGTTTCGATATGGATTTAAGTGTATGTTCTCAACTAAACAATAATAGAAGTGAAATAATTAAGAAATTACACTTAAACAAACCACTTGATAAGCGTTAAAATAAAAAAACAAATATCTTTTAACATCTAGTAAATAAAACAAAATTTCATCAAATATTTATTTCTATTTATTTACTTTATTGTAAAAATCTTCAAAAGTTAAGAACCATACAAAAATAAACAATTTTCGTTCAGTCGTAACGCTTAAATAATTTGGTGTTTACAAAAAAAAAAAAAAATTGTCAATAAATCAAACTTTAATTAAGATAAAATAACCGTTATTGTTCCATCATCTTAAAGAATTTAGAAACACCCCAAAATATCACCTTAAACTGTTTTTTTTTTAGATATAAATTATGCAGAATCTTGAAAAATGAAAATTTAAATTAATTACAGATTTTATATAAAAGTTCAATCAACAATTATTTTCGTAGAATTTCTTATCTTCTTCACTGAACAATTTGTATAGGGATGACTTTGACCAGAAAAAAAAAATCAATTTAATTGATTAAACTTGGGGCAATTGTCCTAACGAAATGTTTTTATTCAATTGGAAATTAATTATGAACCGTATGCCTACATAACAAAATGCCCATCGAATTGCAGACTATGTACCTTGAACCTTGTTAAATTTGATTAAAATGGACTGACTTATATTAGCCGTGTTTTTCATGAAAACTCATTATCGTTAACTGCACTAGAACTCGATAAATTTTAAATTCCTTTTATTCCATGTAAACCAAAAATAAATAAATTTATAAAGCGCGAATATGTAGTGAATTTGACACAAATACACATTTTAAGTTTAAAAATTCCCCCCTTCAGTTATTTCATCAATATTTTCTTATTTCTTGCTGACGTCATTACACGCAACTACACTTGATAAATTCATGGGTTTATCAAGTGTAACTAAAAAATAAGCTATAATTGTAATTATTTATTGCTGTAACAACTTAAAATGTGTATTCATGTTAAATGCACTACACATTAGCACTTTATGAATTTATTAATTTTTCTCTTTACATAGAATAAAAGGGATTTAAAATTTATCGAGTTCTAGTGCAGTTCTTATGGAAAACACGACTATTTGCAATTATATGCGCTAGCCGAAGGTCTTTAATTTAATTTAAATTATTCCTTACCATAACAAAAAATACCAGAACGGCAAAATGTGAATTATATTTAGACATCATTTATAGTAAAACGAATTAAATTCACTTGTGATCAAATTTTAAATTTTTTCGCTCCAATTTATGCAACAAAAATATGTTTATGTTACTTAGTAAAACTGTAGCGGAAATATACCACTGTGACTTTTACAAAAAACAAAGTAAAGCAATTATAATTGATTATAGGCTTAGGATTTTTAGGTTGTAAAAAATCAAAAATATGTTCTTAAAACATGTAACTAAAATTGAAAAATATGTGGTTATATTTTGGAAAGAAAACCAAACTAAACCTTATATTAAGATCAGAAAGTGAAACCGAAATATTTCTCGTTCCGGTTTAAGGTTACGTTCCCAAATTTAGTTTTTCGTTCCGGTTCTGTTTCGGTTTGTTAATTTTTTTCTGGGTTCGCTTCAGTTCGGGTTCAAAAGCGGTTTAAAACTGGTTCAACACAGCATCACATAAATATATTACGAACTATAATTATGGTATAAAATCATTCCATTACATAACACCAACGGCCTCCAAGTTTTGCGGGTATATTTATTAAGTTATAATAAGGTATACCGTTGTAAGTTGAGTGCTTCCTTGCTGCTGGGTAGGGGGAGTTGGGGCCAGATGGTATTTTCCTCGCCGAAACTATAATAACGTGTCAACAAAATTTCGAGTAACAATTAAACCTGACAAAATTGCATTAATTTAGTTTATATTTTATTTTTAAGCGATAAAAATTGAACGAGGTATGATATTTCAAATTTTGATTTCTTTCTAAATTTTCTTTTGGTTTTTCTAATTATTAAGGTTCCAATACCATTGCTAATCCGAATAGATATGTATGTAGTAACTATTGAATGTTTTTAATCGAATATGTTTGATCCAATTTTAGTGCAAAATAATAATTGTAATTTACAATATTACGAAAATCTACAATAGTTTAATTTTCGCCCCAACAATACTGAATTTAATTATTCATATAATCCAAAAATTTGCCAAAGAAAGTTAAAAATGATAGTGAAACCAATTAAAGGAAGATATGTTTTGTCAGTTACATGTAGCTAATTGGTGGATTTAGTTTTGACTAATCCGTATTTTTCGGTAGTAAATAAGGGAAGTAGGAAATTGGCCCAGTGGTACAATGAGTTCAAGTTTGTCATGCTACTATTTTCAATTTCCAGTAGTACACAATTAAAATTCTCTGTCACGATTGGGTGTTTCCAATTGTATTGTTTATTTTGCCGGGAAAGGTTATCGATGGCAAGGATGATAACCCAATGTCAAATTGATCGCTTAGACAATTTTGGGAACCAGAAAATTTGAGGTAATAAAGGAATACGAAGCACTAAATCACTCAAGTGTATGGCAGAGAGCCATCAAATTTAAATTATAAAGACTATTTTGGTATAACCAAAGGTGGTATTGAATATGGAGAGATTTCGTGTCCGGTCCTGATTAAAAGGCGAATTACATTTAAAAAATATTTAGCAGTCTTTGCTTATAAACAATTTTTTTCAATTCAACCAATTATTGTCTTATAAAAATAAAACAGAAACCACATTAAAGAAAATATTGTCAACGTCAACTCTTATTCGAGAAGATTTTTGATATTTTACGTAGTTTTAAAAAAATTTGTAAAATGCCATTTTGCCCCGTCTTTATCCCTCAGCTGGAAGAAAACGGCCTCCGACGAATGGTAGGCTCTTTTTACTGAACTAGTATAAGTATAATAAAAAATTAAATTTTTAAAAATTAACCTAATCGGTAGGTTACCGAATTCAAAATTCAGTATTTGATTTTATCTTTCAAATATTTTGTAGATTATTTTCCATCAGATTCGTCAATGCAGAAAAATTGTTACATAAAATTTGATACAAAAAAATTCACTAAATCACTCTTAGCGATGTCATTTAAATATTATCCAAGAACACCACCATCAGCTAGAGACCTCTATTGAAGATAAACGTGACTTAACAACATTTGGTTTTAACAATATTTGGCATTGAACGACCTAAATAATTAGTGCTAGAAATGTTCACGATTATTTTCATCATTCGTTTGATTAATAGCAAATTTACGTTCAGTGAAATTTTGATGATTGACATAAGCAAACCCGAGAAACAAATCCAAAAAATGTGTATCAGTTATGGCAGGCAGAATTTCAGTGAATGTAAATGGGCTATAAAACGAAATGGATATAACGGCCGTATTTGGTAGGTCCCTTGAAGGATGTGCTTAAAGAACTAGCAAATTATCGGAAATGTTCATTTCAGGTAATCTTTCATTAATTATAAGTTTTGTTAGCTACATTTTTTTTTAAAATCATAAATCTAACTGCAGAATCGTATTAAAATTGTATTTTTATTCCGAATTCAACTAGAAACTTTTACTGGAACATTGAAAATTTTCGTGCAAAAAATACTTGAACCGAAACGAAAAAGAACGAAATAAACCGAATGAAATTGTTGCTCTGGTTACGGTTACGGTTCACTATATTTTATTTATTTCGTTTCGGCTCCAGTTTTCGGTTCATAAAAAATTTAGGTTTTTTTCGGTTTTCGGTTCGGTTTCGGTTTCACTCTCTATATTAAGTATATTAAGAAAATTTCAATTCACTCATTAACAAAAAAAATATCAAGTCCACAAGATTCCACATCCATACACTTAAAAATTTGTACTGGTAAGCGATACTTACTTCAAAAGAACACCGTAACTACGTAATTACGTTCATATTTTTGTAGACGTGGTTGTAGTTGTGACAGTATAAATTCTATTATTTTATACATCGTGCTGATAGTAAATAATTTTATTATTTTATTGCAAGCATATTTCGTATTGCAATTTTTACTAATTGCAATTATAATTTAGTTTCGAACACCAAACTTACACTTCTCTAATCATATTAAAAAGAAAGCTGATTGAACTATAAATTTTGTATTTTAAATTTCACTCAAAATTATAACTCAATTCCTATTTCAATTTTGTCAAATCGAATTGGGAACTTAGCCTACTTGAATTCAAAATATCACAAAATTTCTATCTAATTGCAACCAAACTAATTTTGCTCTCACTAAACATAAAATTATGCTCAAGTGTATTTTTGAGTCCAATTCGAAGTACAAACGCAACTTTTAAACTAAAAACTAAATTATAGTTATGTTTTTTGCTTAAGTACAAATTATATTCAAAATCAATTTCTACTCAACATTTTTTTCAATTACGGCTTAAAATTTAAATACTGCGAAACTTACTCAGATTTGTGCTCAAAATTGCGATACAAATTCAACAAATCGATCATAGAGTTTTAAATTCGACTTTAACTCAGCATTTCTGATAACACTTAAATATTATATTCTTAATAAATTTTTTAAAGTTGGAATTTTTACTTAATTTGTAAACAAAATATCACCAAATTTCTTGCTTAATTTCAACCATAATTTTGCGTTGCTTAAATTTGGAATTGAAGCTCATTTTTTAAAGATTTTTTCATTAAATTGCATCGACATATTGGTTCAAACTTGGATTGAAATTGAATTTTTAGTCCAAACTTTGTTCAAATCTTGTTTTACTCGATTCTAAATAAAAATTTTGCTAAACTAAATTTTTAAAATTCACTCAAACTGTTATTAACGGTTGTTAAACTTTATTTCTATTGTAAGTTCCACCTTAAGATTTTTTTCAATTTCGGTTTAAAATTGAAATGCTTCTATTATAAAACAAAATTCATTCAGATTTTTTTCGATTTCTAGTTCAAGTTGAAACAAAAAATTTGTGGATATCGTAATCAATAATACCTAAATATTTGTTAAAACTTTAAATTTCACTCAAGTTTTTATTTCAATTTAATTCAATGAGCGTGATCAAAGTTGATTCAAATCCAGATGGATTTGCAATCTAATTTTATTCTAGATGCATCTAAAGTTTCATTCGAATTCATAAAAACTATTTTCTTTTTCAGTCTAATTTTTTGTCCCAATTCAAATTGGGACGTGTTAGAAGTTTGTGATAATTATTCCAGCTGTAATATTTAGGACATTATTTTGTGTGCAACCAAATTATTTCAGCCACCACAATATTTCTAAAAAAATAGTACAAATAAAACTTATTACAAAATATGGAAGAGAACAATATTTCACTCCTGTCAAAACTATTACAAAAACAAAATTATCACAAACTTCGAACAGGTCCTTAATTTCAAAATATATATTTTGATTTTCCCTTGACACCTCTATTCTTAGCTTCACCCAACTTGCTCTAATTTTTTTGTTTTCTAATTGAAAATCCCCTCAGTAAAACTATTGTGTAAAATTTTATGAAATAGTTTAATTTGGCCAAAGATTTTATTAGGTTTGGAATGGCAAAACCTTTTTTTTATATTTAAATTCCTAATTAAAATTTCACTCAAAATTTCCGATTCAAATTTCTACACTATACATTCTAAGGAAATTTTGTTGGTTGTTTGGGATCAAATCTCGTATTGGAACTTAATTCTTACCAAATTGCAAATAAAATTATGTTTGAATCTGGTTTAGAACACCAAATTCACACTCATTTTTTTGCT
This sequence comes from Tipula vernalis, assembly GCA_958295665.1. Taxonomy (NCBI): domain Eukaryota; kingdom Metazoa; phylum Arthropoda; class Insecta; order Diptera; family Tipulidae; genus Tipula; species Tipula vernalis. The sequence continues at coordinate 432,068,290 of OY282558.1, forward strand.
CAAAACCATGTAGTATGTCCTAATCAATTTTTAACCCAAGTAAGACTGTACAACAATTTGTATTATTTAAATTCCATGGAAAATGTAGTTTAATCCAGAAACATTTTCTGAATTATCATTTTAAATTTAACTCAAAATGTTCATAGGTATGTGGTTCGAATCGTAACTCAATTAAAATTGTATCTGTCTAATTTCAAACTGAAAATGTATGGATATAAAACCCGGAATTTATAGCTAAATTTCTGCTGAAAATTATGATTAGATTTTGATTCTAATTCAACTCAAGAAGTGATTCAAATATAGTTTGTAATTCTAATTCAATTTTTAAATTTTTAAATCTTTAAATCCAATTTAAGTTCCTACTCTAATTTATTCAACTACATCTGAGAATTCAAATTCTCATTCAGGTTTTTGCTCGAAATTCTGATTTTATATTCGATTATGTTGAAATTCACAAACATATGTTTTCTCATGTAAATAGCACTACTAAAATTCATGTTTGAATTTTGACACATACGTTAACGAATAAAAACAACAATCACAAAATTTGCTATTCCATAAGATCTCCGGATCGTTAAATAATGTACAGTAAACTATTGAGATATGTTCTTAATTTATTTATCTAACTTATCGAAGTTTAGGCAAAAGTAAAACATTTTTAACTTCTAAAAAAAATATTTAATAGCCTAAAATTAAAATTTTGCTTCTAAAATAATTTGCTTTATCAAATTTAAAGCGATGAAAGTCGAATTAGGTTAAAAATTAAAAATATTTGGAATAAACCATAAAATATGTGGTAAAACGTAAAATATGTGGTAACATATAGGGCTTATTCCCTTTTATTTGTTCTAAAAAGAATAACTATCCAACAAATTTTTGGTTTGGATTTCCCAAAAAAAATATTTTTTTAATTAAGGATCCTACCTATAAATGAACCAAACAATTTAATAAACGAGGCGTGTGATTTCATTTGAAGGTATCGCTGTTTATATTTTCGAGAAAACGACTATAAGCTTCAAAACAGCTTCATCTTTCCTATAATGTTAAACTTTCTTTTTCTGTTTGAACAGAGAAGTACGGCATTTCGTTTTCCTTTTTACTACGGGGTAAAACGACCAAAGTAGTGAAATCCTGTAAAAAATGACGAAAAATTTGGTCAGTTCAAAATCAATTTTTTCGACATTTTGAAAGTCCCTGGACGTCTGGATTACAGGATGTCTGTACCCAAGCTATATCGAGAACGGTTTGTCCGATTTGTATTTTTTTTTCGCTTATCACTTTCTATAGGCAAGGCGGAGATTTGTAAAGCTTTTGGAAAGGGGAGAGGTTGGGGTACCTCCAATACGAATTTACCAAAAACACCTCGTTATATAAATATTTACGAATGTTGTAAATACATATGCTGGTATGATTAGTTGAGAATTTCATCATAATCTGTTAAGAAATAGCCAAATTCCATCATACTTGGCCAAATCCAAGAACTTTATCGAAACGTATTCTAGAACTTTCTCCAAGATTGATTTTGGAAAAATTGAATTATCGATTGAGAAACAGGCATATTCGGTCCTAATTAACCATTTTCCTGGACTTAATTTTCAAAAACATTTAAGAATCCCATTTTAAACGCACATGTCAAGTTTCATCATAATCGGTTGAGAAATAGGCAAGTTTCATCCTAATTGGCCATATTCCAGAACTTTATCTAAAAATCATTTTAGAATCCCATTTCCATCACCCATATCAAATTTCATCATAATCGGTGAAGAAAATAGCCAAGTTCCGCCCTCATTGGCCATAGTCAATCCAAAAATCATTTGAGAATCCCATTTCCGTTAGAAATGTTTGGTTTCATCGAAATCGGATAAGATATAGAATCCCAATAAATTTTTTATAAAAAAAAAAAATTCACAAATCCTCAATTTAACGGACAACTTATTTGGCCCGTCGATTTCCTTTGTATTGAAATTTTCCTGTATGTAGATTGCTCAAATGCAACTCAACTCTAATTCAACTCATAAATCTAACCCAACTTAACACTCAACATAACCGCAACTCTACGCCAAAACTCAATATACAAAACCAGCATATAGAAAAAATTGTTCAACAACTTACTATATCCTATCGAACCCAAACTCATCTCCAATTCAACTTCAACTCAACCCGCAAAATTAACCCTTAAGTTCAATGCCAATTCTAAAATTAAACCAGCTTATATACAAAACAATTCTTACATATTTTTATGTCCAAGCCCAATACAACTCCAACTCAACTTCAACTCAACCCGTAAATTGACCCTTAACTTGACCTTCAAATCAACCCCAAATTCAATGACCAATGCAATAATCAAAACAGCATATGTACATAAAAAATTCGTAAAATTTTTTAAATAATCAGGTGTTTTGGTTTAATTCGTATGCAGGTACCTCACCCTCTTGACGTACAGTTTCCAATAGCTTTTCAAATTTCCGCCTTAACCATAGAAACAGATCGCCAAAAAAATTCCAAATCGGACAAGGCATTCTCGATGTACCATTCAGACATCCAGATATCTAAACTTCCAGACGGACGGACAGTTTTCTTTTTTTGCTTTTTTAGGGTCAGGGACTTTCAAATAGCCGAGAAAATTGGTTTTGGGCCCACTAAATTTTTAGTCATTTTTGACAGGATTTCAATACTTTGGTCTTTTCAAAACCGAAGTAATTAGTGTTCAATTGGCGGGTTGAGTTAAAGTTGAGTTGGAGTTAAGTTGGGGTTGTATTGGGATATAGTGAGCAGTTAATCAATTTTTGATAAATGCTGGTTTTAGGAATGAGTTTGGCGTAGAGTTTGCGGTTGAGTTGAGGGTTGGGTTGGATTCCGTTTACGAGTTGAAGTAGGGTTTAGCGAGCAGTTGAGCAATTTATATGCAGAGAAAACCGCCTAGAACGTTCATCGACGGGACCAAAAAGTGGTCTATTCCTTAACAAAAAATGAGGAAATTTGACATATGCGTTTGAAATGAGATTCCAAAATGAGTTTTATATGTCCTTCTGGAATATGGCCAATTATGGCGAAACTTGGCTATTTCTTAACGAATTTTAGTGAAATGTGACACCTGCAATGGAAATGGTATTCTAAAGTAATTTCTGGATAAAGATCTGGAATATGAAATAGTAAGATGGAACTTGGCTTTTGCTTTAATGATTTGTAGTGAAATTTGCCATCCGCGATGGAAATTGGATTCTTAAATGATTTTTGGACCAAGTCCTGGAATATGACCAAGTATTATGTAACTTGCTTATTTCTCAACCGATTATGAATAAATTTATGTTTCCAACGAACACAAGGAAATGTGACCCACAAATTATTTTTGAATAAGATTGTGAGAAATATGTGGCTTAACATTAAAGTTTCTGTGAATCATGCAGCTGTTAGAAACTTGTCTCCCGAATAATTCGCTTTATACTTTGGTTTATGTATTCTGAGTAATTGCTATCAGCTATTTGGCCATTATATAAAAAATAGTGTGGCGGACACGCGCCTCAGAATTTAAACTACTAACGGTAGTGTAGAGTCTCGGAATTAAAAATATCATTTTATAGTCTAATTTTCATTGCAAATCATACTTGCCAATATTCTAGAATTTTATTTAAAAATCATTTTAGAATCCCATTTCCATCGCATAAGTTAAATTAAAATTCGGTTTAGAAATAGATTTGCTTCATACTAATTGACCATATTTCAAAATTTCACCTTCAGATAATTTTAGAATCCCACTTCTAGTGTACCTATCGAATTTCATCATAATCGGCTGAGAAATAGGCAATTTCCATCCTAAATGGCCATACATACATATAATTTGCTAAAGGTTCAATTTGAAGTGTAAATGGATCAAAGTGAAGGGGTTGAAATATTTAATTTTATGTGTAAAACCTGTATCATCGCAGAAATGTCTGTCCTTGTCCGCTCTAATAAAGTGTCAGCTTAACTAAAGCGTGGTTTCCATTATGGTGTTCGGCGAAAATTAGCCCAAATAGATAAAGAACGAGAAAAAAATATCATTTAAGACAGAGTGAAAGAGCAATAATTTAATATTCCGAAACATTGGATTGTAATCTTATATGTGCATACGATTTAAACCAAACATAACAAAATTTTTGTTTAAGACTTAAGAAAGGTCACTATTACTATCGCAAACTTCCATCTCCTTCTTGAGATATGGTAATCAGGTCCAAAGTTACTGCAGAGGAATTTCTAAAACTTTAAAAGTTCAGTTGATTTTTTATGGCGGTATGATAGTATGATGGTATGATCTTATGATGGTATAATGGTATAGGTTTGACGGTGATGGTTTCATGGTATTATTATAAGATGGTATGATGGTAAGATGTTGCAATGGTGATGTTATTATGGTATGATTTTATGACGGTATGATGGTGTGATGGTATGACGGTTTGATGGTATGATGGTTTGATGGTATCATGGTATGCTGCTGCCATAGTTTGATGATGTGGTGGTATAACGATAAAACAGTATGGCTGTTGGATGTTATAGTGATATCATAGCCTGATAATTGGATGGTATGATTATATGATGGTGTGATGGTACGATGGTACGATATTGCAATGTTGATGGTGTGAAGGTATTTATTTATTACCAACTTTATACTTATTTACACTCTGGTTACAATTTCAACAATACATTATTATATACTAAGAATTTAATTAAAAAAAAAAAAAGTAAAATTAAACAGACATGAAAAATTACCAATAATTAAAAAGAACATTAGACAGTAAATCCTTAAATGCATCCCTAGATGGATTAAAGTTAAAAGCCGATCGAACTTTAATAAAAGAAACAATAGATTGATTTGACAGGTTCATATTTACCGTAGTTATGCCTAATTTAAGGCAGTTTAATTTGGAAATCTCTAACCCGAAGGGTCCGTAACGAAGTATATATATCGTACAATATCAAAATCTCAGGACAGTCAATTTTAGACACCAACAAGTCTCTAAACAGTAACGCGCCAATTTCGATTCTGCGGACAAATAGCGGCTCAATATTTATTAATTTACATCTACCTCGATACGGTGGGATTATAAAAGCGGGTAGGTTCCCATCTCTGGGCAACATTCGCAGAGAAAACCTTATAAAGCGCTTTTGAACACTTTATATTCGGGCTGAACGGTTACCATAAAACGGATTCCAAATTACTGCACCATATTCCAACAACTAAAGCACAAACGACATATATAATATTTTAATAGAATAAGGATCTTGAAAATCCCTCGAAAACCTTCTAATAAACCCAACCATGGAATTCGCTTTAGAAATGCAAATATCTATGTGCTTATTGAACGATAAGTTCGGCGTAAATGTTATACCTATCAACGTATCAATATTATCAATAATACAGCCATCCAGGAAAAAAATCAAAATTAGCGGGCGTGATTTCACGGGTAAAACGGATTGTTTTACATTTGGAAATGTTTAGGGTCAAATTCTGAGCTGTGCACCACATACTGAAATTATTTAAGTCAGATTGGAAGTCTCTTGCGTCATTGGTGCATGAAATGGTTTTGAAAAATTTTAATGTTGTCCGCATAGATGAGGATGTCGGAATAACTCAAACAATTCACTACGTCATTGATGAATAATATGAAAAGCATAGGACCCAAATGACGACCTTGAAGCACTCCCGAAATGACATTAATAACTCTGAATGTGAAACCACCAATCTTAACTGAATCTAAGGTATGGTGGATTGATGGTAATATATACATCATGGGGTAATGGTTCGACGTTACTATAGTAGTACGATGGTATGATTTTATGATGGTTTAATGGCAAAGTATCAGTTTGGTATAATGGTATATTAAAATAATGGTATAACAGAATGATTGTTTAAGGTTACGATGGTACGAGGGTACATATGCCGTATGATTGTTCATTGCTATTATGCTCTGATGGTGAATAAGGTTTGATTTAAAATTGAGTTGAATTTGACCGAGAAGTTCGATTAGGATCGTAATTTGGGGTCGAGTTTACAGTTAAGGAGGAGAGGGCGCGGAGTCATATTATGTTGAGTTATACAAGCATGTGGCTTTCGAATCAATTTTTGTTTGGTATTCTGTTAGCAAATAAGTGTTGAGTTGAGCAGAGGGTTGAGATTTGGTTCGAACTAAGTTGAGTAGAAGTTGAGTTGAGGTTGAGTTAGGATTTAGTTAGCTTGCATTGGGATTCAGTGAGTTGTTCTGTTAGCGAATTATGAAAGGGTTGGGTTGAAGTTATTTTAAAATTCAATTCTGGTGTACGTATAAAAGACACATTGCAGCAGAATTTGAAATTCCGTCTAATTCAGTGTCAAGAACTAATTAAAATAAAGGAATATTTACACGAAAATTTGAAGCATGCGAATATTTGGGCAACAAAAGTAAAGCCCTCAACATTTTCAAAAGGCTGGTTTCATATTAAATAATGAAGACAATATTCCATTAAATGCATTTAAATAAACAATTCTAGAAAACAGGCAGGATTTTAACAGTGAGATTTAGCAGATCGAACCAAATTTTCGGTCAATTAATTACGAAATTGAATTTTTATAGTATTGTGATAATATGGATAATGTTGTATTTATGTATGTAGCGAATAAATAAAGTTATATGTTGAATTAATGAATTATGAATGAATTTATGAATTAATGCTTTCTAAAAAATAAGTAAAGTATGAACAACTTTTTCTCTTTAACAAAATTCCCTCTCTATTTCGATGGTCCCTTCAAAGATATAGAGAATTGAACATTTATTACGGATTTCGTTGAAGAACGATATTCTGATCGATGTTCAGCCAAAGATACTTAAATTTAACGAGTTTCATGATCTTTTGAGCTAAGCGATCAAATCCAAGTAGTTAGATGATGTTCTATTGCTTTGGAGCACTGGACTGATTTGATAACTTATTTTAGTACAGTATTCGCATTAGAATTATCATTCAGAACGCCCGCGATTATAAGATTGGTCTAAATATTTTTTTTGGACTTTGGAGGGCGACATTATTATTTAGTTTTATTTCTCTTTCTAATTTCACTGTCCTATAGAGGTCACCAACTTCCAGCATCAATGATTGAATTTTTATTTTAATGTTTTTCATTTTTGTTTCCATAAATTTTGGACAACGATTTATAAGCCGAGTTATTACCGAGGGCTTACCGAGGGTTCTACCGTATAACAAATATTTATGTTATATAGATATGCAGGTAGATAAACCGATTCATATTCAACGAAATTCAATTGTGCCCCCCTTATCACCACCACTTCACATCATGTTATACAAAGATAGCAAACCATCTCTGGTGTAACTGCCTGTACACAGAGCGAAACTTTAATAACTTTTTTAGTACGGTTAAATATGTAGTCTATTACTAATAAATCCTTATGCTGCAGATTAGTTATTTTTTAAGGTTTTGCTTAATTAAATAAAAGCTATTAAGTCCCGGTGGGTATTGAAGATTTTGCCAAAAAAAAGTCAACGTTTAAATTATGGTGATCACAGGATCAGGATTTATACCATCAGACAACATCAGGATTTATAATCCGAATTTAAAAAAAAAAAAAATTAATAAACATAGGATTTAGTATATAACTCTTATGAGAAAATTCTATTAAGAAAAATGTCAACAGTGAATTTCCCGTTTTCTTTTTTCTCGCACTCTTTTGATGCACTAACTTTTTCATTGTTATGAATTGCAATTTTCATTTTGGATTAAATTGAATTTTTTTGTTCTGCTTCATGTTTTCTATAAATTTTCTTGATCCATTTTACCATTGCAATAATTTTTAATAATATTAAAGCACAAAAACGTATGTAGCTTCGTATCTAAGAAACCAAAGTGAGATTTTTTTTCTCGTTTTGTGTTTTGCTTCTTTTCTGCTATAACTAAAAACTTTTAAGAAAAATAATTTAACAACAGATATACGTATGAAAAATATAATAATAAAATAACTCTTAAATTTTTCTTAATTTTTGTTTTAGTTTTTTATTTAGGATTTTCTTTATTTTAGATGTAAGTTATTAATTTGGAAAACACACGACCAAACGGATATAATATTTCACAAAAAATAAAGAACAAAACGATGATAATAATAATAAAATGAACAACAACAAAACCACCAACTATGAAAATCTTTAATATACAGCAAAACCATTGTAAAGAGAGAGGGAGAGGTACACAGACAAAAAAATTATTTTTTAATAAATTTCGAAATTTTCTTAAATGTTTATTCTCACCACATGCATTTTGGGATTTGAATTTTCTTGCAATGACGAAAAATGAAAATAGAGCTTAAAAATTGTAATGAAAATGGGGAATGGATAGAACAACGTACACTGAAATAGACCAAAAAAAAAAAATTGATAAAGATGATACAAAAAAAAACAATTTTCTGAAAGACAACCAACACTCTAACAAAAATAGCAACAACAACAGAGTGGCTGCAAAAATTATGTATTAGAAAATTTCACACAAGAAGATTCCTTAAGAGACAAATAAAATATTTCATTTTATGAAGAATTTTTTTGTTTTTTGCTTTTTGTAATTTAGTTTCAGTTTTTCCTTCTACATATAGGATTAAGTTCGTTGATTTTTTGTAAGTGTATCAACAAATACATATACATACGTTAAGCTTTTTGTTGTAGCTGTTGTTTTATTTTAAAATCAATATAAACAAAATGTTTGATAGAAAACAAAGAACAAAAATAAAATTCTATGCTGATTTATGATTTTTGTGTGCATGTTGGGAAAAATTGGTATTTATTATTTGAACATGAAACACTTTAAGCAAACAGTCACATACTTACCATGCATAGTGCCAATTTTTGATTTTTTATTGTTTTTGTTACCATATAAAAAAAAAAAACACACAATGGCTCGCTAAACAATAATACTAAAATAAGTTTAATCTGACCTAAATATTAATCGTATTTTATATTGTTTTTAAATTCTGTACCGTTTTCTATATAACCATGTATGTATGTACGAGTAATCCGATTTCTTTTTTGGTATCTATATGCTCTCGTATACAGAAACCCTTGTGGAATTTGAAACCTAGCATTTTATGATTATCATAAAATAGTTTTCAGCTTAAAAACTAACTTATGAATGAAGCGTTGAATATTTCTTGTCTGCGAATGCTATATAACTTTATAAACAACCTGAATTATTTACAAACTAATTTTATGACGGGAGAATGGCTATTTATTGTTATTGTTTATAAACACTTTTTGTGTATATTATGCTCGAATACGTATGTGTATAATATGGGTATACCATACTTGACTTTCATATACATACTATAAAATAAATTATTTTACGGTAGAATTGCGCTATAAAAACAGGAGAATTATCTGGAGCATTAAACTTTAATTCATTACTTTTCTATATATATATAAACATTAAACACACTTTTCACACCATAATAGTTTATGATTAATTATTTGACCCTTTCTTAAGACATTTTATGTGTTTTTGTTTATGAATATTGTTTCACTTAAAAATATCATAAAACATTTGCTTGCGTCGCTTTTAACATATATTGATATACGAGTATGTATGTACATTGTTTTCTTTACAAAAAAATCTGCTAATTAACTACAAATTTTTAATAATATCATAAAAACCATTTATGGCTTATGTTGTTTGTCGTAACATAAAAAAAAAGTAACACAATATTTTCATTTATCGGTAACATAGAAATGAAATTTGCGTGCATTTAAAAATTAAGTTGTTTTTGCCATCAGTACCCCAGATATTGCGGTTGGATGCATTTTTATATGCTACCGGTAAAACTCATAAAGATAAACTGGTGAAATCAAAAAGTTTTTAAATATTTACTTTGAAAAAAAATTAATATTTAAGAGTGGTCTGCTTTAGGAAAACGGCGTCAGGTACATAGAGTTGTACGACTTTAGCATTGTAACCATTTGCTTTAACATATCTAATTCGGGTTTTATTTTTACCGCGCTCTTGCACTAATTATTAAAAATTATTCACTCTTTATTCACTGATAGACGATTCCTTATGAATTCATTGAATATTACAAGTTTTTGTTAATTCTAACGTTAAAAAGGTGTCAAAAAGCGTGTTTTTAACGCTTTTGTACTTGAATAACTCAAGTCATTTAGTTATAAAATGAGAAGGAATATTCATTATGGGTGCTTATGAAATTATTAAATTATGCATAGGTAATAAGAACTTATGAAACTGAGAATGTTATACAAACAGAATTCTTTTAATTTTTTTTATGCTTATATATCCACGGTGGCCAAGCCAAATGAGTATTTTTGACAAATTTTGAATTTTAAATAGAGCAATAAAACTCCGATTAGAAAAAAAAAATCAATTGGACAACTCGACATCTTGAGACATGCGGCTCACATCCAAAATACTCATTTGGCTTGGCCACCGTGATTATATATGCTTTTTTGTATATATTTTGGAACACTAAATATGATCCCGTTGTCAAATTTGCCCTTAATAATTTTAGTCTTAAGTTATTCCAAGTGCAAAAGGGCAAAAAACCACGGCTGTGAAGTTTGTTCCAAATAACAAAAATAAGCATGTATTAGAATATACACTGTTATAATAGTTTCTTATAAGAATTTTGAGTGCAATATTCAGGAACAAAAATTGTGGAAAAGATACAAAATTAATAAATTTAATTACACACGAAGAGTTGTAGAGTTTGTCGGGTAACGATCATACATACAAATGATAGCCTAATGTTTCATGAACCAATCGAGCCATAAGCCATTTTCAAACGAAGGGGATGAAAATATTTAATAATTTTTTGAACGTCGTATCGATTTTGTTTGTTTGAGTAGTTTACGAATCGGTCAATATCAAAAATCCTAGAGTTTGTCGGGTAATGACCATACATACAAATGATAGCCTAATGTTTCGTGAACCAATCGAACCATAAGCCATTTTCAAAGGGAGGGGATGAAAATGTTTTTTAATTTTTTGAACGTCGTATCGATTTTATTTATTATGATGTATCGTCAATTGAATTATGAAAACAAATTCATTGAGATTTCAGCCTAGTAACCGATCGGGGATATATCATCATTTGCAAGTACATATATGCAAAGGAATTACTTGAAATATCTGGCTAGTATTTGATCGATGAGTTCTCTTCATTTGCTGTTTTATGATTTAGTTTTTCATATAAATTAAAATTAATGGATTAATAGAATAATCGGGTTTTAGTTGGCTTGTAAATTTTCGGAGGTCATCGTGACATTCCCATTCGCCGTGAGGTCTTTTTATGTAAGCAATATAATGTCCAACGCTACCAGAAAACGATGGATTATAATAATTTACTATTCCTTTCAGACAAACTTTTCCTTCGACTAAGCTTATATCAGATTGAATGTCTTCTAATTTTATTTTATAGACAGTTGTATTATTTCAATGGCTCAACATCGATTATAACAATTCCATTCCGTGATTTTAATGTCTTAATAGTAATGCAGTTTTGGCAACTTTGGCAAGTTGCATGTGGTAAGCTTATTTTATTTTCAATACGTTTCAAATCATTTTCGCAGAATTCAAGATACTCAATTTATAAATGAAATATTTCTAATGACAATTTATCGCAAGCATCGGTACATACATATTCGACATAAAGCGAAGGGTCCATAAGGTTTTTGACTATTTGTAGTATATTTGAAACCATTGACAGTGTGGTTTCAGTATTTGATTTGTATTTTAAAATTAAACTTAGGGAGGATTTCATTAGAATTTCCGAGCGTGTGATATACGTTTCTCGTTTGATTCCCTTACTTACTAATTCTAAGATAAACTTAAAATAAGTATTGTTATTGTGCGACAGACATAAATACTTATAGTATACTCTATAACAATTGCCGCCGAATATAAAATTTGGGTTAATGAATCGAAACCGCACGTTTCAGTCACGCTTATTCGTTTATTATCGACGTCACGATAAACAAATCCTTTTGAAAATATTGACACCGGTTCGGTTGCCATACTTTTGAATAGATGTGGATTGTTCTGATTTGGACCTTTCCGACTTTTTATTTTTTATTACGGCTGATACTTTTTTATTGGTTTCTGAACGAATAATTGCTTCGCTGAGTATTTTTTAACACCCGTTCTCCTATATGTCTGGGAGACTTGTATGTTTTATTTTTTTTTGCCACATCTCTTCGTGAATGGAATCCGTATTATCATTCAAATATCGTTCAAAAAATTATTAAACATTTTCATCCCCTCCGTTTGAAAATGGCTTTTGGCTCGATTGGTTCACGAAACATTAGGCTATCATTTGTATGTATGGTCATTACCCGACAAACTCTAAGATGTTTGATATTGACCGATTCGTAAACGACTCAAACAAATAAAATCGAAGCCATTTTATGGCTCGATTGGTGATATCAACAAAATAAAATTAAAATTAAATAGAAAATATTTCCATTTATTTATCACATATTTTACTTTTCTCCGCTAGAGCACGTAGTCCATTCGTCAATATTTTTTGGTAAAACTTCACATTTAAGTAATAAATAAAAAACTTATATGAACCGAATATGAAAATAAGTTTATCATATTATCTCTTTTCAATATTTTATAGTTATCTCTTTACATACTAAATTTTACAGTGTAATTACTAACACACATTTGGATTTGAAAATTGTTATTGGATTTGTATAAGTATATGGTATTTTTTTTTTTTTGGGACAAACTTCACACCCGTAAAAAACCCGATTTTTAACACTTCTAGGTTAGAAATATCTCAACAACCTAATGTGATAGGGTAATTCGGTGGCCAGATTTGGGTTTAAAGCAATACATTACTTTGGCGACGACTGTTCAATAAAATAAAAAAATCTTTACCCCTTTTCTTTCCGGACTGCGATATTCACTCACTATGCATTGACTATTGACTCACTAAAAACTGATTATTCAGATTTTAATTATTAATTATTTACTTGTCCTATGACCGAAATTTATTAGATCCTTTCGACCCATTCGATCAAAAACTGTGATAAAAAATCAGGATCAATACTAGCATATTCAGGAATACCTCAAAATTTCCATTATTGAAGACCAGTTGTTGTGTCGATTGACGTCAAAAACCTTTGATTACATATTTTGAGTAAAAGATCGTAAAATACGTGAACTACCAATACGATGTACGATTAGTATCATCGTCAAGTTACTCCAATATTAATTGGAAATATAACAAAATAAAATTAAATAAAATTAAATTAAATAAATTTAAATAAAATTAAAAAAAAATTAATAAAATAAAATAAAATTAAATTAAATAAAATAAAATTATATAAAATTAAACTAAATTAAATAAAATTAAATAAAATTAAATAAATTTAAATAAAATTAAATAAAATTAAATAAAATTTAATAAAATTAAATAAAATTAAATAAATTTAAATAAAGTAAAATAAAATAAAATAAATTATTATTGTAGGGTTAAAACTTTCAAAAAGCCAATGCCAAGTGATGACGGACCTCACTTGACAGGGTGAGGGACCTCACTTGACAGTGTGAGGTTTTTACTCACTAAAAAGTCTCCTACATGCCATGGAGAGCCTGGACTGGAACCGATTTTGCATTACTTCGGTCTGGTCAGCGCTGCTACCCATTTTGGAGCCCTCATTTACATTCTACATCTTAATTTGTTAGGGGTCCGCCAGATAACCATCGCTTCGCTTCTGCCGCAGTACCGACCTAACGTAGTCTGCGAAAGCTCACCACGCTACATCATACCGCAGGATCGCTTCAACAATGGTGTCAGGTGTGACTCCGTCCAATACTAAAAAAAGCCGTCTTCTTTCTTCAATGAACCTACCGCATCGAAAAAATGTATGACAAACGTCATCACACTCTTCTGTATCGACATTGAGGTGTCATCAGTTTTCCCACCTTAAGCAAATAGGCCCCAAAATAGCCATGCCCAGTAAAAAACTGGCTTGCGAAAAAATCGAGCTCTCCGTGGCCACGATTAATCCAGGAACCAAGGTCCCGAATCAATCGGGCCATCCATCGACCACTATTCAACCTATATCATGGATCCTGCCATGCCACAAGCGTAATGCTGCGGGCTCTCACCGCAGAATCCTTTTTTCGACTACTAAGGCTGCAGCTTCGGATACTGTGCGATCAAGGCATGCGATTCTTAGTGCCCCGCGTCTTTGAATCGATATCATCTTCGTGCGGTATTTTTTGACCTCCATCGCGCCGGCCCAAATCTCAGCTCTATACAGCAGGATTAACTGTACCGTAGACATTATAAGTGTTGGCTTACTAGGGCGGGGCTCCCTTATGTTTATCATCAATCTGCTAAGCGATACAGTCACTTTTGATGCTCGGTCACAAGTTCTCCGGATATGTTCCCAGTAAGTTAGACGATTATCAAAAGTAATCCCCAGATATTTCGTCATTCCCTTCGACAGTACCTCTTCTGTCCCAACCTTCATAGTGATAATGGTTGGAATTCTCGGCCCAGTGAACATGACGATCTCCGTTTTTGAGATGGCCAACTGTAGCCGATGCTTATTCATCCAATCGTTTACCCTCCTCATCATTTGATTTAACCCGTACTGAGGCAAAACTGCGCTTCTGGATGTTATCATAATAGCCACATCGTCTGCATACCCAACCAGGAATACTTCGTCAGGCATCTCTAATCGCAGCAGGCTATCGTACATAGCGTTCCATAGATCGGGACCATGAATCGAGCCTTGGGCCACTCCAGCAGTAATTTCCTTCACTTTTTTGGCGTCAGACGTCTAATATACCGATCTTCGATTCCTCAAATAGTCCCGAATCATTAGCAGAAGATAATTCGGGATAGCTAAATATCGTTCTAGCGCCTCGATCATATGTTCCCTCCTCGCAGGGTTGAAAGCGTTTCGCACATCCAATGTCGCTAGAAGCACCAAAGGCCTCGCTGCGTGACAAGCACTTTCGGTTCTTTTAACTGCCTTAGTTACTTTTTCTCTCACCGGCAACCGCTTTGACATCTTCTACCCTAAGCTTTAATAGTTTTTCAAACAACTTCCCCATTGGGTCCAGCATACAGAGAGGACTGTATGATGACGGGAAGTCCGGATCACCACATTTTCCTTTGTTTATCAGCACCAGACGGGCCATCTTTCACCGTGAAGGAAATACTCCTGCTGTTAAACATCCATTGTACAATTTGAGTAGTAATTGCGGATATCTACCAGCAACCACTTTCATCACCTCCGTTGTGCCTTATTAATTTCAGACTGATCATCGCATATGCCAACTCCTCCTCGGTAAATGAGGAAATTTCTCTGACTTCATTTTCACTATCGTCTCCTACTCTCAGCGAGCGTGTTGGGAAGAGGGCATCAACAATATTTTACATTGACAGCTTTCGAGTAGCAAGCTTATATCCTCTACCCCATGGACCGCTATCCACCTAGTTGCACAAGTTTCTCCAGCATTGCGCTTTACTCGCACGGATAGCCATGCCGAGCTCTTTCTTTGCCCCTTTAGACTGAGCTGACTTGGCAATTGCTTCTTCTCTACCTTGTGCTCGTTGCGCCCTTCACCTAAGCTGCAGAGCTTTCCTTCGTAACTCTGCGATCTCGTTCGTCCACCAGTAAGCCTGCTTCCTGCCGTTCCACTGTTTTCTTCGTGGCATAGAAGAATCGCAAGCTTGTCGAACTAGCCGTGTAATGCTGTCAACAGCCGTAATATCTTGCAAAGCCAGTGGATTGATCGCAAGGCTAACCTCAACAGACGCAATGAGCTTTTCGCCGTCTAACTTAGTAGTGTTCCAGCTCAATGGATTTTTTTCGCTCGCTGTACTTCTCGCTCATCGTCGTGCAATTTGAAGCTGATGTAATTATGATCGCTAGCGGTGTAATCATCCATCACTCTTCAGTCTTTCGCCCATGATGCTAGTCGTGCGTTAGCGTAGATCCCTCGTTTAACACGCATAGATCCAGTCTTGAGACCATCTCCAGTATATGTCTTCCCCTGGTATCTTGGTATGGCATGCCCCATTCTAATGCACGAGCATTGAAATCTTCGGCTATCACCAATTCTCCTG
Source organism: Tipula vernalis (assembly GCA_958295665.1). Classification (NCBI taxonomy): domain Eukaryota; kingdom Metazoa; phylum Arthropoda; class Insecta; order Diptera; family Tipulidae; genus Tipula; species Tipula vernalis. The sequence continues at coordinate 432,084,396 of OY282558.1, forward strand.
ATACATCACGAGCAGAGTCCTCCAGTTCATTCAATTTGGATTAAAACTCCGAGATCGTATCATTCGGTAAAAGATACACACTAAAGAACGTAACATTTCGACTTCTTATCCAGACGTAGCATCGATGCGTACTTTATGGTTATCGACCACCCATATTGCTGCAATTGCCGAGGGAGCTGAGAACCAGTTTTTACGGACTCTGTTCTGGTATTGCTCGCAAACGACTGCTAACTGGACTTCTGCCTCACAGACAAGCTGCGTCAATGGTCTTGCGCAGCTATACATCCGTTCAAGTTTCCATGAAGGACCTTCATGTGCGATTATTACCTCCCATTGCTCGCCTCAAGGACCTTTGGAAGGTCTCACAGCTGCCTGATCCCTGTACATGGTTATTACCACCAGGTTTTTCAGTGCATGTATAGCATTTTGGTTGCGATTCACACACTGCGGCCTGACGCCCACTTTCGCCACACTTTCAACTTTTGTTGCTGCGAACAGGATCTGCGCAGTTATCCCTAATATGTCCATATCCTTGGCACTTGTAGTATTTCTGTACCTCGGCTCTCATCTTAATGCGTTCAAAGTCACAGCAAATCCTTATACGTCCTAGAGATCATCGTCAGGACTTCAATTTTCAGCCGAGGTATCAGGCCGAGTACCGCTCCATCGTTTTCTATCGCCGCTTGTACATCGTTGGTCTTTCTTATGGCCCTAATTACGAGTTCAGTATCATCCGGACACACGTTTCATCGGATGGCACCAAGGACTTCAGCGTACGTTTTTTCGCCGACCGTTCTCTTTCTTGGCCGCCTCTTTCTTCTCGATCTCCGTCTTCCACTCTTTCCTTCTACCAAAGGTGCACCGGATGCAATTATGACAGCATCGCCCCCTCGAGGTGGTAAAGTGGTGCTTTTAGCATCGCCTCGTGGATTCGTTTTCTGCCGTTTATTCAACGTTATCCAAAGGGGTATTACGGCCATTTCTTTTTCGGTCACACTTCGGGATCTGGTACCTCGATCAGGCTCCTCCGAGCTAGAGGCCGTGTCTCTCCCTCTCTTCAGGTTCATCGACTGTACCTCTAACCTCTCTTGGTTAAGGTTGGGCCTCGCTCCCCGACTTGATTCTTGGAGCTGCGCCTCTCCCTTCTTCTAGTTGGTGCGACATGGAACTATTGCATCTAACAACTCCTCCATTTCTACTAGGCCATCCGTCACAGCCCTTTTTATAGTTGGCTGCATCTTTGTCTCCACTTGAATTCTTTTCAGGAGTGCCAGTCCTTTGTACAATGTCTTCTCCTTCTCCTCTTTCATCAGACCAATGTGGTCTCTGATGCCTCTTTCTTTCCGGAGTCTATCTTCCACTTTATTTCTATACTTCCGGATAAGGTCATCGATCTTCTGCTGCGACGTTAAATCCTCGCTCATTTCCACCTCGTTCTCAACACTTCTGACTTTATCTCAATTAGAGGCCAAGTGGACCACCTCTAAGTCATTGCGGTCGCTGAATGACGACGATGTTGGCCCGCTTGCTCACCCCTAAGCGCCGCCGGTACTGGGGATCCTACTCCCTGCACCGTAATATTTCCTCTTTTCGTGTCTCCCATGACCGTTATTAGAGTCGGGGAACTACCCCTATCCACCACCTGGGGACACGCCCGATGGAAGGCTAGACACTCCACACGGCAAATTAAACTAAATTAAATTAAATTAAATAAAACAAAATAAAATACAATAAAATAAGGTTAAATAAAATAAAATTAAATTAAATTAAATTAAATATAATAAAATTACATTAAAATAAAATGAAATAAAAAAAGATAAAATAAAATAAAATAAAAAAAATAAAAATAAAATAAAATTAAATAAAATAAAATAAATTAAAATAAATCAAAACAAAATAAAACAAAGTAAAATCAAGAGTAAAATACAATAAAATAAAATAAAATAAAATTAAATTAAATATAATAAAATAAAATACAGTAAAATATATTAAAATGTAATTAAATTAAATTAAATTAATATTAATGAAATTAAATTAAATAAAACACAATAGAATTCAATTAAATAAAAGAAAATATGTATGTTGGAAACATCAATATCCATTACGGCCAACATTCAATGTCCAAAATATTCAACCTAAAAACCTGAAATAAAATTCATACATAAACATTTACTAAAAATCAAAATATGTAAGATAGGTAAATTATTTTACTCAACTTTGATGATTTCTAAGTTTATTGTTATTCCTAATTATGTTATTAATTAATCTGAAAGTAAAAAATGTAATTTAATTAATATTTTATTCTAATATTGTAAACAAATACTACTTATCTTAAATTCCAAACATAGACGTCACTATTACACTTGTCAAATGTTAAAAGTGTAGGTGAATTCATATTCAATTTTGTAATGCAGTTTCGAAATTCAAGGCGAGTTCATATTTAACTTTGTAATGTAATTTCGAATTCTATGAACACGACGCGCCATCTTCATTAAATTATCATAAGATAAATTTCAAACACAATTTGTTGTGACGTGCATATTTTTTTTTGTAACTTAATTTCGAGACTGTACCTTTTTACTTTTCCCCTTCTTGTATCAGATTTCACCGAGCGAACACGTAAAAATAAAAACTTGTAATAAAAAATATAAAATTAAAATTAAAATAAAAATTAATATTGGATGTCACCATTTTGTACCAAACCAAATAAAATAAAAGTAATATTGTATACCACCATTCTTGTACCAAACCAAATGCATTAAATCGGAGTATTATTATTTATTTGGAGAATTACCACCATTTTGTATCAAACCAAATATATTAAATTGGAGTCGTATCATTTATTTTTGGAAAACAAAAACGACTAAACAGTTAATGCACCTACCATTTTGTACCGGGTTTATTTTGTTTGCGGAACCCGAAACCTTGGTACAAAACAATGTAAAAGAAAACAAATGAAAATTTAATAAAATTAAATTAAATTTAAATAAAAAAATTAATTAAAATATTTTAATTCCACCTGCTAAAAGATACTACTTGATGTCAAATATGTATCTCTCGTACGTCGAGCTACTAGTTTTGAGTACTCGCAATTCATAAAATCGTAATTGCGAGAAAACGCGATTATTTAAGCAGAAAGCCTTTATCTGCTAACACAATAGGCCCAGGCCGTCCTGATTTTCGGATTTGGTAGTTTTACATTTTTTTTTTTTTAATTAACTCTAATTTTATACACGGGATTAGTCTTAATAGGTATATTTTCTAAATTATTAGAGTCTCTTTAATTGTGATATTTTTGAACTTCTTCGTATGTATAAATATTATTCGAGATTTTATATAGATTTTGCAAGAGTGTAGATTTTCGACATTATTTGAGTTTCTAGATTAGATGAGCCACTTGAAATCAAAATTTTGATATTATTGGGTTAATGTATAAAAGTTATTCGATATAAATTTTTTCGAGATAATTGGATGTCTTTTAGTTATTCTTTTCTCTCTTAGAATTCAAATTTTATTTGATATTTTCGGGACTATTGGAATTTTTTTGTGAGAACATGATTTCTCAGTAATAATAAATTTGCCGTTTGTGATTTTTCCAGAAATTCCATAATTCATGGATCTTGCGAATGGGCTTAATTGAGTTTTATTTGGTATTGAGAGTTATATAAACACACATTGTCCAAGATTTTATGATTTTTTTCATTTTGCTCGAGTTTAGCTTAGAGTATAACTAAGCATATTACTCGAGATTTCCCGATTTAAATAGCATCTGTAATCTGTATACTTAACTTGATTTTGTTCTTACATCGTTTTGTTACACTTTGTTAAATTAGTTGTTGTGGACCTGCCTTGTATAAATCAGTATTGGGCAACAGCTATATGCCGGGCAAATGTTACTTAGAAAAACTTGCAAACAACTGATTCAAATAATATATTGCATGGTTCATAACCATCACAAGAACACTAAAGGACAAATAAAATTCTTTTTATCGTTGATAACTGAAGAAGTGACTAGCAACGATATTTTTAACAGTAATTGGCTCATAATGCCTGAATGAAAAACTATTGTTTTGTATACAGTTTGAAAAAAGTTGACGAACATATCTGTTATTTCCATCGGTGTCAGAGGTGTTGGTTTCATAGTAAGTTATCTTGGATCTTGCAAAAACAAAAATTTATCTGATTCCAAACCATTTTTCATCAGTTTCGCTAAGCATTGAATTTGTGATTTTTTTAATTTTAATAGGTAAATTTTACAGTATTAATGATAAATATATTTTTTCTCCATGAAAAAAAAAAATATTGAAATAAAACAAAAACATTTAAGATTTATTTTGGATCAATTCTAGTTCTGTCAACAACATTTGAAATACGCCATTATCTTCAAAAGAAGACGCCATTATCTTCCTTGACCTCAAAATCATACAAATATTTTGTAAAATAATTTTCTCCTTTAGGTCTTTATACTTTCAAATCAAGAGACTGTATCCCAATCAACAAAACAACACATTATCTAAACAATAATTTAATGAATTAGAATGCATCGTTTCGCAAAAAAAGTAACAAATTTATGTAGGTATCGTATTCGTTTATTTGCTGTATCGAAGGTTTAGATACGATGTACAAACATCTGCCAATTCTTAAGTATATTTGTATAGGAAAAAAGTTGGTCTTTTTATGTATTTCTTGAAATTAATATGTAAACATAATGAGCGTAGGCAGCCTATAAATTGAAAAAATTTTACATTTTGACTTTCATAAATATTAATCGTTTTCAAATTGAAAATTTTTAAGTACTTAAAATTTACATAGGATAATTTGTTGACTGGAGCATAATAATGCTAATGACGAAAAAAAAAGAAACATAAACATTTAATTTTAAACAACATTGCTAAGAACAAAATAATTCTGTATAAATCAGTGATCGCATTTCTTGTTGGACAAATGTAAAATTTTAATATGTTTTGCTCTTTGTACAAATGGTAAAACGTAATTAAACATTTTTTTTTGTTTGTTACTTTTGTTAATAAAACGAAAAAAAATATTCAAAATTGCAATTTATTACCTTACAGAAGTTTTTTTTGATTTATCAACATGTTAACAAATTTATTTCGAGTTCATTTACAAAGTTAAATTATATTTTCTAAATAAAAGTCAGTTTAAATAACTTATTTGGATACAATAAATGTATTGTAAATTTATTGTTTTAAGTACAATGTGTAATTATTATTACAACAAAATATTTCGGTGTTAAATATATTTTACGTCATAGCGTATAGATGAGTATATTTCGGGGAGGGTATTTAAGGTTTTGCCAACAATAAATATGCCAGATGGAAATGTTTTGTTTTGCTATCTATTAAATTTATCTTTCTAAATAACTGATTTTTATCAAAATGAGAAAAGCAAGTGAGAAAAATAATTAATTAGAAACTTTGTTGTTATGTGTGTTTGTTCACATATTTTAAACAAACTTTTTTTTTTTACCTTAATATAATGGATAAAATTAAATGAATCTATAAACAATTTGAGTTTGTTTCTTCAAAATTTTCTTGTGTATTTCTTTCTATTGTTATATTCATTTTTTTTTTTCTTCGGATGCTCATTAATTTTTTATTTCAATTCCCTAGAATAAGCAAAAATTGCGTATATTTTCCTTCATAACATGTATCTTTGAAATAAATCTACCTACCATCAATCTAAACTCAAGAAAATTAAACAACGTTTTTTTTGTTTGTTGTTAAATAAAATCCATTTCATCAATAATTCAACAAAATTTTCATTTCTTTAAAGTATAAAGTTCATATTTTGTTTTTTTGTTAACAGATAAAAAATAAAAACAAAATTATTTATTTATTAAATTTAAATTTTTATAAAAGTATAACAAATATATATATATATATATATATATATATATATATATATATATATATATATATAACAGAATTATGTGTACATGTATAGGTTTTAACTTTATTTCGTTAGATAAAATAATAAAAATATTTTTTTTTACTTTATTTTTTATAAAGGTTGTAATAAAATTATTTTATTTTATTTTAATATCCTGTCATGTTAAATACAAAAAAAAAAAATTAAAAGAAAACTGAAAAGAAAATTGAAAGAAATTTTTGTTTTCTTTTTTGGTTATTTGTGTGTATATATGTGCGCGCGTTATTTATCCGTTTTAAAAGAGGAAAACAAATTAAAAATGTTTTGGCTTATTTTACATAAACATGAAATTTAATGTTTAATTGAAGGTTAGATAAAGATCAAAGTTTTATGATTAGAGTCCAGAGCAAAAAAAAATTGTTGCTCAGCTTGCTATTTTAGCACACAACTTTATGTTTTGGATAATATATTTTAAATTATTTTTTATTACAGGAAGCAAAAGGATCTTGGATAGCGGCTAATCCGACGGGTCCTCCTCCTACACCTTCAAACATCAGCACCGCCCAACCGAAGATCGATACAAGCAGTAAGTTCAAATAATTAGAGTTGTTTATTTTACAATAATATCATATATCATTATTTAAAAAGTTACTGATCTTCGAGTTTTATAGAATAAATTATAGCAGTCTTCAAAATAATTATTTATTAATCAGTAACTTCTACAGTACATTCATTCAGCCATACCAGTTACACACATTTCTGTCAAATATCAGAAGGTAACTCAAACTAAATAATTTTAAACTGAAATGCATCGTCCATTCAAAACATTAAAATGCCATCAGTTAAAAACTTTTTTGACAGGGACTATATTTGGATTTTTGACTGAAATTCCGAGTGGAATTGTAAATAAAATTGACATGGCTATTATTATCCTTTGTCCAAACTAGTAATGCGTCCGAGTAGGAAACTGCGTGCACAATTTTTAGACCAGCATTTATTGGTTAAACTAAATTTCAGTAAAACCAATAAATTAGTTAAAGTTTCATACACTAAATTAATAAATCAATAAATATGTTTAATTAAAAGATAATCTAAACTAATATTGCGAAGGGTTATAGAGGCAAACCTAGTAGAGGTATGTAAATTCTGGAAAATCGAAAACTTAATGCTGAACACATAGATAAGTGGATATTATCGCCAATTTTCCTAGGTATTATGTTTCCTTAAAAGAGGCATGCCTCTGGGACTATGTCAACCAAAATATCCTGCGCCTAAAAATTTATGAATAAAATAGAGATGGGGACAGAAAATCCAATTTGGAATTAGAATTTTAGCAATCTGTCGAAAACAAAAAAAAAATTAACCGGAACACCAAAGAAAGGGCCAATTGACTTAGCCTGCTGATTCAGCTATATTTAGCTAAGCAGAACAGCACCACGAGAACGCTGTGGATAATGTTTTGTTGTAGGGTAAAGTCGGGTGATTTGGCGCAGAGGGAGATATGGCGCAGTGTCCGTTTTTGGTATATACGAATATTCTCTTTACATTTGTACGTTACCAAAAAGTTTAGTTACTCACCAGATCTCTTTCAGTATACATCTCTTCGTGCTGCGTTAAATATTTTATTTTGTTTAACCGAAAAAAGAAAAAAAAACGGTAAAATTTCTTGGATTTTTTTTTTTGTGTTTTTTGTATGTGAGTGTTTTGGTAAGTATATGGCGCATTTATTTTGTTCATTTGCCAAAATGAGAAGGACTGTGTTTATGTTATGGAATGTTATTTTGCTAAAACCAACTGTGTGATTATGGGTTTTTTGTGTGTAGAAACGTCAGGTGTTGGTATAAAGGTGTTATGGCATACATACATTGAAGGTGATATGGTACATATACCATTTCCCCTATCATCAAATTTGTTTCTTGCCCATGATTTCTGTGATTTTATTTTTAGAAATTTAACATTATTTTTAACATTTTTTTATAGAAATGCCTACGATTTATAAAAAAAAACTAAACTCGAGACGGGCAGCTTGGCTAGAATCCGATCTCAAAGCGGCAGTTAAGGATATTAATAATAAAATGTTATCGATTAATGCAGCGTCTAAACGATACAATATACCGTCAACTACATTAAGAAGACAGCTTAAAAACAAAAGTGATACGAAACCAGCATTGGGAGCTTCTTGTTGTTTAGGCGTCGAGTTTGAAGATAAGATTGTTGGCCATATAAAAAATCTTCAAGCGCATGGGTTTGCTCCAACAAGAAACGAGGTGCGAGGCATGGCATTCGGACTTGCACAGAAATACAATATAGCACATAAATTTAATTCTGAGGAGAAAAAAGCTGGCAAAGCATGGTTCACACTTTTTATGAAGCGTCATCCAAACTTGGCTGTAAGAAAATCCGAAGGAGTTTCCCAAAATCGTGCCCAAGGAATGAATCGTAAAGAAATATCCGATTATTTTATTTTGTTAGAAAAAATTTTAATCGAACACGAATTAATATCAAAACCAGGACACATTTTCAACATGGACGAAACCGGATGCCAGTTAAATAATCGGCCTGGGTTTGTAATAGCCGAAAGAGGATCTAAAAATATACCAGCAGTAACATCTGCTGAAAAGGGAGAAACAATTTCAGTAATTGCTTGTTGTAATGCCGAAGGCAATTTTTTGCCTCCAGCTTGTGTTTTTAAAGGTAAAAATAAGAAAACTGAATTTGAAGATGGCATGCCCCCAGGTTCAGTGGTGTACATGGGTGGTAAATCTGCGTATGTCAACTCAGACATTTTCTACACTTGGCTTAAGCAACATTTCCTTCCAAGAAAACCTCAAGGAAAAGTTTTAATTATATTAGATGGCCATTCGTCACATTGCAGTAACACCGATATGTTGGAGTTTGCTGTGGCAAACGAAATAATTCTACTATGTTTACCGCCACATACAACACAATTTTTACAGCCGTTGGATCGATGTTTTTTTAAATCCTTCAAATCGCATTACTACGCGGCATGCAATTTGTTTATAAAAAACAATCCAAATAGGAAGATTTCTCGTTTACAATTTGGAAAATTGTTAACATCTACTTGGAACATGTCTGCAATTCCAAAAAATGGTATCTCAGCATTTTCAGCCACTGGTATTTTCCCATTTAATCCTGAAGCCATTCCGGATTACGCATTTATTCACATGCGCGTTACTGATGTCGAACAAGGCGTGGAAACACAACATTTGGGTATATCTTCAGATGCTTCTATAATAATAAGCGAATTAACATCTACAGTTGGAAATTTTCCTGAAAATACATCGACCGAGGCTTCATCTTTTCAGTCACCGGTAACTCCTCAGAAAAATCAACAGTCCGATTTGGAAGTGATTGACAATATGAACATCAGCGACTTAACCCCTGGAAAAATGTTAGACATAATATCTCCGATACCGTCAACTTCCAAGGGTAAAACAAATAATTCCAGAAAACAAAAAACTCGTGTATTGACTGCAGTAAATAACATTAAAGAACTCAAATTAAAATCAATAAAGCGCAAAATAACACACACAAACAAAACGGCAAAAGTACAAAAGAATCGGAAAAAAGTTGTACATGAGTCTTCAACTGAAGATGAGGATATTACTATACCATTAGATGATGAATCAGATGGCTTGGAGGACTTTGAAGAGAATATTTGCGCTGGATGTGGAGAGGATTATAATTCCACTTCTAAAAAGGACGACTGGATTCAGTGCATATTATGTAATTTGTGGTCGCATGATACCTGCACTTTTTTTGTCAATACATGCAACAAATGCGGCAAGCAAAATGTTAAGAAACACTAAGGCGCCATATCACCTTAGGCGGAGTACCATATCACCCATACCCGAGGGTGAAATAGTATTTCAGAATGAATTTTTATTTTTATTTTTAAAGACTGAATTTTTACCTATTGTTCCTTTTTGTTTTATTTTTTAGAGTTTATTTTTAATAAAGAACACATATTATTTTGTTTCAAACTTAAAGCTGCATTATTTTTTTCGCTATTTCAAAAACAAAAAAGGTATACCAAATCTCCCGACTTTACCCTATCATCGACTAACGCCACTATACCTCTGTTCGCTTCAACCGATGCAATAAATAACTGTCACAATTTCTTAACTGATAGCTGTTGTACTCGTATACCTAGTTACTCGATGAACGATCTAATTAATGAGCTTAAGATCAGTTTTTCCTTGTCATGCCTCTCACATATTTTTTTCCTTGCTTGAATATAATTCGCATCCGATACAGTTTTTTTGGCGCCATGATGTCAAATACCAGCTGCATACATATATCTTAAAACTCGGGAAATCCTCGTACTTTCCAATAAATTTCAACAGTGTCAGGAGTCGTACCGAAATGTTATTTTCGTCTGAAGTATCCCGAATCGTTTGGTTTTCAGAGGTGGTGCACGAAGAAAAAAATTTGGTCAAAAACTCGTTTTAGTCGCGTAGTAATCTTGACATCCTTGAAATTCTGAAAAGGACCGCTCTAAATATTTTAACCGCATTATATTCTCAGTTCGCTTTTATGCTACACTCTTGACTGATTAATCACAAAGGATTAATTACAACGCCAAAGCGACAATTTTACTTGTAGTTTTCCATGCGTTTCATGAAAAACCTATTCGATTTCACGGTTCAAAAATAAATGTTATGGTTTTTAGTTTCACTTATCCGAACAGAGCGGTATTGTATGCCCTCGCTGTAGTTGAACGAATTATTGATTGCGTCGCCAAGTATAAATTATAAATAAAAGTTATAAATTTGTATGAACTATAAATTTACAGAAGCCGTATAGTAGCTTTCTTATAATTCGTCACTAATTTCTTCACTGGAATCCGCAAAATACGGATCCGGCTCGAAGGACCAATTTCATGTTAACTGTCTCGCACAATTTTTTATTTTTTTTTGTTTTTTGAGTCAAACTTACTTGAATGTCGTTAAGATTAATAGACCCTTTAGATTTTTAAACGTACCCCCGATATGTTGGCACAAAACAATGATCACACAAAAGATAAAAAAAAATTCTGCGATATTTTTCATTGTTATTAGATACTAATAACTGTGTACACTTAAGCAAATTTTTACACGGTTCTTTTTACTCGATTTTTTTTATACGATAGGAACATCTCTGCAAAGTAAAAACAGGTTTAGGTGTATCATTGTATAATACATATACATTAAAATTTAATTATAAAAAGATTAAAGATTGACGGAGATAAGCTGTATAATTTTGAGATAGACAAATAAAAACCACAGCAAGGAGGTGTGTGACACTAATTTTTTCTCAATTGGAAATAGATAAATACGTTACTATTCGTTTCAATAAAATGAAAAAAGATCGCTCAAATCTCAAAATCATATTTCTGTCCTTCCCGATAAATTTTAGAATGTGTTTTGATTTTTTTTTTAGAATAAAAAATCGATATATAGGTGTTTCATATTTGAATAAGGTTATAACAAAATGTAAATCGAGATAGACTATGTTATTTTGATATAGAAAGATCAGTTGTTTAAATCAATTGATTAATGAAAGGGATACAGAGAATTTGGTATTTTTCCAGAATTCATGTTTTTCTCACTCATGTCATTCTCAATATTCCTCAAAACTGTTCGAAAAATTATGTTTTAATTTGTTAGTACTGAACATGTTTATCTTATACTATTTTGTTAATGATATTACTATGTCATTCCAGAGTAGATTAGAATGCTGTCCTTTGACTCTTTTTTCGTTTGGCATAGTTGTGGACGGAATATTGGTTCTGTGTTGTTCAGTGGTGCAACTACAAATTTTGGGCTCCCCAAAATATTTTTTTTGCGCCCCTAAAAATGCTTCTTGTTCCTATGAACAAGTAAAGCTTTTATTGAAAAACTTATTTTTTCCTATTGTCTAGTCTCGTAGAAGACACGAGACATCTTGCAACTCAATGCTCTTATGATTTCCAAATATATCGAAGAAGTATAAAAAATTTGAAAAATATCAAGAATTTCGAAATATTCTCAAAAAGGTCGAATTTTCATAGTATCTTGAATATTCTTGAAAGTTCTCAAATATCGCATTAGCATTAAGTTTTGTTAAAAATTGTATAAGCATAAAATATGTATTTGCAAAAATTGTCAATTAGTTTTAAGTATGATAATTAATTTAAACAAGTTTTGGTTGCAAAATAACATTTAACGTTGAGCCTTTTTTAAACTTTTAGGTTTTTGCTAAATTGTTTTATGTATTTGCAAAAAAATCAAGAACTCTTAATTTTATAAGCTTTCAACTCTCAAAGCTGTTTTAACCAAACCATTTTACGCAGAAATATAATTTTACAAAGTTTAATTTAAGAACATTTATTCTTGTTTCCAAAGTTAGTCATCGATCATCAAAAGCTTTTAGATTTAAGAGGGTTTTAAACTAAATAATTTTACCATGAAACTTAACATTATAGAGAAAATTGCTATTTTCAGATAAATTAAGAATATTTGTTCCAATGAGCTTTAAGCGTGATAATTAATTTATACCTTTTGCGTTTCAACTTAACATTTTGGGAATTTTTATGATGTAAGGTTTTTCTTAAAATGTTTTATGAGCATAAATTATATATAGGCAAAAAATGTCGGCTTACTTTTAAGAGCTTTCACTTGTCGGAGCTTTTTAACCATTTTACTTTGAAATTTTATATTATAAGGGATGACGGAATTTTGAGTAGGATTTAGAATATTTGTCGGAATTTAGGGAAAAATTTAGTTTGTTTGTTTCTAATGAGCTTTATTGCTGATAATTAATATATAAATTTTGGGTTTGAACTTAACATTATTAAGCCTTTTCATAATAAGATTTTTTTGTTACAATGTTTTATGAACATATGTTTTGTATTTGCAAAAATTTTGAACTTTTAGTTTTAGGAGTTTTCACGTATCGAACTTTTTATTCCAAACTATTTACATTTTATTCTGAAATTTGATATTTTAAAGGGAAGGTGGGATTTTAGAATAAATTTAGAATATTTGTTTTCAATAAGCTTTAATCTTTGAACCTAACATTTTTGAGCTTTTTAATAATTTCAGGTTTTTAATAAAAGGTTGTATGAGCATAAATTATGTATTTGATTGTGAAGTGTTTACTTTTAAGAGCTTTCATTTGTCGGAGCTTTTTAACCATATTACTTTGAAATTGGATATTACAAGGGATGACGGAATTTTGAGTAGGATTTAAGTATTTGTCGGAATTTAGGGGAAAATTTAGTTTGTTTGTTTCTAATGAGCTTTAGATGGATAATTAATTTATAATTTTTGGGTTTGAACTGAACATTTTTAAGCCTTTTCATAATTTGAGGTTTTTGTTAAAATATTTTATGAACATAAATTTTGTGTTTGCAAAAATGTTAAACTTTTAGTTTTAGGTGTGAAGAGCTTACTTTTAAGAGCTTTCATTTGTCGGAGCTTTTTAACCATATTACTTTGAAATTTAATATTACAAGGGATGACGGAATTTTGAGTAGGATTAAAGTATTTGTCGGAATTTAGGGAAAAATTTAGTTTGTTTGTTTCTGATGAGCTTTAGATAGATAATTAATTTAAAATTTTTGAGTTTGAACTTAACATTTTAAAACCTTTTCATAATTTGAGGTTTTTGATAAAATATTTTATGAACATAAATTTTGTATTTGCAAAAATGTTAAACTTTTAGTTTTAGGAGCTTTCACGTATAAACCATTTACTTTTTATTCTGAAATTTGATATTTTAAAGGGTAGATGGGATTTTACAATTTTTGGGTTTGAACTTAACATTTACAAGCCTTTTCATAATTTCATGTTTTTGTTAAAATGTTTTATGAACATAAATTTTGTATTTGCAAAAATGTTAAACTTTTAGATTTAGTACTAACGAAGTTAGTTAGAACAAAATTGTGAAGAGCTTACTTTTAAGAGCTTTCATTTGTCGGAGCTTTTCAACAATATTACTTTGAAATTTGATATTACCAGGAACGACGGAATATTGAGTAAGATTTAGAATATTTGTCGGAATTTAGGGAAAAATTTAGTTTGTTTGTTTTTTATGAGCTTTAGATAGATAATAAATTTATAATTTTTGGGTTTTAACTTAACGTTTATAAGCCTTTTCATAATTAGATTTTTTTGTTACAATGTTTTATGAACATAAATTTTGTATTTGCAAAAATTTTGAACTTTTAGTTTTAGGAGTTTTCACGTATCGAACTTTTTATACCAAACTATTTACTTTTTATTCTGAAATTTGATATTTTAAAGGGAAGGTGGGATTTTAGAATACATTTAGAATATTTTTTTTCAATAAGCTTTAAGCTTAGAACCTAACATTTTTGAGCTTTTCAATATATTCCGGTTTTTAATAAATTGTTTTATGAGCATAAATTGTGTATTTGAAAAAATTGTGGAGAGCTTACTTTTAAAAGTTTTCACTTGTCGGAGCTTTTTAACCATTTTACTTTGAAATTTTATAGTACCAGGAATAACGAAATTTTGAGTAGGATTTAGAATATTTGTCGGAATTTAGGGCAAAATTTAGTTTGTTTGTTTGTAATGAACTTTATTATTGATAATTAATTTATAATTTTTGGGTTTGAGCTTAGCATTTGTAAGCCTTTTCAGAATAAGATTTTTTTGTTAAAATTTTTTATGAACATGAATTTCGTATTTCCAAAAATTTTTGAACTTTTAGTTTTAGGAGTTTTCACGTATACAACTTTTATTCCAAACTTAATACTTTTATTCCGAAATTTGATATTTTAAAGGGAAAGTGGGATTTTAGAATAAATCTGAAATATTTGTGTTCAATAAGCTTTAAGCTTTGAACCTAACATTTTTGAGCTTTTTAATAATTTCAAGTTTTTAATGAAAGGTTTTATGAGCATAAATTATGCATTTGAGAAAATTGTGAAGAGCATACTTTTAGGAGCTTTCATTTGTCGAAGCCTTTTAACCATGTTACTTTGAAATTTGATATTACCAGGAATGACGAAATTTCTAATAGGATTTAGAATATTTGTCGGAATTCAGGGCAAAATTTAGTTGGTTTGTTTCTAATGAGCTTTATGATTGATAATTAATTGATAATTTTTGAATTTGAACTTAACAATTTTAAGCCTTTTTAAAATATTATTTTTTTGTTAGAAAGTTTTTATCAACATAAATTTTATATTTGCAAAAATTTTGAACTTTTAGCTTTAGGAGTTTTCACGTATCGAAATTTTATTCCAAACTAAATACGTTTTATTCTGAAATTTGATATTTTTAAGGGAAGGTGGGATTTTAGAATATAGTTAGAATTTTGGTTTTCAATAAGCTTTAAGCTTTGAACCTAACATTTTTGAGCTTTTTAATAATTTCAAGTTTTTAATGAATGGTTTTATGAGCATAAATTATGCATTTGAGAAAATTGTGGAGAGCTTACTTTTAAGAGCTTTCACTTGTCGGAGATTCTTAACCATTTTACTTTGAAATTTGATATTACAAGGGATGACCGAATATTGAGTAGGATTTAGAATATTTGTCGAAATTTAGGGCAAAAATTTAGTTTGTTTGTTTCTAATGAGCTTTATGATTGATAATTAATTTATAAATTTTGGGTTTGAACTTAACATTCTTAAGCCTTTTCATAATTTGAAGTTTTTGTTTAAATTTGTTATGTACATAAACTTTGAAGTTGCAAAAATGTTGAACTTTTAGTTTTATGAGTTTTCATGTATCGAACTTTTTATTCCAAACCATTTACTTTTTATTCTGAAATTTGATATTTTAAAGGGAAGGTGGGATTTTAGAATACATTTAGTATGTTTGTTTTCAATAAGCTTTAAGCTTTGAACCTAACATTTTTGAGCTTTTTAATAATTTCAGGTTTTTTATAAAAGGTTTTATGAGCATAAATTATGCATTTGAGAAAATTGTGAAGAGCTTACTTTTGAAAGCTTTCACTTGTCGAAGCTTTTTAACCACTTTACTTTGAAATTTTATATTACAAGGGATGACAGAATTTTGAGTGAGATTTAGAATATTTATCGGAATTTTGGGCAATAATTCAGTTTGTTTGTTTCTAATGAGCTTTATGATTGATAATTAATTTTTAAATTTTAGGTTTGAATTTAACATTCTTAATACTTTTCATAATTTAATTTCATTTATTGAAGTTTTAGTTTTAGGAGTTTTCACGTATCAAACTTTTTATTCCAAACTATTTACATTTTATTCTGAAATTTGATAATTAAAGGAAGATGGGATTTTTGAATAATATTTGTTATCAATAAGTTTTAAGCTTTGAACCTAACATTTTTGAGCTTTTAATATTTTCAGGTTTTAATAAAAGGTTTTACGAGCAAATAAATTATGTATTTGAAAAAAATTGTAAAATGCTTACTTTTAAAAGCTTTCACTTGTTGGAGATTTTAACGATTTTACTTTGAAATTTGATACTACAAGGGATGATGGAATTTTGAGTAGGATTTAGAATATTTGTGCTAATTGTAAATTATTAAGAGCTTTTTGTTTTAAGAGCTATCAAACCACACCATTTGACTTTCAAATTTTATATTATAAAGTAAGGCGGTATTGGAGGGATTCATTAAGAGTATTTGTTTTCAATGAGCTATAAGCTTGATAATTTATTTACACTTTCTTGGTACTTTTTGAGCCTTCCATAAATTGTGCTTTTCGATAAAGTATTTTATGAGAATAAATTATTTATTTGCAAGAAGAATCAAGAAATTTTAGTTTTAAGACCGAAGCTTTTCAGCTTAAATTATTTTACTCAGAATTACAAAGGGTATTTTTTGGAAGAAATTCAGAAAATTTGTTCTTAATGCAGGTAAGTATCCTTCACCTAAAATGTGTTTCCATTTTCAAGCATTCCATGTGTAAGAAAAGCAATTGGATTACTCAGATTTAATTTTGTGAACATATTCGGACCATCTCTAGTCTATGACGGGTTCGAAATATATCAATAAAGCATAACAAATTTCTAACATAATTTGAAAAATATCAAGAATTTCGAAATAATGTCAAAAATATGGACTTTTCTAAGTATCTTGAATATTCTTCAAAGTTCTCAAATATCAAATTATCGGTAAACAAAAACAAAGGAAATCCTATACGTGCTAATCACTGCCCTATATAACATAAATAACCTAAACATTTTTGAATAATGTCGAGCTAATTTCCTAAAGGCATTTTTATTTCTATGTACACAGAACCAAAGGGATATAGTTGAGCCTGTTTTAAGAAATGTCTTTCTTTTTCTTAAAAATTTCCTAGAAATGTACCGTTCCGCATATTTGCACTTTAAACTTTATCTGAACTATCTAATCTTGAATTGGAACTAATGAAGAAAATCCCGTGGGCCATCAAATTCTCCCACCCTTTAATACATTTAGATTAGTCGGAAAATCCTGTAAATGAACTGTGTTTAAATGAACACAGTGAAACTATAAATTAAACTCATCAATCGCATACATACGCCATCGACCCCTCTAATAAGCAAACCGAATTAAATAATTCATTGTAATACGAAAAAAAAAAATAAAAAAATGATGAATCGAAAATGAATCGATTAACTTATGCTAATTTTCTTTCTTCTTACCATTTATATGCTCTTCCCAACAGATCTACATAAATTGAACATAAAAACCAACAAACATACGTACACACAAACACAACAGCAAAAAATAAAATCAATCAACCATAGTTTAACATTTTCACAGAATTTCATGGTACTTTCTATTTTCTATTGAATTTACCAATCCTTTCAAAACAATAACTTTTTAACAACCGAAAAGTTTTAATTGAAACTTTTTTTTTTTGTGCTGTTTGTTCGCCTCTGTTACATTTATTTTATTTCGTACGAATAACTTGTTTATATAACATTATCTTATTTCGGTTTCGTATTTCCACTTGGCATCAGAATCACTTTAAATATTTTTTTTTTATTTACCATTGTCTTATGCTTTTTCTGTTATATTGTATAACATGTATATATGTATGTATACGTACACTTTTGTTTATCTTGCGCGTTTTATTTTATTTCAATTTGCTTCTTTTCGCAAAATATTAATATTATAAAATGTTATTAGAAAAAATAAAAAAAAAGAAAATAAAATAAAAACCAAAATAAAAAGAAAATCGAAGGGAAAACTGAACAAAAAAGTTATTTTCTACAGGTGGTAATTTGCTATTTTTTTTTTTTTTTTTGTTTGTATGGATACGTTTCTTTTATACACTATGTATATAATACTGTTACGTTTTATATAAGTATATAAATTTCAAATATTTACTTAAGTCTTGTTACTGTTTCTCCTTTCTGTATTATTATTTTTTTTTTTTATAGATTAATATTAGATGTTTGTAGTCACCGAATTGATTTTATGGTGATAAAAGTTTATAAGAGTTGATTTCAATAGAATTTATTTCGGCTAGTCGCCAGACAGTTTTAGATAAATGATTAACGAGTTTTTGTGGTTAAGTTGGATATAAATAAAATAATTGAGTAGTGGATACAAAGATGATTTAGAAGAAGGTGACTTTAACGTCCAAGTTTATATTCTAATTGATTGTGATGATACGAATTTTAAAGCAAAACCTTTTTACTTAAAAATTTACAAACGCAAAATTTATTTCCGTTTCATATGTGTTACTATTAAAATACCAAAACTTCCACTGATTTATATCTTTTTTGTGCTTTCTACTTACAGACTTATACATACATGTAGAGATAATGAAATAAGCTACAAAAAGGAATTTTAATTAAATTTTGTTTTAAGGAATTTTTGTGTCTCTATTCAAAAATTCTACTCGTCAAAATCTATAAACACATTGTATTATGTGTAAAGACATAGTGGCTGGCGTCTCTTTATTAAAACACCAACAGCAAAAAAAAAAAAAAAAACTATTTTGGCATGTAACAAAAACTAAAAATAAATAAAAACTAATTTTCTGGTGTACGTAAATAGAATTTTCTTCAAAAAAAAAATTATTCGAGATAAATTTCTAATCAATCAAAATGAAAAACACAAAAAGTCTATCATTAAAATTCCCTAGGAATAAAAAAAAGGATTTAGATTGACATATTTTTGAAAAGTAGTTTGTGTTTTTGTTTGTTATATCCTTATCTATGTACATATTAATGGTACATAGAGAAAAAACTGTAAATCAAACCAATAAACAGTCAGGATAAGACAAGAATAAAAACTTTAATAATAACGATGATGAGGAAAAACATAATTTCGTCTTAGCTCTGAATACACTTTTCTCTTTGAGTAGGGCTTATCTGGTTATGTTAATTTTAATCACGCTAATAAATTATTTAAATTCCAAAGAAATAGAATATGTATGTATTTATGTTATAGCTATTAGAACTTTTGTTGCTGTAAATATTTCCTCTCGATTTTTTTTTTTCCGTCTTTTATATGTCTCGTGTAGATTTTTTTTTTTTTTTTTTTTGGTTACAAGAATAAATGATGAGATTGAATTTTATATTATTTGGTTACAACACAGTAGTTTTACCATAACGATGAAAAATTAAGAATGAGATAACAACAAGAAAAAAAAAACTTTTGCTATATCTATATACTTAGGGAAATTTAATTGGTAGCTTTGATTAATGTGGTAAAACGCAATTAACATTAATGTTTCGTTTTTTTTTATTGTATTTTACTTATGGCAATGTCAATAAATTAAATTAATGACAGCAATAACAATATTTGGCATGTCAAAGTGTCAATTAGATAATCACAGGAACGGTAGTATATGTTTATGCTATTTGATTGTGTTATATGCTGATGAGTTCATTATCGACCTTAATTTCTTGGGATGTATTTTAATCAGTCTGACTCGTTAGCAAAAATCGAATGATGGTAATAGTAATAACTATGATTATAGTAATTCATATTTCTATCAGTTTTTTTCATAGATTATATAGATTGAATATAGAAATCACATAAAATAATCAAGAACCACCACAGCTTTTGTACTAGAAGAAGGTGCAAAAAAATGTAAGGCGCTGTGACAGCATAGGCATTTGCCCCAATTGTTTTTCTGGGCGTTAGTCCATTTCAAAAATGAAGTTTTTAAAATAACAATAATTTTTTGAACTTTTGTTTTAATTCGTTTTATATCTTAAAAATGTCAACGTGCTTAGCATTGGATGGTTCAAGTGGTTTTTTAGTTGCCTTAATTGGATTGCTAATAAGAAATAAATTGTAGGAATTATATCGCTTGTGTCGACCCTACTGATAGTTGTATCTGAAATATTAAAGGTCGTTTCAAGCCCGTTGGCGTTAATTACACCACCGTTAATTCATTCCACCTATTTGTAAGTGTTTAAAGAAATTTAGGGGCAATGCTTTATTTATTTTGTTTTTAGATTTTATTGTATTTGAACGCTAGTTTGATTCATGTAAATTTTCCAAATTTTGAAATAATCGGATAAACGACATTCACTGGACGAGGATTATTTAATTTTTACCACGCTTATATTAGCTCACTCTGTGTGTCTGTTTGTATCGTCAAATTTTGTAATCAATTTTTCAACCACTTGCGATAGTCCAATTGAGCTGAAATTTTGCATGCAGGCTTAACTCCGATGACAATACAAGATTCTAACATTTTTGGACATTAAATATACTTTGGCCTATAGTATATTTATTCATGGTTTCTTTTGTATGGGCAATGTATGGAGTGAAGTTGGCTGCGAATGGTATTGTTTTAAATTTGAAAAACCTGTTACAACAGTATTTCAAGCGCCTTTGTGTTTACTGAAAAATGCACTATTATGAATTTAAAAATGCTGTTCTGTGTGATGCGCTATTGTATGACTTAAATATAAGTTTTGTCACATGAAATGAAATTGATTTCAAGTCTCAGTGGCGCAAATATTAAGGTGCAGTGGAAAATAAAAATGTTTCAAAATTTTTGGGGAGAATATGAAGCTTATATTTAGGTTTTAGTCAGTTGGGATTCAGAGCTACAGCATCTGATTTGGTTCAAAATGGATAGACTCTTGGTTTGATGGCTTCTTTGTAAGATCAGAACTTACTAAGAATCATCGGACTAAGGTTCGAATCCTGTTGATCTCATATTTCTGTTGTAGTCTCTACCACCCAAGTTAATAGTGAGTACGTGCTGAGAACTGAATGGCATAGGGGTGGTCATAAACATGCTATGTCGCTAACGTACAGCCACCTAAGCCAATATATGTTGAGTTACGTGATGAGGGCTGAATGGTATGAAGGTGGATGTAAAAAATGTCATGCCGCTAGCGAACAACCTCAGGGCACCTGGCACACCCTTTTGTATGTTGTCTTATCCTCCTATGGGGCCGCTGGGAGGATGGACCGGTTATTGCCGCCATACTCGTGGGACCAAAAAATGTATCCTCCAAAACCCCAAAAAACCCCAAAATCAAAGAAGATGGAAACTGCTACACAACGAAAAAGACGACTGGAAAAAGCTACGTACAGCGCGTTTAGATAGAGTTCGCAAGCATATCTATCAAGCTAGAGCAGCAGAAACAGCCGAAGAAAGGCAAAATCGATTGGAAAGCGTTCGCATGCATATGTCACAATTAAAAGCTTCAGAAACACCTGAGGAGCATCAAATAAGATTGCAGACTGATCGTGAACGGCACACACATGCGAGAGCCGCAGAAACAATTGAACAGCAGCGAGCACGTGTAGCTCGAAACAGACAAAGCATGTCTCAAATACGAGAACGGATACGATCGGACACTGAGACCTTCAAGTCAGCTATTAATACTTACTGCGATCAAATTTGTGAAGTATGCACGAAAAGATGCTATCCAAATCAGATCACATCGTGTTACCCAAGTATCCAAGCTGCTAATTACCTTCCACCCGAGCTTGTGAGATCTACAACCCTTCGCGTTTGTCACAGGCTACTGACAATAACGTTCACATCAATGAACGAGATTTGGTTCGCGTTGCGGTAGCAGCTTCTGTAAATGAAGATGTCCAAGAAAGTAATGCTAATATGTCCATTAGCGAAGTATCACGAATTGTACGTGCTTCATGGTATCAAGGAAATGGTTCTGTATTCACATCTGGCTATGCAGGAGTGCAATGTGCCGCTATGGTTCTTGCCAATATTGTGAGAGCTACGATTTTTCTACCAAGCCGATGGAATACTTTGACATTGGACTTTGGTTTCTTAGAAGTTCACCACTTCGATGTGATCAAACGAGACTTCCCCATGTACAACAGTAACTTTAGTATCAGCTATGCAGATGGCTCACCATTATTTGGAAGCTTACAAGACAACATAAATTAGGGAGATCTTGCAAATACAATGAGACAGAGCCTTGAAGCATTGTTCGAAAGTCATAGTGCGGGTAAACTGATTTCCCGGTCGCTCTCATTAGGCGTCATGCACTATGATGATAAATACTACTTCACAGACTCACACTCATGTGGAGCTAGAGGAGTTGGAGCTGCGGAAAATGGTAGAGCTTGCGTAATAGAATGTGATACCATCGAGGAACTCGTACGGGTATGCAAACGTGCAACATCTTCAAAAAACGAACCGTATACAGATTTTATATAATAAAACACAATATTTCGGTTTTGTCACTTTCTTTAACGTGATATTTATTTTATTTGTAAATGAAATTACGATTGTTTCGGATTTTACTCCTTTATCAAACTTCTAACAAACATTCTGTTCTGAATGTTTGTTAGAAATTTGATAGAGGAGTAACATCCGAAACGATCGTAATTTCATTTACAAATAAAATAAATATCACGTTAAAGAAAGTGACAAAACCGAAATATTGTATTTTATAATATAAAATCTTTTTATTTGTGATATTAGTCCACGAGTAAACAACAAATAAGTTAAGAACCGTATACCCTTGATTACATTGATGTACACCAGAAAACGAACTTTAAGTGCGACGAAGACTCGATACATGTGCAAGCATCTATAGCAATACCAGTAGAAGAATCAGAACAACCAGAAATTGCTATCCATACATCGGTGATGGCACTAATAGATTGTGCCCAGCCAGATGTTGAGAAAGTACTTGAGGTGTCTGATAACTTGAATGAGATTGTACGCAGACACGGGAAAATATTGTGAATGAGGCACATGAGTTAAAGGCTGAAGAATTAGCATGGTATCAGCTCTTTTCATACGACATTAATGGACTTAAGGAACAACGACCAGTTAACATCACACCGCTAGACTACTACCAATATCGAATACTTGGCAGTGATACACGATGCCACCAAATTGAGTATCTGTTTTATGCACTATCAATGTTCGAATATTATAGAGTCAAGTCCACAATAGCAGCTTGTGGAAAGAAAATCGAAGGATAAGAGGGGCAGGTAGAAGATCTTCACCTCTACATCAAGAACCTGCGAGGTTTGGCTGATTATTGGTGCTCGGCACTGAATGAGCTTCTAGCTTAAATTAGATGCCTTGGACCACCAACCTACTTCATCACCTTCAGCTGCAATGACTTGAACTGGTTGGATATGAGAAAAGCATTACTGATTGCCGATGGAAGACCGAATGAAGATTCAAGCAATATTGATATACATGCAACACAAGTTCTCATCGAGAGATATCCAGTTGTTGTAACCCGGTATTTCATGATACGAGTCAATGCAATAATAAGATTCATGCGAAGCAACACTAATTCACTTGGTGGTCGAGTTAAAGGCTTCTGGTGGAGAATCGAGTTTCAGATGGGAGGCAGTTAACATCTCCACATGGTAGTGTGGATTGAAAACCATCCAGCTTTCGATGCACCAGAAGGTCTGGCACAAATAGTTCGTGTGTGCTCTTGTGAACTGCCAAATGAGGAATCAGAGCTTTATGAGACAGTTAAGAAATGCCAAACTCATAGACACAAAGATAATTGCTATAAGAACAATACTGCGGATAGAAGATGCCGGTTCAGCTTCCTGCGAACTGTGTGCGAGGCAACGAAGATTGTGTTTCATTCGTCGGATGATTTCATTCGAAACGGAGGAATAATCTGTCTACTGAAGCGATGTGAACAAGACCGGAATATCAATAACTACAATCCCACAAGCTATCGCATTCTACATAGCCAAGTACATGCCCAAATCAGAGCCGACAGACCTCGATGTCAGAATTGCACAGGCCATTCAGCAGATATGACGCGAGGAAACCAACATCTCTCGAAAGCTCTTCAAGATCTGTATGAGAATCCTGAAGGAAAGACAAGTATCTACATGTGAAGCTTATATCGCCTAGCTCATCTCAAGATGCGAGAGAGCTCTAGAAAATGTATGTTCCTCAATATGCGCAAGCCAGAACAACGATACAAGGTACTTTAGTTCAATGAGGAAGGTTCGGCGACTGGCTACTGTAAGAATATATTCGATAGATACGAATTGAGACCAGATACACATCCGACTATTGACTTCAATAACAGGAGCTTGATTTAGTTCGCAATGCGCTTCAAAGCATATTACAGAAAGAAGGATACTAGTGAAGAAGGCAATGATGATGATATACTCGACGATGAACCACGAAATAGAAAGACCATAATCAAGCTCAAGGATAACAAATCCAGAATAGTCGAGCGAGCCACGCCAGCAGTTGTGCAAGTCCCATACTTCATGGCTACATCCGATCCAGAAAATTACTACTACAGACTCCTCCTTCAGTACATATCGTCAAGAAGGCGAGTTGATCGTAGAGTACGATACGGCAAGAGAAGCATTCGCTGCACAAGAAGAACGACTGAAGGAAATTAGTAGATATATGGAAACATATCGAGAGCGAGACAAGCAGTTGGAGAATGCATTCAATGAAATGCACGCATTTCAACTTCTGGAGGAGAGCCCAGCTGCAGTTGTAGCTGATAAAGAGGAAGAAATTGAATTGGACAATGCACTGACCGATGAGCAATTTACAAATGCACAACGCGCTATGAATGTCAAACAGCGTGAGCTCTTCATACACATCACACGAAGCATACAGGAACAAATGGATGTCAGCACAAATCGAGAAAGACTGTTCATTACAGGAGGTGCAGGTACTGGAAAGACATTCATATTCAACCTGCTAAAAAACCGGGTGAACAGATGCTACGGAAATCAGGCAACAAAGGCTGGAGCACTAACAGGTATCGCAGCACGACTTGTGGATGCATTAACAATACGCAGTCTGCTGAAGCTACCGGTTTAGAAGAATGGAAGACTCGTTAACAATCTACCACTTCTGACTGGCAATTACCTCCGATTAATGCGACAAGAGTGGAAAGACATAGAGTTCCTGTTTATAGACGAAATTTCCATGGTAGCATACGAGATGTTGTGTATGATAGACTCACGCTTAAGACAACTTAAGAACAGAGATGAGCTCTTTGGCAGTATTAATGTCATACTGTTCGGAGATCTAATGCAGCTTCCACCGATTCGAGTTCATCAATTATTCCAGCAGCCAGAGCGAATGATACCAGCTGTACATTTCTGGAGACTCTTTAGATTGGTTGAATTGACAGAGAATATGCGACAGCAAGGAGACTATACGTTCATAGATATCCTGAACGCACTGAGAGTGGGCGAATTGCAGGCTCAGCATAAGAAAGTACTCATAGACAAAGTCAGCAATGAGTTTACCGGTGAATTTTCCATAGAACGTGCCCTTCGCATATACCGAACCAAGAAGACAGTGGATGAGCACAATGAAGCTGTGTTACAATTCTTCAGAGACAGAAATACGCCAATGAATACCATTAGAGCTCAGGATTCATTAGTCGATTCTACGCGAAATACAGACAACATGAACTTGGAAAGAGTCACTCCGAATGACTTAAATAAGAAAGCTGGACCTCCAACCGAATTAGTCATATTGCGAGGCGCAAAAGGATGCTCAGATCTAACACCAATATTGCGAAGGGCTTGGTCAATGGCTCCATAGATCACATAACGGATATCAAGTGGCCACAAGATCGTAGAGGACAATTGAATGCCCAAAACATATCAGCAGTATAGAAGTAGATTTCGGCAGCCATGGTATTCACATCATACGTCCGATATCGAAACAGTTTCTAGCCAACTATAACTATGGCACGATCAGAAGACGTATGATACCATTAATACTATCAACATAAGATGCAAGGTAGCACAGTTGACAATGCAGCCATTGACTTGGGTTTAGATCTGTTCGCAAGTGGACAAGCTTATGTAGCTCTAAGTCGAGTCAGATCTCTCGAAGGTTTGAAAATAGTTGAACTAGATTACGCGAAATTGACAGGAAAAAGCCATGTAATAATGAGGCATTGGCAGAAATGGTGAGACTAAGATCTGTGGGACGCGAATAACTGACAAAAAAAAACACATATTGACAAAGACTTATAAAAGTTAGCTATAATAAAAAACAATCATATGACATAGTGCTCTCGGATCACACTCTAAAAGGTAAGGTCGAAAGATAGATATACCATCTATCTTTTTGCAACTTTCTGACAAATGTTAACATGGTCGAAAAATTGATTGCAAATTTCGATGACTAAAAAGTAGAAAATAAAATTTTTCTTCCTTACTCCTATCAAGGTATATTTATAACAAGTAGAAATTTAAAATTAATATGACTAAAAATATAAGCGTGGGGCGCTCCTTTACGGCATTAGAAATTTAAGACTACTAGACACATGAAGTAAAGTCTTAGTAAAGTCTTTTAGTAACACTAATGGAACGGTCTATTCTGATGTATCCTAAGAATAGATTTTTTGCTGGAGCATTTCAGTATTAACGTAAAAATGATATATTGAGAGATAGTATATACATTCAGAAGGTATTTATACCATATACCTTGATAGGAGTAAGGAAGAAAAATTGTATTTTCTATTTTTCAAAGCCTTTTATTATCTACTTTTTAGAGCCTTTAAATAAAAGCGTGGTTTTTTAAAAGGTTTTTTTTAAATAAATTTTATTTTATAAAAGCACATACAATGTGCAGTAAACTATTATGATATTTTATTAGCTTAGGGGAATTGCGAAAGTAAAGCATTTATTTATAGCTTTTAAACCACCGTCTTCTGCAACATTGTTTTGATAAACATCATTTATTTAGTGCAATTACATTGTTAAAAGCGTTTTTTAATTTATGTTCGTTATTGGGGGGGGGGGGGTTGCACTGAAGCGGATGGTCTTCAGTTCCGGACCTCTCTAATCTAGACAAACACCACAAGAAATACTTTAAGACTGGTCTACTGTTTAGTTGCTTAAAATAACCAAACTATTTTGCTCTAAAACCTAATAAATCAAAAGCTCCTTTTTCTCGGAAAAATTAACTAGTTGTTTCTAATTCTGTTTCACATAGCAGGAATGACGTACAAAATTTGAATGAATAAATCAGAAGATTGATCAAAAAGACTTGCCCAAAATTGGGTCCTCAATTTTTGCCTCTAAAACCGTTCGCCTATATCGCTTCTTACGAACCAAAATGACTTAACTTTGAGTTGGATATTATGCGCGAGTAGTAAAGCAATGAGAGTTATAGCTCAAACTCGTATGGGATTTACTGTGGAGGTCTAAATTTGCTTTTTTTGGCATCTTATCATATAAATGTAGAGCAAATGAGAATTTGGTGCTAAATTAAAAATTAGTTTATTGTTGTTTGTAGTAGTAGGGACGCGGTATAGCAGAGCCTTCTAGAGTATAGAGCCATAATCTTAATGACGTATTTTTTAGAAGCTTTTTTACTGGTATAACTTTTCACTGATTTCCATAGGAATCCATAGTAAAAATGGTGTTTTTTAGCTTCAAGTTTTTCAATGAAAAAAGCTAAAATATTATAAAATGTTTATATAAAAGTTTTCTACATATCTTTAAGAACAATATACAAGAAGGCCATATTGGAATTAAGTAAATATTAATTGCAGAAATATTAAAATTAAATTATTTCTAAAATATATTTTTCGAACTTTAAATTTGAAAAATACATCAAAGTTGGCTCTGACAAATTAAAATAATACTTGCTAAATTTATCTTAGGTTTTACTAGTGTACGTAAGATGTCTAAAATGGTAAAAGAAAAATACAAAAAAAAATTATTTAATCGCAAAATTATCACACGTTCCTATATTTTGTGAATTTGTTTTGCTTTTTCTACAATTTTTGATCTTGAAATTTCCCTAGGTGGTAATTTTTGGTACGATTTTTCCAAATTTTTACGGCCATCACTGCCATATATTTAATGTATATTGACTTAATGACCAAACGAATCGTAGTAAGCTTTTATTTCAATTTGACCAGAATGCTGTTTTTATGAAATTTTTTTATATTTTGGTTTAAATAAATCAATTATTACAAGAAGTACGCTAGAAGATTTACTCAAACGATATTCATATAAATTGAAATTCAAACATTTATAAAAGTATTTCAGAAATCATAATTAAGAATTTGTAACGTTTTCATTTAAAAATTTGTCTTAGGATAAAATGTGATTTCCCATATGATTTGTGTGTTTTACTATGAAAAGTTTCGTTTTTTCCTCGTTTCTAATTCTCTTATAAAAGCTCAGAGTTTTTGATTATGGCTCTATAAAATACAGGGTGCTCTGATAGTAGCCGAGAGTCGTCATTTTTCTTTGTACTAATTAATTAGCGTACAATTGTTCGGCCATTGTTCCTGTTATGTTCAGATACAGAAATACTCTTGGTAAATTGATCAAAATGACGATTGATAGGTGGTTCGGCCTATAATGAAATTAACAGTTTTTAATATCAATCTAATTTTTAAATTATGAGTCACAGTTTTTCCGTCGAATCAAGCTCCACGTTGTTCATCCTTGAATTGCTTTCCATGTTGTGACATTTTCCGATGAGACATGGAAATAAACAAGACGTGTTTTCTTTTATATATAGATTATCATGATTAATAACCAAGGTGACAATAAAGCACGTACCATTATGTTAAATGTGACTTTATGCGAAAAATTCTTGCAATGACAGCACGTTTTAAACACAATATATTAGATTTGGTTTAAAAACCATATTTGTCAACCGGGCCGGGTTATTGATAGACGTCATAAATATTAAGCATTTTTTTTTTAATTTGCAAATTATTTTGAAATACATAAAACGTAATGATCCCATTTTTCTTCGTGCGCTTATCATTAAGATCACATTAATAAATTGAATAAAAATAAAAAAAATTGTAAAGTATAGGCGTCAAAGAAACTTTAAAACTATTTTATTAAAATATACAAAAGAGAAAGATTTTGATCGAATAGCAGCAGCACCACAAATCACTATTCACAAAAACACTTCGAAAAATATCTCTATGGTGAAAAACTTTTAAAAATTTTGTTTTTGTTTAAATGTAACACAATACAATCCCCAGTTTTTAGTTTTTGACAAGAACTTTCACTTTATTAATTTAGTTAGTTTGTTGTTATTATAGGAATATACATTTGTTATTGTTCTGCCATTGCTACATTCGAAAGTCTTATATACAAAATGTTAGAGAAATGTTTGTATCCAAATAATGTACTAAACAAAATTATTCAGCTAATGATCAATTTTCATATTATGTTGATGCGATCATGTTCTTAATTGTAATATTGATAATAATTGGCAGAAACTTTAAATAAATCTGTATGTTGATTTGATAGTTACCATACGTACCTACCTGTTTAAAGCGATTGTTTACAATACAAAAGCTCGTACATATAGTACATTGGAAACTACGCTACACGTTTTCTTTTTTTGTTTTATTGTTAGAGGGCTATTGCCAGAGCCTTCTAGAGTAAAGAGCCATAATCTTAATGACGTATTTTTTGGAAGCTTTTTTAGTGGTATAACTTTTCACTGATTTCCATAGGAATCCATAGTAAAAATGGTGTTTTCTAGCTTCAAGTTTTTAAATGAAAAAAGCAAAAATATTATAAAATGTTTATATAAAAGTTTTCTACATATCTTTAACAACAATTTACAAGATGGCTATATTGGTATTAAGAAAATATTAATTGCAGAAATATTAAAATTAAATTATTTCTAAAAAATATTTTTTCGAACTTTAATTTTGAAAAATACATCAAAGTTGGCTCTGACAAATTAAAATATTACTTGCTAAATTTATCTTAGGTTTTTCTAGTGTACGTAAGATGTCTAAAATGGTAAAAGAAAAATACGAAAAAAAATTATTTAATCGCAAAATTATCACACGTTCCTATATTTTGTGAATTGGTTTTGCTTTTCCTATAATTTTTGTACTTGAAATTTCCCCCGGTAGGTAATTTTTGGTACGATTTTTCCAAATTTTTACGGCCATCACTGCCATCTATGTAATGTTTATTGACTTAATGACTTAGGAAAAAAAGTAATTTTCCATATGTTTTGTGTGTTTTACTATGACAAGTTTGGTTTTTTCCTCGTTTCTAATTCCCTTATAAAAGCTCAGATTTTTTGATTATGGCTCTATAAAATACAGGGTGCTCTGCTATTGCTCATTATTTACGGAAAGCTCATTTTATTGAATTTCAATTAAATTTTGATGTTTTTTTGTACAAATGCGCGCGAAATTGCACATGAGAAAACCAATTTACCGCATAAGTCTACTGACTGTGGTCTCTATTATACATATAAACTTTCATTTTCAATTGATTTTATATTAAACATATTTAGCGTACTTTTGAACTTTATATGTGTAAGGTATTATAATTATGGTCAGTTAAATATTTAATTAAATTTCTTTTCTTAAAAAAAAAATTGTTTGGGATTTTTTTTTATTGAATAGTTTATTAAAAAAATTGACCTAAAGTACTATTGATGCATTTATAAAGAGGATTTATCCGGCATCTGCTTTTAACGAGGCTAAACATTGTAAAGGTTTTTTGTTGTATGCTTGTACGTTTTGTAAGGCAAAAGATTCACTTTCAACAGAATTCACTTTCGTATTGGTAATAACGGCGACGGCTTTAGACCAAACTTCAGAAGTACTTGGGTATTGATTCTTCCCGGTTTTAGAATTGCTTGCTAGTGGAAGCCCTCCGTCTCCTATTTTTAAATGAATTAGCAAAAATCGAGGTCAGTTAAAGCTTTGATATCCCTTTTTAAATAAAATATTTCAAAACTGATCCATATTATACTTATCTTTATTGTAGACGCGATAATTTTTCCACGTGATCCGTTATTTATAATAGGATGATTGTGAATAACAACAGTCGCAAACAACAAATTTTAAGGGGTTCTTCTTAATTGTAACCCTTTTGCTTTTGCAGCTTCACGGTACCTCAAATACGTTTGGTTATTAAATCTTAAAAGCTGCTGAAAAGATGTGGCTTCATCACCATTTACGGCTAACAGCAGCAGTCTCAAATGGTACAATTCTACATTTCGTGGTAAAAAGAAATAGTTGAAGATACGCAAAGCTTCTTCCTCACGATTTTCTTGAAAATATTGCAGTTTCCAGCAAGTTTCTTGAGATCGTCGATTGGTTCGTCATGCACTACGGAGTTATCAGTATTTTCCTGGTGCAACCCAATTCGTGCACAGTCGACCCCTTGGTCATATATTTATAAATATATTTTGTTGCTTTTACAGTGAAAGAAAGATCTACGTTAATGTAAGGATCATATTTTTTAAACAAAAAAAGATTATAGGGTACAATCCATTCTCTTGTAAATGGGATAACCATCAACGCAGGCATCCGTAAAAACTCAGAATATTTTTGAAACATTTTTAACACATTGTCCATCGCATCGGCAAGTTGCTTTTAAATTAGTGTAACATGGAGGGCCGTCAACCATTTATTTTAATATATATAGTATAGCTCGGGTTCATTCTCACGGTCTAGAGTTTCCGCTTCAATGATATTATCAACATCACTAGCGGATATAATTTTATCGAAATTAATGTCGTCTATAAAATATATTAATTTTGCATGGAATACTCGAGTTACCACATCTGGCCGCTTTGAAAATTTTGCAATTCATCATACAGGTTAAGAATAAATCAGGACGACCAAATTTTAACACATAGCCATATTGTTTTGATATAAATTTACCACAAAGCGTGGACCACCGTGGTACGACGAAGGAAGGGTGACGATATTTCCAACTCGTACATTTTGAGCTCTGCCCATATTTTTCAAATGGTTCATTAGTCCTGAATATGACTTAACTCTAAAATCGTTTTGACGCATGCGGATATAACTGATTTTGTTGGTCGCATGTAGTATTCTTGAAATAGTTTACCAATTGGTCATATTTAATGAAAATCCAAAATCACCACGGGGGAAAACAATGGAATTGTCATTGGATCGACATGTTTCGACAAAAAGAACTCAATTTCTGTAACTTCGATTCTCCAGATTTAGTTGGCGAGAATGCAAAATCAATGCAGCCATCTAGACATCCATCACGATCCATTAGTTGGTGGGTTGTAAACGCGTTGATCGTCATTAGAATTACGATTGAAAGTGAGCCTAATTGCTCTTTATCATATTCTTCACGACGATTTCTATGTAGTGAGCTACATATGGAGAAACATTACTTAAATCATCAGCAATCATTTGCATATTTTCAAATTTACAATTTTGCTTAAGATTGTGATGCATTCGAGCTTGAATAGTACTGTATCGCTGTCGTATATGTATGTATAGTTCCGCATATTTCGGAAGATTATTTTCTGAGATTTTATTTGAACACATTTTCCTTTATCAAAAACCGTTTGATATATTTTGACTGCAGTGAAGATCACACCAAATAACAAAATAATAACATGTATTAGTATATGAATGGCATATGGCCGAATGTCGGAAGGCCGAATTTTGAAAGGCCAAACGGCGAAAGGGCAAGTGGGTCGGAAGGCCGAATGGGTCGGAAGGCCGAATGGGTCGAAAGGCCGAATGTCGAATAACCGAATGTCATAAGGCCGAATGTGTCGAAAGGCCAAATGTCTAATGGCCGATTAGGTCGAAAGGCCAAAAGTGTTGAAAGGCTTAATGTCTAAAGGGCGAATGTGTCAAAAGGCTTAATGTCGAAAGGCCGAATTTTCATTAAATTTTCCTTCCCTTAGTGAATGAAATCAATATTTAAAACCAGTGAATTTATTTCTTAATGTAAAATGATTTAAATAAATTGAAAATAAGTGCTAATAAATCCTGTGTATGTTGCATATTAATGTGATCAAATTTTGTTGGAAAAAAAATAATTTATTTTTGGGCCCTACAACCAAATAAACACTAAATTTATGCCAAAAATTTCACATATTTACGTTTATTTTCAGATTTACACTGTGATTATGAGGATGTTTCACGTAAAACAAAATTTCCATTTGCCTACACTACAAAAATTAAAATAAGTCTTACGTTCGTATTCAGAAATAACAATTAATTTTCGTATCGAATACCATTTTCGTTTCGTACACAAATTCGTATCGTATTCAGCAATTGGGCCCCTGGCCTAGGCATAATACAGGGTAATTAGATAAAAGAGGAAAAAGCCATATTCCTCCCATAATTGGCCATATTTCAGTATGAAAGAATTTTAATTTCACTAAAGCCAAGTTCCATTCTAATTGAGGAAACGCCAGAATTTTATTAAAAAATCATATTAGCATATTTATGTTGAATTTCATCAAAATCGGTAAACAAATAATTCTTCCACCCTTGTTGGCCAATTCGAGAACTTCATCTTAATAACATTTTAGAATCCTTTTTCCATCAGTTTAATTTCATCAAAATCGGTTAAGAAATAGCCCCATCAAACAAAGCCTCTAAAATTTCTAATAATACTTAATGTCATAAAAGCAGCACGACCTGAAAACTCCAATTAACTGAATAATCTCGAATAATCTGGTAGCCAAACAATTCAACGTCAAATAAATGTTAAAAAACCCTAACGTCTCGAATTATCTCAATTTCTCGATACTACAAAATATAAATTTTAAAAATTTTGAACCTTGAAATTTTCTCAATTACTTTGAAGTCGGGATCAGGATAAGCTAATTTGAATGTATTTCATGAGCAATTTAATAAGGATCAGATTGAAAAACGAAAATACGATACGTGCGTAGCTGGATTGGGTCTGTAGTTGCACCTTCAGAGTAATACCACCATAGTATTTTCTAGCCCTAACAACCACTTACCAAAGAACTAGTCTTTTAGTAGGAATCTTCCTTCCAATTAGCAACTCTTTCTTGATTTTCGGGAAGTTACAGTAAATTGAAAATAGTCAAAATTCGGGTCACAAAATAATCCGAGTACCTACTCTATTCGTGGATAGCCCTTCTTTTGACTCCAAACTTTTTATTTTATTTGACCTGTATTTTTGGGAATAGGTTCTAATACGTCCCGATTATTTCAGTTCAGACCATGTAACTCAAATCCTCCTTATTAGTTAACATAAATAATATATTTTATCAATTTAATACATATCTCCTCATCAGCAGCTCCACCCTAGTAATTATCAATAAACATTTGATTGATCATTTCACTTGCTGCTTCAGGAAAATCGTTTTCAAATTCACGGACGTTTATGTTCTTGACCACCTGGGCACGACAGGGCGAGCAGTTGGCTCCGAACGGCATTACTGTAATTTCTGTGACATATGTTTCTCCATCTCGATCGAAACCTGTCCACAAAAACCTGTAATATTATCGGTTTAGCATTTAAGTTCACTGTTTGGGTTGGAATGTCAAATTTATTCATTGAACGAACAGTATTCATTCTATTATTCTTTCTAATATCTTCTACAAAGATGAATATTGACACTTTTTCAGACTGTCTTACTTTGTTGTCGACATCAACGATCCCATTTAATTTTGAAGGTGTAGTTTGTTACTTTGAGACCTAGCTTCTTTGATACAGCTCAGTCCATTAGAGTTGTTTCAGCGCGCCTGTTACTGGCCCGTAGATGGCCTGTAAATGGCCAGTAGTGTTTTCAAAAATAATTTTTTAATCCAGAGTACCACTTAGAATATATGGGAAAAACCGCCCAATATTCTAGAAATTACCAGAAAGAAATCCAGATTTTTTTTTTTAACAAACACACAATCCTTGAAAATAATTCTAAAACTTACAGAAGATAACGTCAATATTCGTATAATTCAAAAATCTCTATTAAAATCATTCCATTGCATATATCAAGTTAAATTTTACCTCCTAAAACAACCGGAAATGGACACTATACTAGTATCGAGAATATTTTCAAAATTGCGACAAAACGTGACTGTGGGTTCGACTTTTCGAAGTATGAGATCTCGAAAGCGAAACTTGAAAGATTTTAATTCTATGGTGACCATTTTTATATCTTCTATAATTCTATAAAATCAACAAATAATTTAATACAATTTATATACTCGGTGAAAATCGGATTAATTTACCTTTTAGTTTAAATCTGCCTTTCACAGTAATATCTCCGGCAAGCAATTTCTCATTTTTAAATAATTTGCTTGTCTTCCGTTTTGTGTATTAGAGAGTTCCGAAATACCCAAACCAATTTGTGAATAAGTTAAAATTGCTAAAAAATCGATTTATTGCGTGCGTGGAAATTTAAGTCAGAAACCGAGCACAACTTGGAGGATTAATTAGTATGCAGAATTATGATTAAAATCAAGTAAATTAAAAAAGGAGGCTGGATATGACAGCTTTTCCGGCTCAAGCACTATTATTTTAGTTCAGGAATTTTACAGAACTTTGGGTGTTACTCAAAATCTTCCGGGAACAAGTGATTGCAAAATGTAGACGTTTACCAGCTTCTCTTTTTTTACGGTCACTCCTGGTTGAATCGTAGATGGTCGCATTAATTTGTTTGTTTTAGCTATACCAATGTCAGATTTATAAAATGTTTCTCCTCTTATTAAACATTCTCCATTCTGTTTCCTGATTAGTATCGCTGCTTTTGACTCCATAAAAAAGTGCCATGTTCCGGGTGGTCTTAGGTGATTACCTACCTCAGTTTAAAAATCGTGAACTTGGCAATCCTTACCAACACTAAAAGTTGTACCATGTTCACGATAAATATTTATATAATCTGCAACGTCGATGATCGTTTGTTTAGGTTTTATTTTTTTTCGAGCTCTGCAAACACGCGGTCCGGTGGAATGAAAAAATGACCGGCAACCGGAAATATTAGTTCCACTCGCTTTATATTTGTTGCTTGTAATCCAAACCAGTAAAACAGCATGCCAATCATTGTGCTGTTCTTATTTCTGACATCAGACACTAATCTAATGGTATTAAAATTTTGAAGGTTCATATTACATATGTAAGTGGTGATAGCAAAAGATGAAATTTCGTTAGATCCTTTTTGATGTACGTTTTCCATCCAATGGTACAAGAAAACATTATTTTGTGTTAGTTTTGAGTGCCCTGTACCGATTACCATTCCAAACAGATATAAATATAGTTGGCGACTATAATATGCCGCCTGATCGGCAACTTAAGGCAGGACCATATTTTTTTGACTGTCAAACGAAATCATTAATAGCCCATCATTTTCGAAAGTTAGCATCTGGAAGAATGTTTTAGCATGAAATTTTTGTATTCGAAACTTCGTAAGAAGCAGCTGCTTTTTTGCTAAAACTCGTTCTATTTTTAAATTTTCTTTTAATTGTAAACAAGTTGAGCACATATTGGTTGAGGGTTGCTTAGAACTTATATTAAATTTCATCCTAAATACCATCCGGAAAGAAGCGAAAGGCCCAGATTAGCTTCCATGAACATGTCTTCTCGCAAAGGTACCTCGGCAATAATGCAGTTCCAAGGTCTTAATTGATTTAATAAAATTAATAATTTTTTTTGTTCCGATCTTCATATTTAATGCTCACTCTATATTTGCCTAAAGACAGCGGAATGGACTCCTTCCAATATTGACATAACAAATTTCCGGGGCCATTGTAATCCTGACTTGCTTCAATTTCTCTTCCAGTTAAATTTTTTTTTATTCATTTTACGGGTGTGAAGTTTGTCCTAAAATTAAACATTTGTCCTAAAAATTGATTTTCCTGTGAATGTATTAGTAAGAATAATAAATCTCTTGTTATTATGAATTTGTATGAAAACATTTATTTTACTTATCTAATTTCAATTAAAAAAAAACTTTTAAATAAACTTAAGTCTTAATTTAAATGGTCCAAAAAAAACAATTTAAAAATTCAAAGTTCAGTAAAAAATTGATACATAAAAGTTATTCAATCTCGTCCAAAAGATCGTAACTTAGTGTACACAACATTTACAAACACCCGGAGGACCCTTCTATCCTAAAACAATGATAAAGACGTCATTCAGGATAGTGAACGATGTCCCTATACCTAAAAAAAACATTCAATAATCTAGAAGATAAATGTCTTAGGCAAACGTTTTGCTTCCCTAAATGTTATTTCACATAAAGAAATCAAGTAGTATGTATATTAGCATAAAGTTGGATACTAAAGTGGCTCCGTCTGGCCCAAATATCGTACCCAAATGGACATATGAGTTTAAGTTTAGACGGCACTCTCCTCAATAAGACAAGTGTCTTAGAAGAGACGTGTTGCGTCCCTATATTTAAGTTTGTATGAGGTTGAATATTAAAAAAATTCTCAATCTGTCGCTAAGATCGTACCCAAGTGGACATACATCAATAAGGGTAGAGGACAATCCCTTTTAACTTAAAAATGTTACAACTTTCAAAAATCTAGAAGATAAGTGACTTAGGAGAGACGTGTTGCGCTCCTATATATTAGTTTGTATAAAGTTTGATATTAAAAAAATTCTCAATCTGGCCCCAAATCGTACCCAAGTGGACATATATCAATAAGGGTAAAGGGAAATCCCCTCTATCTTAAATATGTTACAATTTTCAAAATCTAGATGATAAGTGACTTAGGACAGACGAGTTG
This sequence comes from Tipula vernalis, assembly GCA_958295665.1. Classification (NCBI taxonomy): domain Eukaryota; kingdom Metazoa; phylum Arthropoda; class Insecta; order Diptera; family Tipulidae; genus Tipula; species Tipula vernalis. Next base: position 432,122,154 of record OY282558.1, read on the forward strand.
CGTCCCTATATGTAAGATTGTATAAAGTTGTGTATTAAAATAATTCTCAATCTGGCCCCAAGATCGTACCCAAGTGGACATATATCAATAAAGGTACAGGCTAATCCCATCTATCTTAGAAATGTTACAACTTTCAAAAATCTAGAAGATAAGTGACTTAGGGCAGACGTGTTGCGTTCCTATATGTAAGTTTGTATAAAGTTGGATATTAAAAAAATTCTCAATCTGGTCCCAAGATCGTACCCAAGTAGACATATATTAATAAGGGTAGAGGGTAATCCCCTCTATCTAAGAAATGTTACAACTTTTAAAAATCTAGAAGATAAGTGACTTAGGAGGAAGTATTGCGTCCCTATATTTAAGTTTGTATAAAGTTGGATATTAAAAAAATTCTTAATTAATCTGGCCCCAAGTACATACCCAAGTGGACATATATCAATAAGGGTAAAGGGCAATCCCCTCTATCTTATAAATGTTACAACTTTCAAAAATCTAGAAGATAAGCGACTTAGGACAAACGTGTTGCGTTTCTATATGTAATATAGATAAGTAAAATAATTGTTTACGTACAAATTCATAATAACGAGAGATTTATAATTCTTACTAATACATTCACAGGAAAATCAATTTTTAGGACAAATGTTTAATTTTAGGACAAACTTCACACATTTGTACAGTCGCGTGAAGTTTGTCCTAAATTTTGTTTTTCTAATTTTAGGACAAATTTAGGACAAATTTCACGCGAATTCATTTTTAACTAAGGGAGGGTTACACATTTATTTATGTAGAGCAAATTTTAACAAGCAAATCGTATTGGCCCGGACTATTGGCCTGGTATTTACTATATACTACGATAACAAATTTCCTGGGCCACGAATATCTTGACCAGAAAATGTGTCTTCTCATTTTTACCAAACAGACAAAAATTGTATAAAAAACCAAAATCGTGAGATTGGTTTTACAACTCGAGTTGTCGAAAGTAATGTCAAATTTTCCTGGGGTGAAAGTCTTTGATAAATTCAAGGCGATAATTCAAACAATGCCTATTTTCTGTATCATTTACTTTATGTTGTTACAACTGATGTGTTGCTGTTTAGTGAACTGCAGGATCTTCTTATTTTAAAATTTTTTTCAAGATTTCTTCAATGCACGTTATCATCTCCACGATCATACCTGAGCAATTTTGTTTACGCCCAAACATAAAATAATTAAATAATGAAAACACGCATTCTTGTTACCATCCATGATTTTATTAACACTACAACTATCGACGTAAAATATATACCTAGTTCTGTGATTGTAACTTTTGGCTTAGTTTAAGTAAATAAAAGAACATAATTTAACAAAAAAGATTTTTAATACAATAACTCATTAATAAAACAGTTTCTATTTGCATTAATATAGGACTCCTGATAGTCTCAGTTTATCTTTGTCTAACTATGGAAAACCATTTATGAGACATTTACTTCGTACGTCTACAGCTAACCATAGCTTAATTCCAAATTTGTTTGGTTTATCGGGCATACACTGAAGAAATCTTTATCTTGCCTTTGCAGGAAACAGTTGTTCTTCTACGCTTAGATTCTGATCTGGCTTGTAGCAAGATTGGCTGTTAACAATAAATGAGTTCCATATTTCGCAAACCACTTTAAATTTGTCAGTTTGTAAGTGAACACTCTTCTCGCTTTTATTGTGGAAGCAAATAAATCTCATAATTTCTGAAAATCAGTTTCTATGAAACTATGACGTGAAAGAAAGAAGGTCCCCAAATTTTTTTGACGACAAATACGATAACTGTAAGTTTCTCGTACATCAATTTCATCTTCATCTACTTCAGAGTCTAAAAATAAGATTTATTTTCCTAGCAAGATATGGATAAAACATCATTACTGGAACTAGTGTCCGAACATTCTTCATTTATACTTGTGAGTTCTTTGAATCCTTCGAATAATTTTATGCTTCCTAGAAATCGTTTCATTGTTACCTAGATTTACTAAAAATAAATTTGTAAAACTAGTTTTATTCTATACCTATATGCTCCGCCAAAAACCGTCAAAACTAAAAATGACGGTCTCGGTAGTTCTATTGTTAAACTTGGTTGTTAAGTTTACGAAAAAATGATGTAATTAATAGCTTGGTGTTCTGCCTTATATTTTATTTCTGCCACCTCATGGCTTCAATATTTTATTGATTGACTGAATGCCTATTACGGTTTAAAATTGAATTATTAAAAAAATATTTAAAAATGTCTCTTGTCAAAATAAAAGTAACGACATTTATTTGCAAATTAAAAGATGTTTAACAGATTTACTTCTAATCGTCAAGAGAATTTACGATGCCTCAAAAGAAGACTTCTTCAATTTTAGTCTCTCACATTATTTTATACTTTGACAATCGAAACGCTTATTTGGGGTCTCCATGACATAAAACTTTTGATTAGAACCACATTCATTGTAATTTCGATTCTTCAAAAATGTTTTCCTTATCTTGGAATAGAATTGTATTCAATGTACCCATTATTTGCCTTGTAAATTTCTCTTGACCTTTCCCTTTGTGTTTCTTTTTGGGGCGCACACATCACTGTTGAAGAAAATTTAATTTTATTTAAGCAAATTTGCCTAAACAAGAACCCTATATAAAAATGAGGAATTTATTCAAATTTCATCCACATTATGGCCAAATTATTGTAAACGATTTATTTTGATTAAGCTAAAAGCAAATAATATTGTCGGCTATATTATAAATATATGACGATCTCAGAAAGTTAGGAAACGTTTTATCTGTCTAGTCTAGACAAAAATAATCTCAATGTATATATATTCTTAAATGTTCGCCTTTTTGTTTTTGTTGTTTTGTTAATACTAATTTCGATTTAAAAAATTTAATAAATTATTAATATTTTCAACAATGAATGTATACTGTGTGTATACATGTTGATGGCGGTACAATAAACATAACAACACATTAGTATAATAATATGTACATATGATGTACGAAATAGTTAAATAAATAAATAATAATTTGTTTTAAATAAAGTTTTAATTTTATTTTACAGTTCATTCATTATTTTAATAAATTATAAACAAACAAATAATGTAATTTTTAACATAAACGAAGGCAATAAAAATAAAAATGAAAACATCACAAGAAATTAACATAAAATTAATGAGTAAATAAATACATACTTCTATGTTTATGCTTTTGGATATGTCATTATTATTATTATTATTATTATTACAGCAATTTAAATAAATATAAGTATATAACATTTATTTATTTATTTTTTTTTTTCAATTTTCCATTTCCAAGAATAAGCAATCTAAATTTTGCCAGTTATGAAGTTCTTTATCTATACTTTTGCTCATCATAAAGCATTCGTAATAAAAATTAAACAAATTAAATTAAATAAAAACAATAACAAAAATTAAAAGTTATAACAAAAAAAAAATATAAACAGATATATAAAATTAAATAATATTTTTATTTTTTCCCCTTTGATAAAAAGTACAAAAAAAAAAATCATAAAAATAAATAGCAAGAGAATGATGTTCATTTGGAAAATAGAAATATAATTATTTTACGTTTGTGAAACAGAACAATATTAGCAACAAATGGATACAATGTATACTCTATGTACTTCTTTCGTCTCGAATGAAAATTATACAGTGAAACCTGGCGGTATTTTTTCTCAAATATCGAATCTTATGTTTCCGCCTAAAAATTGTTTAACTTCCGGGAAAAATGACGAAGCTTAAGAAATAAACCAAATTGGTTGAATCTAATGGACATGGGTCAGTTTTTCGTTAGAACTCTACTATTGAAGGTTACCCAGAAACGCCTTCTTCAAGAGCAAATACGTACACTTCATAAAGCGAAACAGCGTTAGTAAACAGAAAAATGTTTACAAATAGTAAAAATCTAGTTTAATAACATAAGTATCGGTCACATCGAAATAAAATATTTTTACCTCTAGGTGTGTGTAAATTGTAACGATAATACTAAATAAATAATTAATGCCTGCAACATAAAAATAACCAATAATCAAATAGACATTTGTTGATTAAATACGCCTTTTATATGCTACCTGTAATATAAGCTGATTGCATTAATTTTATTGTTACAAAATAGGAAATATACAGTTCTACATTAATTGGGTATAAGAAAATTTAATTTCGCTTGATTAGAAGTAACGCAGTAAAGCATTTAATTCAAAATTTAGTATTTGCTTAGGAAATTAAATGAAGGGAATAATTTACTTTTTTAAGCACTTCACTTTCCACTTCACTACACTTCACATTCACCTTTTTTATCACTTTGTTAAAATTGGATTTGGTTCATGTATATTAAGGCAAATATGTAAAATATGAACTTTAATTTCGAATTGATTTGGGATTTTTAGAAAATTACCTTGTCGTACTATTTTCGTACAAGAAAGAAGTTAAAAAGCTTATGGCCGGTAAATTGTGGCATGATCCATAGATCTTTCAGGAAATATATTTTCAATAATTGTTTTAGCCTTCCACCATAATGTGCAGTGAATATTTAACGAGCAGATTGCTTGGATTCTCTTAGCGGTTTTAAGGCATAATCTGAAACAATTAAAATAGTGTTTTAGTAACTAGCGTAAAATAGAGTAATTAAAAGAGTATATAATTCAAAATTGTATAAAAATAAACATTGATTTAGAGCTTATTGAAATATAATCGAATTATTGACAAATAATTTTGCTTGCTAATTGTATAATATTTTTATTATTAAATGTAGCACAAGTTATTTTAGAATTGCCTGGTAATAAATATTAAACACACAATTTATGTAAAGAAAATCAACCAACAGCTGGAGTTGTTCTAGAAAAAACCCAATCGTGACAAATTCCTTTCTGCCACCTACGAGAATTGAATTCATGATCCCTAAAGTGCAAAGCAAAAGTCTGCTCTCCGCTTCGTGTCTTTCATGAATAGTACCATAACACTAGCAAACGAGAAAACGATTTTTTAACAACGGAGCCGAATCAAGAAAATCGACATGTGACATTTTCGCTAGTATGCTACAGGTAACCCAAGAAGATGGCGTTTGTGGGCGGCGTATAAAATAAAAATCAAATGTTTCCCGAGTTAAGTTGTTCCTGTATCAATAGGCAACAAGTTTATGATTGTTGATAAAAGGGTTGCAAATGTTGAAACAAACAGCAACATATTACAATATGTACAACTTATTTAACTGGGGCACTGACCGAAATCATTTATTTATAGCTTAAGGAATTCTTAAAATTATTAATAAATCTTTTAAAATTGTTTTAAAAAAATAAATTTTAAAATGCATTATTTTGTTGAAAATTCTATAAATTTCAAAGTATACCTTTAAAATTTTTGTAATAATTGTGTTTTCAAATTATTGAATTATTGAACATTTTGAGAATTAAAAAGTAATAATTTTGGATTTCTCCAAAATCCATTAGCCTGAAATTGTTAAAAATCCAAAGATCGTTTAGACTTGGTTTAGGGAGTTTTAGTTAAAATTGTAAAATTATGGAAATTCTGAAATTTAGAATTCTTAAAACAGTAAAATTGTTAAAATCTCGAAATTCAAAAATTTTTATTTGTGAAATTTCGTAATTATTTTGAAGTTTTAGGAATTTAATAATTTTTTAGAATTGAAAAATTTATAAATTACGGTGCTATACTGTCGAAATGTGAAACTTAAAGTGGATATGCTCGACAAATCGGGAAGCTTCTTATTTCCCAACGTAAATCAAAATATAGTATATTAAAATTTCGCGGAAAATCGCACATTTGGTGAAATCACTGGTTTGGCAAACTCCCGTTTGTTTTCCAGTTTACCGCTTCCACTAAGCCTAAAGATGCTGCAACTCTAATATAAGCCCATATAATTAAGTCTCATGCAAAATTAAAGTAAATAGGAAAATATCGAAATATCTTCAATATTCTCCAAAATTTAAAAAATCCTTGGAAAATTATGTATATAAAATAAAAATCCCATAAATACTCGAATGTGTGAAATAATATTTTTGTGTGTGTGAAATAATATTTTTGTGATAAATTTGACATTAGTGAAATAATTTTCTCTTCAATACTTGACAAAAAGTGCATTTGCTGTCCGAATACTGAAATAATTTTGACGTAGTAAAATTGACATTTGGAAATACAACAAAGGACAAATTGTACGTAGAGAGTTATTTAAAACTGTATATATAAAAATGTTAGAGGCAGAATTTGATCCAAATATGGTATTATTTCATGTGTTTAATGATAAGAACGCGGAACTTTGCGCAACATTTAATAATGGATCTAGAAACTCCCATGTATGATACATTTAAACCAGAGGATATTGCTCTCTAGTATTTATAATATAACCAAAATCTATTTTTTGGAGCGACCAATAATATACAAAATTCCCTCAACAAACAGTATTGTTAATTCAATGCTTAGTTATAATGATCCTGTGAGGAGAATGCATTTAAGGATATCGTCTAACACTTTCATCGCTATTAGCAAATTCTTGCCCAATAAAAGTCATGGTTGGGGACCGGAAATGGAACTAAAGATATATTACCTGTGGCTGGCAAGTGAGACTAGTTATAGAATTGTAGATGCAGCAATGAACATGTCAAGATCCACAGTTTGTGATATTGTTCACAAAATGTTGGACACTAGAAAATGCTGGAACTTATTATATTATCTAAATAAAATAAAATTAAATTATATAAATTTATTTTGTTTACTTCACTGGCACAGAAACAAAAATTATTACGGACATGTCAAAATTATAACACACCGGTGCTGTGATAATTTGATTGCGTTCAGTTTACCATTAATTTATCACAAAAAAAATTATTTCGCACAGAAATCGGACACGTCCTAATAATAAATAATTACGAAAAGTCTGTAAAGGAGTCTGTGAAAGGCATATCAAGCAAATTAATCCTTCAAAAAGACATACAAAACAGCCTAATACAGAAAATCTAAAATATACCGTCTATAATTTAGAGTTATAATTTCGTAATCGTCTAACAAACTTATTCTAACAACTGAACTCAGTCGACAATCTCAACCGTACTCGAACTAATATCAAGAAAATCGAGAAATTGTCAAATGTTTTAGAAAATCCGAAACAATTTCGGAACCTTTAGAATCTGTAAGTTTCTAACATTATACAACTCACCTCTATGTAAAGGTTAAAATATTTTCTAAGATCTGAAAAAATCATAAAATGTCATTTAAGACGAGAAAGTTAAATGAAAAAAAAAATCCTTTTCGTAGTATAATACGAGTATTGCCTACGAATGAGAAACTTCAATTGAGTATCAAATACTGCTAATTTGAGTGTTTGGCGGGTAAATTTATAAATAATACTACAAACATTCATTTCTAAAGAAAAATTGGAATAAACCTGTAAATTAATACCCATAGTGTATAACAAATGTTACATGACGTGTTACAAAAATTAATACAATTTTGTTATGTAACGTGAGAAAATGTTATTTTTCGAAATGTTCCATAAAATGATTTTAATAATTTTTGTGACATGTTAAAGAATATTGTGATAAATTATTTAATGTCCATATAGTTGAAACGAGACTTTGCATAGTGTTATATACAAATGTTTACTTAATTCTATATTTTGTAAAATAGCGTTTTTCATGTTTTGCAATAATGATTGTATAACATTGATTTTGGAATATAGTGCAAAGGCGCCCAAATAGAAATGTTACAAAAATTTTGTTATAAAAAAATATTTTTGTAATATGTCATAAAATTGCTTTATAACATGTTTTATAATAAAGTGGAAACCGGCCTTTAATGTGTGTACAGGCGTCCCTCGTATAACACGGTTAATTCGTACCGTGCTATATCGAAACCGTGTTATACGAAACAAGGTATACCGTGTAGTATCGAGACCTTGTCTTGTGTTATATCGAAACCGTGTTATACGAAACCTTGAAATAATATAATTAAAGGCCATGTGTACCGTGTTATATAGAAACCAAATCTTAAGGTGTAAAATTTTATGATAGCTGAAATTTCGTTTAAAATACTACATAAATGAAAAAGATAGTTTGACCTTGAAGTTTTTATTAAGAAAAATAAATTAAATTCAATTTTATGATGAAATACAAAAATTAAAAAATACAACAAAAAATATATTCAAAGACTAATAATTATAATTACATATTATAAAACAAGTAGAAACAGCTTATTACGATTACAAAATTAATTTTCATCATCACTTTCATAAGAAATTACAGCTAATCTACTTTTTTTTCTCCAGGTTGGTTGAAACTCCTCTTCACTAGTTATTTCTCCATCATTACAAAGGTTATCTGACGTAGTAGAAACTACCTGCCTATTTCGATCTTGCAATTCTTTCAGAATTTCTTTATAAGGAGCTAAAGAACTATTCAATTCTCTTTTAAATTTTCCGCTACGTACAACTGAAGGATCTTTTTCAACGAAAAAATTTTCCAATTTTTTAGCTAAAGCTATTCCTTCCTCCAGATCAATTAAATTTAAATGAGGAACCGTTGTAATATTGTTGTGTGTGTAAACAAATGTTTTCCGAATCATCGGGGTAATCGAAGTTGGAGGTATTTAGTAGTTCAATTAGTTCTTCCTCATTCAAAGTTTGCTCTTCAAATAGTTCCCGAACATCATCAATGTTCATATCTGAAAATCCGTCCCCTTCTAAATTAGAAGCAACCGATATTATTCTGTTAAATTCTGCTTCCTCAAATGGGACACAGCTTCCTCTCTGGACCATTTGCGGTAACAAAGGTTTCCAACACGCATGAAGTGTAGACTGTTTTAATTCCTTGCAAGCCACAGCTATAGTTGTGACACAATCTAAAATAGAAAACTCTTTCCAAGCTTGAGTAAGCGTTACATTTTTATCGTTTTCCAGTCTTTCGAAAATTTTTTGGAATGCTAGTCGTATGTAGTATGCCTTGGTTGTTGCAATGATTCCTTGATCTAATGGTTGGATCAATGACGTACAATTTGGAGGAAAAAACACAATTTTTACGTTAGGATGATTCAACTCTCTACTATAGCTACCTGCATTATCAATGAGCAATAAAACTTTAAAGCTCAAATTTTTTAACTTCAAAAACTTTTCTACTTCTAGAATAAAACAATTTTTAAACCAGTCTTCAAACAAATTTTGCGTCATCCAGCCTTTTTTATTTGCTCGCCAGAGGACTGGTAGATGAGACTTATCAACGTTTTTCAATGCTCTGGGATTCAAGGAACGATTTATTATCATTGGTTTTACTACAAAATTTCGTGATAGGTTACTACACATGTGAAGGGTAACACGATCTTTACAAGTTTTATAAACTGGTGATTGCTTCTCATCTTTTGAAATAAAAGTTCAAGACGGCAGTTTCTTCCAATATAAAGCTGTCTCATCGGCGTTGAAAATTTGATCTGCTGAATACTCTCCCTCTTCAATAATTCGTGGTATTTCCAATATAAATTTTTGAGCAGCTTCTACATCTGCTGAAGCTTGTTCTCCTTGCAATTTTACATTGCGCAAAGAAAATCTTTTTTAAAATTTTCAAACCACCCTTTACTTGCCAAAAATGATAGGTTTGGTTCTTCTTTAGAAGAAAGTTCATCTTTCCTTAAATGTGTGTAAACTCTGAGGGCTTTTTGTTTAATAATATTTGTACTCAAAGGGATTTTTTTATCTAAACAATCTTCTATCCATATTATAAGAGCATGTTCCATTTTTACGATATTTATATCTCTTTTGCGGGACACACGTTTTGCACCTTGCGAGCAACCAAAGGCAACATTTTTTCTAATTTCGCTTTCATTTTTGAATATTGTTCGAATAGTAGCTTCGTTTAAATTTAATGATTTTGCAATCGATATAGGCTTTTCTCCGCTTTTTATACGATCTAAAATTCCAATTTTTTCTTCGAGTGAAATAAATTTTCGTTTAAATTTTTGCTTCTTGATCTTGTCAGACATTATCTAAATTTAGGGTCCAAAATAAGATTTACAATAAACGTTACAACTTCATTTTTTTACATACCTCAAATTAAAATTATTATGCACTTATAAATTTGCAAAAGAAGGCTTTTTTATTATGTATGTACTTTTTATCACTTTTTACTTTACTTTCTAAAATGTTAAAAACAAAGCAAGCTAAAACTTTATCAACTTCATTTACAAAGGACAAAACGCATATGTACTTTCACTTCTCAAAACGAAATGAGATATTTTTTTGAAGCAATGAATTTGGGGTATTTCCCTTATTGAACGGAAAAAAAAAAATTCAAATTTCCAATGCATATTTTTCAAAATCGTGTTATTTCAAAACCGTGTTATATTACCGTGTAATATCGAAACCGTGTTATATTAATATCAATTCTTGTACCGTGTAATATCGAAACCGTGTTATATTAATATCAATTCTTGTACCGTGTAATATCGAAACCGTGTTTTACAAGTACCGTGTTATACGAGGGACGCCTGTAATATTAAATCATATTATCATGTAACATGCCATATGACATTGTTATATAACATGTTATGTTTAAAGGTGGTACCGTGCCGTAACAATGCTTTTTGCCGTATAACACTGTGATTTGTTAAGGACCGATTTTACTGTATAACATAGCATACTATATAACAATGTTGTATAACATGATACCAAAATTAATAATCTTTTTTTTTGTGTTTTAATTTATTTGTTTGTTTGGCTTGAACGTTGCCATTCACATCACCAAGAATTTTTTCATTATTTGACGTTTTGTTTATAATTCAGGGTTCGTTCCGAAATGTAAATCTTCTTTGTGGTGTTGCCCTTTTTTTATTTTTTTTAAACTTGATTTTAAATATATTTTCTTTTATTTCCGAGTGTTTATAAGTTTTAGTTATTGCTCTTTCTCCCAATTTGTGTGATGTTTAGTGGAATTGTGTATCCTTTTCTAAATGTCCGGTTTAATTTCTCTCAAATATTCGCTTAATCTTTGTTTATCTATGTAACACTATAAAATCACGTTTTTCCTGCTATTAAAGCAACATAACAGCAGTAAAATAATTCAATTTAATTTAATCAATTTCAGAACGTTAAAGAATGAAATGATATTTCGGTTTGTTCTGATAAAATCTGTGAAATTTCGAATGAAACTATTGATTCTGTTTATGATATCGTTATTAATATTTAAATTGATTTATGCTGAAACCGTTAGCTAGATTAACATTGTTCCAAGTTGTTGTGTGAAAACTCTCCCATATATCATATGAAATGCAATAGAAATTGATATCAACAGAACATCAGTTTTGATGAAGCGACAGTAAATTTCCTGTTTCATCTATAATTCGTTTTAGGACATTGCCTAAAATGCAGCAAATTAGAAATTCTTTAACAGTCTAACTTAATAAATTTCCAATTTACTGTATTATAAATCAGCATATCAATTTCATTAGGAATGCAAGTTACTATCGTTTTCTTTTATCGCCTAAATAGACCTGAATGTTTGGAATAGCTTTATAGTTAATCATTTTTGGTAAAGTCTTTTCAAATTCCTATTGTGAGAATAATTCCAGAATGTAATACAGTCATACCTCGCCTAACGTTGTTAATTGGTTCCGAGAAATTGCGACGTTAGGCGAAACAACGTTATAAGGGGCAAAGGAATTTTAATTTTATCTTTAAGTTTTGGACTTTTGGTTTTCAAAAACACAACCTGAGCATTTGGCAATATCTCATTAAATGTTATATGTATACTGTTATAATGTATATTTTTGAGTATTACATATATGTATTTTGTATGTATGGAGACGTATGTTTTGGTTTTTTATGTATTTTTCTCAATGTTTTTTGCTTTGCCTATTAATTTTTTATTTTTTTCATTTATGAAAAAATAAAAACGACGTTACAACGAAACACAGCGACGATAGAGCGAGGTTTGTTCGCATTTAACTAACGACGTTATACCGAAACGACGTTATGAGGGAGGACGTTGTAGGGGGTATGACTGTACTTTAATTTAAATTTTAAATAGATGCAAACTAGATAATTTGAAATTATTAAATTATAAAGCTTTCACCTGAATTAATTAAACGACTTAGTCAGAATGGTGTTCATTATGGATTTTCAATCGATATAGACGTCCCAAAAAATTTGCAATGACCTAACAATTAAAACAACAGCAATGACGGTAATATTGGAAGCAATGAACGTAGCGGTGTATTAACAAATCAAACAAAAGTATCAAAATTACTTCCAATCGTCACTAAAATGAAATCAGTCGAAATCAGAACAATCATGAACCATCTAAAAATCGGTAAATTTGACATGAAGCTCACACCAATTGGCTTAAAGATGACCGTATATGACTCTACTCAGTATAACCGTTGTTTGAGGAGTTAAGCAAACAGAAAACTCAATGTTTTTCGTAGTTTATCATCAACGCCCATTGTTTAGGTGCAGGCCGACATTAAAGAAGCCGGACTAAACCCGTTCAAAATAACTAAAATTGACTCAACAAAAAATAGATCCAAAGTCACTGCAATGTATTTATTTTGTTACATCGGCCATATTTCCTGTAAATGGGATGTTTCTTTTAAAAAACCAAAGCGTCTCACACAATGTCTGTATGTATGTTACCGGCAATTGCAATATAAAACAGCGATGTCTTTTCTGTAATATAACTCACGTCGATGATTCAGACACCAGTGTGCAAATTGCAAAGAGAATCATATTGCTAACGCCGGCGACGTGTCCTAAGCGTTTGGAATTTCATCATATACGAGAGAACATGAATCAGAATTTCGTAAGGAGAGTAACTCAATCTTTTAATTAGACATCATTAGAATTTCCTAACGCCTTGGATAATTAGTATTATTAAAATATATTACTAGCATCTATAAATAATAAAGATCCTCAACCAACATCTTGCGACACTATACTAAACATAGACACTATCGACCACTTGTATCTGACGGCGGTGTGGCAATCATTATTAAAAATTTAATTAACCATGAACTTTAGAAGTGATTTAAATTGATTAACCACGTGTAACTATTCATATATAATTGGAGGCGATTTTAACAGTCGACATTCGTTCTGGAATTGTATTATATCTAACAAAGGCGGTCGAACCCCCCCGAACGAAAAGAAAAATCGGATCAAGTTTTTTCGATATAATTCCAAAATTATTGCCAAAACTTCTCGTTTTTGACCGAGTGTACCATTCAATACCATTTTTAATTTAAAAAATTCAAAAACATTTTTAATTAGCTGAGAAAATGAAAATTTAATTTTTTTCGTCCGAAAAAATTGTTTAGAACCGAAAAGCTTAAATTTCCATTTTCTCAGCCAATTAAAAACGTTTTTGAATTTTTTTAAATTGAAAATGGTATTGTATGGTACACTCGACCAAAAACGAGAAGATTTTACCGAAAATAAAGCAATAATTTTGGAATTATATCGAAAAAACTAAATCCGATTTTTCTTTTCGTTTTTCAATGGGTAAAGCTTTTTAGTGTGATAAAAATCCATCTAATGCTAATAATTACAGAAACATAAGTTTACTTAGTTCAGTAGGCAAAATCTTTGGGTGCATCATGAAAGATAGGGTTAATGATCACATTTAAACATATAATATATTAATACCTGAACAGTTTGGATTTAAATACCAACATTCCTCAATTCACCAAGTTCACCGCATAATAAAACACGTAGAAAACGCAATCGGTATGGTGCCTTTTGATTTAGAAAAAGCGTTTGATTCTGTTTGATTCAATGGCTAACTGTACAAATTTCATAAATAAAATTTTGCAAATTACGATTTTTAAATCGGATATTATCTGGTGTTCCACAGGTATCTGTGATCAGTTCAATCCTATTTTGCATCTTTCTCAACTATATTCCAAGAATCTAAAACTGTGAAATTGGGCTATTTGCTGACGACACGTCAATATACACAACTCATTTGACCTCCCAGAATATTTAAACATCCTAGTCGAATATTTTCTTAATTGGGGCAATTAAATACAAACAAATCTCAAGCAGTTTACTGCTGATGGTCTCTAAATTGCCGCAATCAAGCATATTTATTTGTGGCAGAAAAGGAAAGAAGCAAGTACGGTATCTTGGCGTTCTCTTGAATTCCAAGACGACCTTCCAGAATTATATTAATTTTATTGTAAAGAAAGTCACTAAATTGTTTTTTTGGATTATACCCCATGTTAAACAGGAAAAGTTTCCTGTCTTTTGAAAACAAACTATTGTTATATAAATCGGTGGTTCTGAATGTATGGTTTTGTATGGATCCCCATTATGGTGGAATATTTTTTTTTTTTAATTTCTAATGAATCAATTTCGACCGAAGAAGAAAGCACCTTTACCTCAAAATCCTTGTCGTTTTAAAAATAAAACAATTTTTCCAAAGTTGGATTTGTAAAATTTCCAAAATAAGTAATATTATTATATGATTCCTAAAAGCTTCCTTAAAAAGTTGTTTTTCAATCACACTTCCTTAAACATTTATTTTTGTTCGCCAGATATTCGTTACATCATAAACCTAGTTAGGTTCAACTGTATAGTGTCCATATTATTTTATGTATCCATTGTTTTGTGTTTATAAAAAGAAATGGTTAAAATACCTTCAGGGAACCTAAAAATAAGCTTTATTTCAACTTTCTTACTAATTGTTTAATAAATTTAAGTAGCTATAACAAATTATGTTTTATTATTTCCATTATGATTCTATGTTGCAACCGTACAAAGGCAAAAGAATATGATATAATTTAATAAATTAAATGTAATAGTTTTAAAATTGAAATAACATTTTAAACAGTAGTTGGAAATAGAAAATGTAATGTTAAAAAATTTATGCTTTACCAATTTTTATTTCAAAGATTTGCTAAACAGTAAACCGAAAATTCCTTTTTACATTTTTTTTTTCCGTATTCCAACCAATAAAAATCAAATTACATAAAAATATTCTATTAAAATGCACATTAGCACCGCTAGGACTATATTATAAATGCTAGAAATGTGAAGATTTCATAATTTACATAGAAAATTCTACGTGTATGTCCAAATCTTTAGAGATCATATTTTTTCTCTTCGTTCGAACTTTAGTTTGTATTTTTTTTTTATATTTTGGCTTATAATTTTGTTTATGTCATTTCTTTAGTTGTTGGTTGCCAATCCAAAACCATTGAAGTTGAACCATCAACAATCCTTTATACGTGCGTAAATATTTTATTTATTTCGTAAGAAAATTTCGAATTTTAGAAGCCCTGAAAATTGTGTTTAACACACAGACATTGGGGTTAACATGATATTTGATGAAAATGTTATATGGTAATGCTACATAATATACGTGTATGTACAATTGTACATGTCAGAGATAAGGTTTTGCTTAATTATTTATTGACATATTTTTCATAAAATAATAAAATATTTCCATTTCCTGCAAAATAATTAATCCTTATTTGGTCTGTTATTATAATTATACTTTTTAATTATAAATAAAATGGGATATTTTTAATGAATACAAATTAAAAAAATAAATTATTGATAAATTTTTTTTTTTTCTTTTATTTTAAAACTTCAATCAAATTTATGTAGACACATAATATTGAAACATAATTTTCAAAATATAACAAAATTAATTAGCTAGTATCTTGTTTCAAAATTGTTCTAAATAAATCTTTGCTTTGTTATAAATTTAAAACTAAAAAATTCTTTCATAAATTTCACCATACATAAGTAACCGATATTTTTGTAAATTTTATTTTTATGGATTTTTGTAAATTCCTGGAAAATATACTAAAAGCTATTTTATTATTTAAGCACATACTTAGTAAAAAAATAAAAGTTAAATTAAGAATCTATCATAAAATATTTACAATCAATTATCATTAATTTATGTACATACGTAGATTGCATGAATTATTTCTTTGGTATTCGGTCGTTTGATGTTTACCACGAAAATGTAAAGTTGATAGAAACAAATATTTTGGTTGAAGTGTAATGACCGAGACTAGACGAACATTATACACATATGTGTATCCAAATATTACAATATCTGGTAAATATCAGGTGAAGCATCCATTTGACAAATATTCATTTGGAAATTAAGAAAGGTGCAAATAAGATAAACTAGTAAAAAATGATTTTTATTTTCGCACTGAAGTTCTCATTATTGCAAAACGCTTTGCTTTAATACTTTAGAAATTAGTTAGGAGCAGTGTTGTGCACGTAAATTACATTGCGTAATTTACACTATTATTTACGTGTAAATAATTGTATTTTTTACCTGAAATTTTTTACGTTACAAAGTAAAAAATTGTAAATAATTAACGACATCTTTGCGAAATGTGACATTTAAATGAAAAAAGCAGAATTAAAAAATGTTATGTATATATTACAACCATTTCACAGCTCTATCTATTGAAATTAATTTGAATGTAGATTGTACTATGTGTTTTAAATAAAATGTTTAAAATATGCTGACCAAACGCATTTTCTTTAACAAAAAAACGGAATAATTTATTCGGTTTTTTAAGTATTAAAATTGTATCTATTCGAAAATGTTATTAAAAAAATAATTTCTCTATTTACATACATGGTTCAAATAATTATAATTTATTCTGCGCCATCTCACACGTAGGTATCATACTATTTGATTTATAAAATCTAACTGTGTATGTTTTACTTTTAACTTTCACCACCGCAATTATGTTAGATTGTCAAAAAAATTTATTTTGTAAAATATTGAAACTATCTATCTATAGCATTCACAGTTGATATTAATTACGGCAACTACTCCAAGTCCAAGCGAGCTTGCCAGAAGTAATCGATTCCTAATGCTTATAAATATATGGCCACCATTTTGCAATTGGTATTCTAACAGCTACGTTCTCAAAAACGATAAGTAATTTAATTGGATCACGCATCATTCTTTATCAAGGCTCAACTTTGTTACAATAATATCATGGCAGGGGCAGCGAAATGCATTCATATTTGTGGTAACCAGTTGGTTTTTGGTACGGTTCTTTGAAAGCAATCGCACAAATTAATTCGTTCACAAATAGCGTGTACCGAATTTCAATATTATAACGTATTCCGTTCCGATTATATGGCTGGCTATATATTCCCGTAGTATTTAGTATGAGAAAATAAACTTTTCCCCAACAACTTCCCGTGTTTGTAGAAGAAACGTTTATTCTCTTATACTAAACACTACGGGAATATATAGACAGCCGTATAATCGGAACGGGATCCGTTATAATATTGAAATTCGGTACACACTATTTGTGGGCCAATATAAATTTGCATACTAAGTTTTACTTCAATCGGTTGAGAAACACGGGAAGTTGTAAAAGAAGTTAATTTTCTTATACTAAACACTACGGGAATATATAGCCAGCCGTATAATCGGAACGGAATACATTAGAATATTGAAATTCGGTGCACGGTATTTGTGGGCCAATATCAACTTGCATACTAAATTTCATTTCAATCGGTTAAGAAACACGGGAAGTTGTAAAAGAAACGTTTATTCTCTCATACTAAACACTACGGGAATATATAGACAGCCGTTTAATCGGAACGGGATACGTTATAATATTGAAATTCGGTACACGCTATTTGTGAGCCAATATCAACTTGCATACTAAGTTTTACTTCAATCGGTTAAGAAACACGGGAAGTTGTAAAAGAAACGTTTATTTTTTCATACTAAACACTACGGGAATATATAGACAGCCGTATAATCGGAACGGGATACGTTAAAATATTGAAATTTGGTACACGCTATTTGTAAGACAATATAAACTTGCATATTAAATTTCACTTCAATCGGTTAAGAAACACGGGAAGGTGTAGAAGAAACGTTTATTCTCTCATACTAAACACTACGGGAATATATAGACAGCCGTTTAATCGGAACGGGATACGTTATAATATTGAAATTCGGTACACGCTATTTGTGGGCCAATATAAACTTGCATACTAAATTTCATTTTAATCGGTTAAGAAACACGGGAAGTTGTAGAAGAAACGTTTATTTTCTTATACTTAGCACTACGGGAATATATAGACAGCCGTATAATCGGAACAGGATACGATATAATATTGAAATTCGGTACACGCTATTTGTGGACCAATATTAACTTGCATACTAAATTTCACTTCAATCGGTTAAGAAATACGGGAAGTTGTAGAAGAAACGTTTATTTTCTCATACTAAACACTACGGGAATATATAGACAGCCGTATAATCGGAACGGGATACGTTATAAAATTGAAATTTGGTACACGCTATTTGTGGACCAATATTAACTTGCATACTAAATTTCACTTCAATCGGTTAAGAAACACGGGAAGTTGTAGAAGAAACGTTTATTTTCTCATACTAAACACTACGGGAATATATAGACAGCCGACATACGATTATTGCACAGAAACCCTTATTGTTACAACTGATGGATGGGCCGCAATCCGATTCCTAAAAAAAATAAATAAAACACAAAGAATTAATTCTTAATTTAATACTCCACATAACTAATACTTATCTAAAATCAACAGCTGATCTTGCGACCTTCAATCAACTTAAGTAATAAAAGGTTAACAGTACCTTTACAGCGATAATACTAGCATCCGTGAATTTGCTAGAATATAATAATTCCCAACCAGGTTCATTGGCGTATTTTTCACTTATTTATAAATAAACAAACTAATTAACTAATAAACAAACACTGCATTTCATTAAATTTTTGTTTATTGTTGTGACATTTAATTTCGAAAATTTTTTGCCATTTTGTTTGTACATCCAGGTGTGTATTTAAATTATTAAGGGTTAATTATTGAGAAAAAATGTTAAAATTTTTTAGAAATAGGTAATAAAACGTGATAGAATTTAAAACTAATTAACTATTGTTAATATTTTAAAAACATTTTTTAAGTATTATGTAAGTTTTATGTTAAAACATTCATTTTCGAATAATTTTCGACATTCTATTTATTTGAGTACGGTTCTATACAACTTGTGTCTCATTAGAGGCAGAGGAGTATATAAAAAGAGCGAGATGGTCTTATTAAAAACTTCTACAATTTCATATTGCTTGATTTGGTATTAAAATTGTCTGATGCTAAATCCAGGTACTTTAAATCAGTGGGCCAAATCAAGTAAAAATGCACAAAACAATTGCAATCGTACAATTGTACAAGATCGTTATGTCATGCGGCCAACATAATATAATGCCCGTATTTCTGTGAAATAATTTACATTATCCGAAATACTTTTGAGCAGAAGCGGGCGAATTTCTGTCAATATACACAAAAATTGCGGCGGGTTTAGTAAACAGCAATTGCACTCTTAAAAATATTTTTTGATTTATTTGCTAAAACTAACCACAGATGGCATTGCGATAAATTCTAGCGTGACCCACCTACTACAAAAATTATTATCTGGTAAAGCATAATTAACTAATCAAATCATTAATCAATGATTTTATGTGCATATTTCTATTAAAGGAATCTTATTTTTGATTTGAAAAATGATAAAAATGGAATTGTACACGAATATGCCCAACAGTGGTGAAATTAGTTTAATCAATGTGACTGATTATTCATGTTGGTTTGTTGAACATATGCAATATTCATTATGATAATTTAGTTAATTAATAATTATAAATTTTGCAACGTAATTTTATTTTGATTAAATGATGATTGATTATTTTAATTTTTGTTAAAATCTATTGAAAATTTTTAGAGTGGTTTGAGTATTTGAGTGGTACTAGTATTTCTTAATTCTTTTAGATGGCATCACTTTGAATATTTTTTACATTAATTACAATTTTTACCGTATTTTAAAATTTTTTACGTAATGTATGTAAAAAATTATTTTTTACGCGTAATTGCACAACACTGGTTAGGAGTATGCATACGATCTCCAAATGAACAATTTGATTTCTACAGATGGTTTTTTTTTTTGACAGAAGACTCAATTTTATAAAATTTTAATACCTATAGCCACAGAATACAGAATATACAGAAGTAAACCTGCAAAGAACATTTTGTTCGTTTTTTGAATTTATATTTTAACGTAAAAAAACACAACCAATTTTTAACAAGAGAACAATATGTATGTTATTCTCATTTATTAGAAATTGCTAGGTGTAATTATTTGTATCAGTTAAATTTTTGATGCAACGTAAAGCAAATAACTTTAAAAATTATATAAATAATAAACTTTTTGAAACATTAATTTTAATTCAATAAATTTAATAACCCTGCTTTACATTTCAATCAAATTTTTTTTGTATAAATTCACGGTAACGACTCTTCTCTTATATAGGAGCATTATCGTGCTAAAGAGCAAATTTGGGAACGACTAGTTGATCATCAACCAGGAATGTTACTTTATAATAAAAAAACGAAATAACGGCGATATCAAAAAATGTATTTAAAGGTGTCTAAAAGTCTTCAAATTCTTAATTGTATTCTCGTGACTCCTCAAATTCGACTAGGTTGTGTCCCAAACGCAAGACATTTCTCCAAATAAATTTTAGATAATGCACGCGTCAACTACGCAACACATTTTGTCAGTTGCACTTTTGCCTGTGATTCTCTAGTTTGTATGACTAAATTTAAAATTTTCTTCGGACTTATATTGTACTATCTGGATAGAAATTACAGGCTGTGGTCAGTACAATATAAAACCAAGTATTTCTGTTAAAGTTTTATTTATTTTTTTTTTCCGATTCTTGATGGCTTGAATGCTCGATTATTATAGAAATACTTGGTTTTATATTGTACTGACCACAGCCTGTAATTTCTATCCAGATAGTACAATATAAGTCCGAAGAAAATTTTAAATCTAGTCATACAAACTAGAGAATCATTGGTCCTTCGAGCCGGATCGGCGAAGAAATTGATATACCATACAATTTACTACAATAGCATCATATGCTCTTATCGATTTATTATCGTAAGTAAAATTTCAAGTTCGAATTTAAAATATAAACGCACAACTTGTGAATAAGATTCGTGACATAAAAAATCCGTGGAACATTGGAAATCATTCATGTGAAGTAATTTTGTGTAAATCGCGAAAAACTATCGAACTGAAAGTTTAAATTTTGTATAAACCAAATCTTGTGTGAAATTACAAGTGAAATTAAGTGAAAAATTATAAGAAGAACTGATTGAAAATTTAAGGTTTCAAACAAAATGGATGCTTTGAAACGATCACATGGTCAAGTAAAGGGCTCCATGACGCGGTTGCTCATTTTCGCGAACAACCTAACTGATAAATTGAACGTAGAAGAGGTCCAAATAAAATTAAAGCGTGCACATGAGTTAATGTCGATGTTTAATGAAGTCGAAAAAGACATTTTCCAACTGAACGCAACAGAAGAATCAGATTTACCCAATTTCAAAGAAAATATTATTTAGTGCTTGCACAATGTATCGCAAAAATCCGAAACCTCACCTTGACATCCCAAACGCCGTAAGCAAATAGTACAGATTTTGGGCACATCTCAACAGCAATTCGCAGATATAAGGCTCCCAAAAATTAATATACTTACATTCTGCGGCGATTACATGCAATGGCAGTCCTTTCATGACATACCATATACAGCTCAACAATTCATGAAAACGATGGTCTCACTGCTGCCCAGAAATTCCAGTATCTGAAGGGTCTACTTAAGGTAGAGGCAGAGAATTTAATTCGGCATATTCCCATTACCGATGCCAACTACAACGAAGCATTCCAGAAATTAGTTGAAAGATATAATCGAAAGCGTCGCACTGTGAACTCCTTTATAAAACTCTTTATGGATCAACCGGTGATAATGCAACCAACTGCAGCTAATATGAGAAAAATTTCCGACACATTTGATGAGTTTATAAGAGGGTTGAATGCGCTAGGAAACAAGGCAGAACAAAGAGATCCATGGCTGACGTATATCGCATTAAGCAAATTCGACAGCAAAACAAAGGGACTTTGGGCAAAGGAGATGTCGGACAATCAAAGTGAATTTCCAAATTTCAACGAATTAATCGCATTTCTAAACCAACGCACTGTGATACCTTAGAAGCATTGAAGGGAAGTGCAAGGCGATCAACCACAACGAACAATCATTTGGCTACATCTATACTATTCATATGCAACTTTAACAACTGCAAATTATGAGTGTTCCATTTGCAAAAAAGGTTCATAAATCCCAAGAATTAAGCAAAGATGATAAAATTCAAGCACCTTCATCATCAGAGGCATGTACGACAAAAACCTCTTGTGCTAAAACATCAGTTAGCCAAATGCAAATAATTCTACCAACTGCATTAATTAATATAAGGAATAACGAAGGAAAATATCAATGTTTTCGAGCACTGTTGGACTCTGCGTCGCAAGCCAGTTTTGTTTCTGAAAGTTGTATTCAGAAATTGAATTTAAATAGGCATTATGGCAGAGTTTTAGTTACAGGTCTTGGAGAAACTGGCATTGGAAAAACCAAGGGCAAAGTGAAATTAACACTTACTCCAATAGGACAGACAGGTATGATATTAAAAACTGAAGCTTTTATTGTTTCAATGGTGTCATCAAACCAGAACACATACAACCTTACCAAACAAGATCTGGCAATATTAGATGGGCCCACATTAGCAGATTCCCGTTTTAATGAGTCTGGATCAATCGATGTCCTACTTGGTGCGGACATTTTCTTTAAAGCCATAGAGGAGGGAAAGCTACAATCAGAAAGTGGTGTAATCGCCATAAATACCATATTCGGATGGATAGTAGCAGAAAGGAGGCATTCTTCTGATGAAACCACAAACAAGTTCAACATTTTAATCGACATCGATAGAAGCCTACGTAAATTATGGGAGATTGAAGAACTACTAAAGGCGCTCCGGCATACTCCCGAAGAAGACGCTTGTGAAAACCTCTATAAAGCAACTACCACAACAGGCGAAGACAACAAATTTATTATAAAGTTACCCTTTCGTCAACCACCAAAGATCGAAGGTTCATCATACTATGTCGCAATGAACCGTTTGAAGAGCATGGAGCAGAAATTTATTCGAAAGCCAGATTTCCGATAGTTGAATATAAATTTCATGACGGAATAAGAGTCACTTGGGCATATGAAAAAAATAAATGGTCCAGCTCTGAGAAACGCGTAATATCTCCCACATTACGGCGTACTAAAAGAGGCAAGCATCAGTACAAAGCTCCGGGTTCGTATTCGACGGCTCTTCAAAATCAACCACAGGCTTGTCACTCAACGACTAATTCATGGTAGGACCAAAAGTTTAACCGCCATTAGTAGAAATCCTTATCTGTTTCAGACAACATCGAATAGTATTTACAGGTGATATTGAAAAAATATATCGTCAGGTGTGGGTCAATAAATAAGATTGTAAATACCAAAATATTTTATGGAGGTAAGGCCAAGATCAACCCGTCAGTCGTAACATGCTGAGAACTGTTACCTATAGAACAGGCGCTGCAGCTTACTTAGCAACCGGGAGCATCCAAGAAGTTGGGTTAAGAAAAGAAAACGATTCACCAAAAGCAGCAAAGGCCATTCTGTATGATATTTATGTTGGCGACCTCATGACTGGCGCAGATACCATTGAAGAAGCCGTCCAACTGATGACTGATGTTTGAGAAGCGTTAACGAAATATGGCTTTAATCTTCGGAAGATGCTGACAAACAACCTTAGTGTCCAATTCCATATTCAAGTCTTAGAACAAAAACCGCTATCAGATAAAGTTACGGAAACCAAGGTGTTAGGTTCACTGTGGAATCCTGCCGAAGACATATTTAATTTCAATGATTCTTGTAATAGCCACAAAAGAGTCACCAAAAGAGTCCTGTTATCAGAAGCTAGCAAAAATTTTGATCCGCTAGGTTTCATGTCACCGATAACGATAAAAATAAAAATTTTATTTCAGCAGCTCTGGTTACAAAATTTATCCTGGGACGACGATGAGGTTCCAGCATACATACTACAGCAATAGATGTTAATCCGTGATAATATGTCTCAATTAAGTCGTTAAGCATATTCAGCGGTCGTGTATGCCGTTAGCCAAACAGAAGAAAATAAAGTAAACTCCGTCATCATAGCCGCAAAGAGTCGTGTTGCTCCTTTAAAACAA
The DNA here is from genome assembly GCA_958295665.1 of Tipula vernalis. Lineage (NCBI taxonomy): Eukaryota > Metazoa > Arthropoda > Insecta > Diptera > Tipulidae > Tipula > Tipula vernalis. The sequence goes on from OY282558.1 coordinate 432,146,314, forward strand.
AAGAGTCTACCACGATTGTAGTTGATGGGTGCAGTGATGCTGACACAGCTGATGAAGTTGGTTGAGAATTCACTGCGTGTAGAAATCGATAAACGAGTTCTATGGACCAACTCAAAAATTGTCTTGGATTGGCTGTCTGCACAACCTTGAAAATGGGCAACATTCGTTGGTAACCGAACAAGCGAAATACTCGATATCTACCTAAGAAGTTTGTGGCGCCATGTTCCAACAACGGAGAATCAAGCAGACATTGCAACCAGAGGGACAACATTACAAATATTAAGAGGCAATCAATTGTGATGGAATATGGTCCAACATGGATAACTCAAATTGAAGAGAAATGGCCACTGCAGTACAAAGTCGGTGAACAGCTGACAACCAAAGAATCTAGACCAACTATCAAGTCTGCGTTGTCCATAACTGAGAAGTCATTCATTGAACAGTTCATTGAAAATTATTCAAGTTTCCTTAAGATGACAAAGGTACTGGCGATGGAAAAGAGATACATTCAAAACCTAAAAATGAAAAACCAAAGAGTTCAAGGAAACACCACCAGAAATGAAATTGCAACCGTGGAACAAGAACTTATCAAGGCCGTACAAGAAAACGAGTTTAGTGAAGACAAAAGGGCAATCAACGAGCAATCTCCACTTCTAAAACATAGCAAACTCCGAAGCTTAAGTCCATTTTTAGATGAAAATGGCATTTTACGTGTTGGAGGAAGATTCCAGAAGTCAATGGCACCGTTTCACGTCAAACATCTAATTATTTTACCTGGGCATTCTCATCTCCCCCGTCGAGAAACTTCCTCGAGAAAAACATATTTTTAGTATTTGGAGTACCTGAAACTATTGTTACCGATAACGGAAAACAATTCGAGTCGAAAGTCCTGGAACAGCTACTTGGAAAATGGGCCTCTGAGCGCGTTAACCGTACTCTTTTAGCGTCTCTTTGAGCGTACATTAAAGAAGACCAACGGACATAGGATCAATCTTTAGATGCGATTACGCACGCTACCCATTTTCACCTTACTCCTTAGTATTTGGTCACATTCCGGTAATGCATGGTTCCGCTTATCGTATATTGAAGGATGTCTATAATTTAAGTGGTAACTACACAATTGTAGAACACAAGCCGGAGGAATTATACCAACTATCCACAAAGATTCAAGAACATCTTCTTAATGCTCAGGTAAAAGCACACACTCCGTACAACCTACGAACCAGAGTCCCTAAATATAAAATTGGCTAAATTGTTTATGTCAAAAATTTCACACAAAGTGATTCACCTTCCTTTTATTCAGCTAAACTTTCACTTAAGTACCAAAAGGGTAACATTATACGTCTAGTAGGAAATGTTTCTTGCAAAATTTCGGATCCGAATGGGAAATCGCTTGGGATCTACCATTTTAAAGATGTCAAAGTTTAGATTTTCATTTATTGGCTCGGAACACTTGTTATTACCTATCAGACTTTCTTTCAAACGTTTTTTTTTGTTATAAAATTGTATATAGGCCTGGCTATTGAGACTTCCTCGGGTGTGGGTCGTCCACACGACTATGACGACGCGTTCTTGCATCGTCCCGACTCATAGTGCAATACAGGTGCATATCCCTTTTAACGTGAAACTGAACGAAGATAGAGAGGAGACGAAATCTTGATTATTGATTTTTTTTAAGGGAGTTAAAATGGTCGGTGCCACTACGAACCAAATATTGGAGTATCGCCAAACCAAGATGTACCAGGGTTGCGTTACAGTGGCGCCCAATGTGCACTGCAACGCAACCCTGGTACATCTGGGTTTGTCGATGCCTCAATATTTGGTTCGTAGTGGCACCGACCATTTTAACTCCCTCAAAAAAAATCAATAATCAAGATTTCTTCTCCCCTCTATCTTCGTTCAGTTTCACGTTAAAAGGGCTATGCACCTGTATTGCACTATGAGCCGGGACGATGCAGGAACGCGTCGTCACAACTTTTCCATATTCCAGAACTTCATCTTAAATTCATTTTACAATCCAATTACAGTAACGCAGTGCCCAAGTTCCTTTATAATTGGCCGTATTCCAGAAATTTGATAAACCGTAGATAACATAAATTCGAATTGTTTTCATTAAATCGGGTGAAATCGAGTTTTTATTGTAATGAGCATCAGGAGGTTTCATAGCACCATTTAAACGTTTCATAGCACGCCGAGGGTTTTGCTCGGACCTTTACAGTGACTGCGGTTCCAATTTCATAGGAGCTTCAAAACTTATGCGGAACGAACTCACACATGCAATAAAACAACTATCGGGAAAATGGTCAGAAGAGCTTTTAAAAGAGGGTACTCAAAATGGCATTATATACCACCAGGAGCACCATATGTGGGCGGACTTTGGGAGTCAGCTGTTAAATCTATCAAACACCATTTGCATAGGATAATTCGACAACAACATTTAACATTTGATGAAATGACTACGGTAGTTTGCCAAATAGAAGCATGCTTGAATTCTCGACCATTATTTCCGATGACATATGACCCTAACGATTTCACGACGTTAACACCAGGTCATTTTCTCATAGGCAAACCTACGAGAACGATGCCCGAACCAAGCATTCTAAAAGAAAATATTAACCATTTAACACGTTGGAAGCTGCTGCAAAAAATAACTCAAGAGTATTGGAAAATTTGGGTAACCGAATATATGTTACTGCTACAATAACGAAGCAGATGCACCAAAAACCAAGATAATATTATATCAAAAGGGGAGCTGGTCTTCGTTAAGGATGATAACCTACCTCCAGGAATTGGCCTTTAGGAAGAGTTCAAGAGATCCATAGTGGAAACGATAGCTTAGTAAGAGTCGTAACCACAAAAGGCAGCAAAGGAGGATTGTTTAAAAGGCCAATCACCAAACTTAGCCGTCTTCCAATTGAGAATAGTGACGAGATGGAAGAAATGAGCCTGCTAAAACCTAACACGGAAGTTACGCAGGCATCACCGTCTGCAGACGATTGTGAAGTAAACACTTTGAAACAAATACAATCGATATAACACGGACGAACGACGAGAACAAACATCAAATTAACATTGTTACTGTGCTCGCTCGCAATAATCTGCATAATGGGACATACAACCACCCTAACAACAGCGAAAATCAACATAACACGGTTCACTTCCCATCCTGGTATTTATTTTGAATGAAGGATTATATGCTATTACAATCTCACATCCTATTAGGCAGAGCTAGACCATCTAGAAAAAGGCGCTCGTCAGCTAGACGAATTATGCGCTAATGCAACACTAATACCAGCGGTACACGCGGACACATTCAAATATTTCGCAGCAATTGTTTCGCAAATAAGAATATTCTACGCTGAGTTAACCTTTTGACTTTGTTGGTTCAATTGCCAACGAGTTGTTTGGTGTGCTCGACCAACGTGCTGGCAATGCTTACAAAGACAGCATAGAAAAACTAATTTCAAACCAACAACACTACCAGCACAGTTACGAGGAGACCTATAAAAAATTTCAGGCATTCAACAACATGATAACCAGCATTATGTTCCTTGAGGAATTCACCAACCTGGCCCTTCACGCTATGATGGAAATGATTAGACTTCAAGCATTTCAATCCACGATAATTGACACCATCACCGAAGTTCATCAAGGCAAACTCGATCCTCTAATTTTGACACCACACCAACTTCAGGAACAGATTAAACCGTGCCGTAACTTTGACATAGCAGCTATATATAAGATAATCGCCGTCAAAACAATCAAAATTGAAGAAACCGTAATCTTTGAAATAAAAATTCCACTAATACAGAGATCACGATATGCGTTATACCACGTTATACCAGTTCCGACGATCCACCAGCAAGAATATGTCTACATCATGCCATCTTCTAACTACTTGATGATCATCAGCCGCTACATGAATACAACGCATATACAACTAGCTGTGAAATAGAACTACTCAAACAAAATGGCGACATTCTGAAGAACTGTCAGATTCACAAGATGGACGTTACTACGCTATGGATTCCTTTACGTAGATACAATGCTTGGATATTTGCAATAAAATCAAAAACCCTCTATAACTTAATATGCGAAGATAACAGCAATGGAGTTATCGAAACCACCACTGAATTCATTGAAAGAGAAGGGATTTTAGAACTTGATCCAAACTGTGTTTTAAAAGGAGATACGTAAACAGTGGCAGTATATAGGACATTTAGAAGTAGATTTGTCCTTTCCTTTACGTCGCAATTTAATTTAAGTGATAAAGTACATGGACACTACCCGATATTCGCAAGAACAAGCTCAACAGGCACCTTGTCGGAGATCAATGCCATTGAAGCTTCCCTCCAAGACCATAAGAAACATTTAGAGTCAGCAACAATCGATTTAAGCATACATGATCAACATTTTTAGATAACAGCAAAATTCAACCAATATAACCAATTTAATTCATTAGGCCAAAAACCTTGCACTCGTAATTGTCTCTCGTAATAAATTCCAAAACACTCTCACGAATTATATTCGTTAATTTATATATGTCAGAAATTTCAGCCGAAGGAAATGGCCACGAACCAGAGACATTGCAGTAAAATCCAAGTTAGTGTAGTTGTTAACATATTACGGAATAATAGCTGGAATATACTATTAAATTCCTTTAATAAGTCTAACAAAAAGTTTTGGAAAACCGCAAAACTGATTAAGAATAAGTCTCAATCTATGCCAGTGTTGCATTACAACAACGTGAAACTAATTACAGCCCATGAAAAGTGTAATGAAATTGCCGATACCTTCAGTAATTCTTAGAATATAACTGATTCTCTGTCAGATCCAATAACGATCTCAACCGTTAACGCAGGAATAGCAGCCCTTATTAAATATGATCGCCGAACTCAAAATCTCCGGGTATAGATAGACGTAATAATAAGATTTTAAAAAATCTTTCGCGGAAAGCACTGATATATTTAACCATTCGTTTTAATAGATGTCTTCCCCACAAAGTTACCGACTTATCTCGTTATTTAGTGGTTTGGTTAATCTTCGCGAGATAGTCATTTTAAAGCGTCTAAACAAACAAGCTGGAGTTTTGCAGATTGTTCCCAACGAACAATTTTGATTTCGACATTATTGCAGCACTAGTCATCAACTGGCTAGAATTGTATCGTTAATTTAGTCAAATTTATATAAAAAAAAAAATCTGTCGGCATGTTATCTATGGATATTGAGGAAGTATTTGACTCGGTCTGGCATAACGTTTTTACCTACAAACTGTTAAAGTATGACTTTGTCACATCGATAGTGCGAATTATACAATCTTACCTAAAAAGTCGTTTCTTTTACGTTAAGATTTTAAATGAAACTAGCAATACTTATGACATGCTAGCTGGAGTGCCGTAAGGTGCTGTTCATATAGCATTCTATGCTGATGATACTGCAATTATACTTGTCTCTGGTTTAGATCCAAATGAAGTTGCTATTAAGATGCAGATTGCGTTTAACGAATTAACTAAATTTTACACTAAATGGAAAATTCAAATCAATACCAATAAAACCCGAGTGTGTATTTTACGCATCGCCGGACCTTGCGTTATTTACTACAGCTAAATTTACTACTCAATAAACAGGAAGTTCTGTGGGATAATACCTTAAAATACTTCGGACTGTACCTTTGACCAAAAGTTGAATTTTAAGCATCATACTGAAGGTGTCATCAACAAAACAGAAAAAATAATTAAAATTGTATACCCTTTGATAAACAGAAAGTCGCAATTGAACATTGTCGCAATTTACAAATCCATATTAAGACCTATGTACATATACGATTGCCCAATATTTGCTAATTGTGCTTCTACACACCTAAATAAAATGTAAATTATTTCAAATCTACCTAAATGGCACAACACGGATGGCCTCCACCATAAACACCAGAAGAATGAAATTTAATAATTCACTAATTTTGATCTATAACTCATTGATAAGCGCATCATCTTTAAATAATTTTTGTTTAAAATGTGAATGTATGCAAACTAAATTTTCAATCAGTGTTTAAGTATAATTCGACATTAGGCTAGGTAATTACAATAGATTAGGTGTAGTTTAGTTTTGAAAATATTATTTATCACGTAGAATTAATTATAATGTTAATTTATCTAAAATGTATTCTCAATATTAAACACGATGGAACAATCAATGTAATAAAAAAATTTGCCCAATAAAAAATAAAATAATAAAAATAAAGAGATTCCGGCTTAAAACGAGTACATAATGTACCCAAATTAACTACGTCGGGTAGGTCATGTTACGTAACACAACAACCTGCTTATCCGATATGCGCCGATACATCACAAATTGTTAGCGTGTAGCAAATTTATAATTAATTCATAATGGCAATCCTTATTTTAAATCTATTAAACCGCTGGTCTATCTCGATTTTTATCAACTAAAGCAAATAGATGTTCAACTTGGGACATTGAAGAGATTTTACCCTACCCCAGTAGTCTCACCGATCACTAATGTATCTGTGTCAAATAAGACCAAATATTGGTTACAGTTTGTAATGACTGTCCAAATGTGTTTCCCAGAAAATTAACGAGTTCACTCATTTCGGCCCGGGAGGGTTACGTATTTGCACATTTGTAATATTGGTCATTAAACAAATCCATTATCTGGGAACATTTATTTAGGTCAGCCACATATTTCACATATTCATCACATACCAGTAATAACAACACAAAAATTTTAAGGAATCATATTACCAAAATAGAACTTTAGTAAGTAATGAATTGATTAAAGAAAAATTGGAAACATTTTTCATCACCTATTGAGATTTACAAATTATTTGTATCGGTGAAATAATTAAAATTATAATTGCGAGCAGTGTCCGAAGTCAAAACATTAATATAAATTTAATAGACAAAATAACTCACCCGCATAAGCTCTTATGATGGGAACAGCTGAAAATCTGAAATGTTTTATCACCTATCACCATCTCACTTTAATCATACCAGCCAAAAAAAACAAAGTTACGTTACTTTACACTAACAATCAAAATCAAGCAAAAATTTAAATAAAAAAAATCAGATTTTTTTTGATTTTAAAAAACTAACAAGCAATCACATAATTAAGCTTCTTATCACACTTTTATTGATCAGAACACATTCACAACACAACACAACACATTATCACCAATACAAAATTTACAAGTTTTAATTTTGTTTTTATTTGATTTAGTTCCGTAACAAACGCACTACTCAATTTCGACTTAATCCGCGGCGACCTCTCATCTGAACTGATATTTATATTTAATAATTACTTGTTTGCAATATAAATGATTTGTGTTCGTATGTATGCGCTTATAACGACACGTATCGATGATTTGTGTTCGTATGTATGCGCTTATATCCGACACGCACCGATCATAACTGCACAAAAAATCGAATGATACAATCATATTTGGGGCATTTAAATGTGTAGTTAAGCAAAAAAAAATCAATACAGTTACCTGATCCATTCTTGATCTACACAAACTTTTGAACAATACGTATTACAAAAACAAAATAAAAATAAAAATGCAACATTATTGTAATAAAGGGATGCGTACCGGTCATTAACCTTTAGTTGCGGCGCAAAAGAAAATTTCGAACATTGAAAATTCATCAAGCATTACGAGGATATTTGTCTCTAGAAATTAGGTTTTCACTCAGATTTTCCACTTAAAGACGAAAGGACTTATACAAAAGTAGTCTGTGAACCATCCTGGCAGACAATTTTTTTTTAATTATCTCTACCCAAGACAAAATAATTCACTAAGAGATCGTTCCTTTCCGATACATCCAATATTTTTGATCCGCTAGGTCTACTTGCACCAATAACAATTTGTCTGGAAATAGTATTGCAATCACTTTGGCTAAGGTGAATGGTCCTGGTTACAAACCAGTTAGATAAATTAACTTAGGTTATATTTCGCTGACGGATTTACAAGACAAACCATTTATCCCGAACTTAATTGATTTGCAAAAGTACCGAAGGATGCATACGTAGGAACTGTATCTGTTATTCTATTAGAGTTAAATCCGGCTATATTGATCGTGTAGTTTGAAGAATTATTCCATCAGAAATTTTGTGTCATATACCATGTCTCATCAAACCAGAATCCAGCAGATTGTGCGACGTGCGGTAACTCGCCGCAAGATTTACCACAAAATAAGCTTCGGTTTAATGGTCCCGATCAATATCTGTTTCTGCGGTCCAGAAGCAATACTCAATTGTCGAAGTATTCGCTGAACATTTATCAAATTACCGCAAATTATCAAGATTAAGGGGTTTATTATTAAGAGCCACAGAGATATGTGAGGCCCAAATTGTTATTTTTCGACGCATCCAAGAAACGACTTACGCAAGTGAAGTTATCTCTTTAAATTACCTTTAAAAGCATCTTCTAATTTACATTCTTTCTTTTTATTTATCGATGCACATGGACTGCTGAGAGTTAGAATCATGATTCCAAGAGCTCCGTTATTCTACAGCTTCGTTCACATTAGATGTTGATTCCGAGAAAACTCTTCGTTTCGCCTATGTCACGCATTTCGAATTCATTTGACACCAGACCCTGTTAAAGTTAGCCGAAAGTTTCCAGCCGATAGTGCAAAGTCGAGCAATGCAGATTATGTTATTGACATTCCAGCCGAAAATAAATCAACCTCTAGAGTGTTATGTCTGGAGATGGATTGCATTGATGTGATTACTCAATAGCTATCGCAGGAAAAAAATTCAGTTCAAGTTTCCCGTGGGAAATCTCGGAAAATTCAAAAAAGTTTCCAGGCGAAAGTAAGAAATGGATGGATAAAATCAGCCTCTATACAGTTATGTCTGGAGATGGATTGATTTTATGTGATTTGTCAATAGTATTCACAGGAAAATACTCAGTTCATGTGTCCCGTGGGAAATCTCGGAAAATTTCGGCAGTAGTTGCTTCGAAGCAACTTATGTGCTATTTCTGTAAAAAGCCTGGTAATCGAAGGGAGGCTGGTCCGAAATTGAATCAACGGAACTCTAACAGTGGATCATCGAACAGGAATTCTAAGGGGAAACCGAATCAGCAGCGTTATCAAAAGCCAAATGCGAATTGCGTGTCGAATACAGATGCGAATGGAGTGGTATTTGTGGCTTCAGAGCACATGGCGAATGAACAGGCATTGTTCAGCGAGCTGAGGAATTTAACCGAGCCGGTTATCATTGGTATTGCGCAGAATGGTACGTCGATCACAGCAACAAAATGTGGTACAATTCTGGGATCTATCATCGTCAATGGTACAGTGCGTCAGTGCACGCTCACGAATGTTTTGTTTATCGAAAACTTAAAATACAATTTGCTATCTGTGAGTCGTTTGGAGAGCGCTGTGGAAGGCGCAATGGAAAGCTATATGTGATTGAGTTAAAGCGTGTGCGACATGAAGCAGCGAATATTTCAACATCAGCAAACGAATGCATTACTGCGAAAGCGTCGAATGGATTGGAAACCTACGCAAGTGAAGTCAAAACAAAGCATTCTCGTCTGTGGCATAGTGGGTTAGCACATTTGAACTACGCTGACATTAAGCGTTTGTCGACTTTTGTCGATGGAATGCTGAACTATTCGTTTTCGGAAAGTAATCTCGAAAACCATATAACGGTTCAGGCGGAGCATGATCGAGTCGTGCATTGAAGCCTTTGAACAGTGATGTGTGTGGGCCTGTTACGCCAGTCAAGTGGGATGATCAGCGTTTCTTGGTGACATTCATCGACGATTATACTCATTTCACTGTTGTATATCTGATAAAAACAAGTCTAACGTTCTTGAAATGTTTCAAAAGTACAAATTGATGGCGGAAACGCACACTGGTGGCGAATATACTTCCAATAAATTAAGGGCCATTTGTGATAAAGCCGGGATTCAGATCCAATACAGCGAACTGTACACACCTCAACGTAATGGCGTCGCTGAGCGAATGAACAGGACATTGCTTGAGAAGGCAAGTTCTATGATCGCTGATTCCAAAATGAGGAAGGATTTTTGGGGCGAGGCCATGTATTGTGCGGCATACATAGCGAATTGCAGTCCGTCACGTGCGATTATTTTGAATGAGACACCAGTTGAGCTTTGGACAGGCGAGAAACCCAATCTATCAAGGCTTTGTGTTTTTGGATCGCCTGCGTATGCGCACACACCAGATCAATTACGCAAGAAATTAGATATGAAATCATCGAAAATATGGTAATGATCGGCTATGCTGTGAATGGTTGGTTACCGCCTGTGGAACCCATCGAAGAACGGGATTGTTACATGACGAGATATTGTGTTTAATGAGTCGCAACCGAATTCTTCTTCAGTTTTTTTCGAGATAGAGTCATTCACGGACGGTGTTGAAGACGTTGAGAATTCAAACGGTGTTGATGAGGCGGAGAGTTCAGCGGACAGCGATACGACGAAGGTCGAAAAAGATGATGCTCGATCTGCTGGTGCAGATGCAATCAACAATCAACCATTCAACGTGGCATCACGACCGCAGCGAAAGCGTCAACGACCGAAGTGGTATGAAGATTTTGTCGATCCGACAAAGCTCAAAATGCATGAGGACAACGGGGAGGAGTACTTTTCGGCGTTTGTATTAAATTCTAGCACATTGGACTTCGGACTTGGTGTTGTGGCGTACGTTGACAATGTTCCTCAGTCATTTGGTGAAATAGCAAAACGAGATGATGCAGCTCAATGAATTAAAGCAGTTCATTGTGAAATTAATTCACTGAAGCGAAATAAAACTTGAACTTTGGTCGAACGTCGGCCGAACCGATTAGTTGTTACCTGCAAGTGAGTGTTTTGCCGAAAGTGAAACGATGTGGGTAAGTTGGCGTCGTAGTAGACGCGACTAGTAGCCCGTGGATTTACCGAGCGTGAGGGACTTGATTTTCACGAAGCCTACTATCCGGTGGCAAGGATTATTACAATAAGAGTTATGCTGGCTCTTGCTGTCAAGCATGACATGGAAATACATCATATGGATATGAAGATGGCATTCCTCAACGGAAAACTTGAAGAGAACATTTATATGGAACAGCCTGATGGATTCGTGCAAGGTGATTTTGTTTGTTAATTGAATAAGTCACTCTACGGATTGAAGCAAGCGTCAAATGTGTGGAATGATCATTGTTTATATTCTCGTGACAACGGAGACGAAATGGTATACCTGCTGTTAAACGTAGACGATAAGATTAGCTGATGTCAAAGGAATTCGAAATGCGTTACATGGGCGAAACGAAAAGTTTTCTCGGAATCAACATCGAATGTGACCGGTGCCGTGAAACTTTGAGAATTATTCAATGCGGCTTTCTAGAAGTCGTATTGCAACGTTTTGGAAACCGATTGTAAACCGAGTTTGACTCCAATGAAAGGCCAACTGAAATTAGAAAGGAAGGCTGAAGCTGAACTAACGATTTAACTGTACCGAGAATTAATCGGATGCTTGATGTATGCGGCTTGTACAACCCGTCCAGACTTATCAGCGGCAGTAAATTACTTTAGTCAGTTTCAATCATGTCCCCTTGCAAAGTCCCTGTAGCATTGATTGTAGTAACTGCCATCTGCTTATAGCCGATTAAGCTTGATATGACGCAGGCGCAGTTCGGGTAACAGGCTTAATGGTTGGCCATTAATAAAATGTTTTACATCATATTCCAAGTCCGTATGGCCTAGTCTTTGTCCAACTCTCAGCAGTCCATGTGCATTGATAAATAGAAAGAAAGATGTAAATTAAAGGATGCATTTAAAGGTAATTTAAAGATATAACTTCACTTGCGTATGTCGTTTCTGAGATGCGTCGAAAAATAACAATTTGGGCCTCGCGTATCTATGTGGCTCTTAAGCAACTAAAAATTTGATAGTGAGATTCTAATCTCAGGTTTCTAATAAATCAAAATAACGAAGCCCTTAATCTTGATAATTTTCGGTAATTTGATAAATGTTCAGACAATACTTCGACAATTGAGTATTGCTTCTGGACCGTAGATAGAAGAAATTCGATAACTGTTTCATGGTCGCCGAAACCCGATTCATAAACCGATATTTGACTCAGGAAATTTATTTGTGTTTCGGAAAGAAATAGGGACCATCAAGCCAAAGCTTATTTTGTAGTAAATCTTGTGGCGAGTTACCGCACGTCGCACAATCGGTAAGATTCTGGTTTGATGAGACATGGTATATGGGACAAAACCTCTGATGGACTAATTCTTATAAACGCACGACATACCAGTTCCTTCCATTATACGTTCATATATTAGGGCCGCGTATACATCCTTCGGTGCTTTGGCAAATCAATTAAGTTCTAAATGGTTTGTCGTGTAAATTCATCGGGGAAATATAACCTTAGTTAATCTATCTAACTGGTTTGTAACCAGAACCATACCCTTTAGCCAAAGTGATTGAAATACAATTGTCAGGCAAATTGTTACTGGTGCAAGTAGACCTAGTGGATCACAAAAATTTTATGTCTCGGAAAAGATCGATCTCTTAGTGAATTATTTTGCCTTCGGTAGAGATAATTAAAAAAAGTAATTGTCTTTAACATATGGTCATATTTTTTATCTAGAACGGAAATTACTTTTGATTTGTCGCCAATATCCCAAGAGGGAATTGCTCATTTTCAGCTGGAATGGGTTCTAACTTGGCAGGATGGTTCAAAGACTAGTTTCGTATAGGTTAAACCCACCTAATTGGAGCAAGCAAATGAATTTCCTTAAGAGCACCAATGCTGCTTCTATGTATAGTGTTTGCCCACCAGACAACAGGTCATCCATGTAAGAATCGCGTTTTAGGATTTCAGAATCAATTGGGAACTTGTCAGAAAACCTATCAGCAAGAAATGGAGTAACGATGAAATGGAATTTTATCAATTTTTCTATTAATTCCTAAGTGATTATTTAGTACTGTTTGATGTAAAAATAATAAATGAATTATAGTTATAGCTGCAACTATGAATGGCTCCTAAGAAAATAATAAGAACTCCTACTGATCAAGTTATAAATTCCTCGACCAATATGCATATAAATACAAATGAAAAAGAATGAGGCTCCATTTGCAAGTATAAAGTACATAATAATCAACCATAATTTACATCACGATAAATGTGAACAACACTTTTAAAGACTAAATCAATGTTAACTGTATAATGTATTGCTAAAAGCCCAGTTAAAATTTGACGATTAAACATAATCCTAATAAAGAACCAAAATTTCAGCAATCTGAAATATTTGATGAGGCAGGCAAGCCTATTAATGCATTATTAGCAATTTTAAAAAGTTGATATAAAAGTCGTAAAGGTTTGTTCATCTAAAAAGGGTGGTGATTAATGATTCTCCGGATGCCTTCTTCGTGGAAACATCAAACACAACATAGAGTTTAGCTATCGTCTATGGATAAGTAATCTTACAAATTTATGCAGAGTATTTTCGTATGTTACCGCAAGTGGAAAATCTGAGTGAAACCTAATCTCTATACACAAATATCGTCGTAATAGTTGATGGTAGCTTGTAATGAAATGAAATTTCTATGTTCAAAATTTTCTTTTGCGCCGCAACTATAAGTTAATAACTGGTATGCATCCCTTTATTGTACCCATTTTTATTTTTATTTTGTTTTTGTACTACGTATTGTTTAAAAGTTGGTGTAGGTCAAGAATGGATCAGGTAACTGTCTTGATTTTTTTTTTTTTTTTTGCTTAACTACACATTTAAATGCCCAAAATATGATTGTATCATTCGATTTTTTGTGCAGTTATGATGTAGTAATATGCATCTAAATGTAGTATGACTTGGTGCAACGTATTAGTATATAATACGAATCTGAATACAAATTAGCAATTGCAATACGTGTCGGTTATAAGCGCATACATACGAACACAAATCATTTACATTGCAAACAAATAATTATTAAATATAAAAATCAGTTCAGATGAGAGGTCGCCGCGAATTAAGTCGAAATTGAGTAGTGCATATGTTACAGAATCAAATCAAATAAAAAAAATTAAAATTGGATTTAAATTAAAACTCGTAAATTTTGTATTGGTGATAATGTGTTGTGTTGTGTTGTGTTGTGAATGTGTTGTGACTAATAAAAGTGTGATTAGAAGCTTAATTATGTGATTGCTTGTTAGTTTTTTAAAATCAAAAAATCTGATTTTTTTTATTTAAATTTTTGCTTGATTTTCATTCTGAGTGTAAAGTAACGTAACTTTGTTTTTTTGGCTAGTATGATTATAGTGAAATAGTGATAGGCGCTAAGCCATTTCAGTTTTTCAGCTGTTCTCATGATAAGGGATCAAAAATACCTGCGAACGCTTGTGGGTGAGTTATTTTTTCTATTAAAATTTATGTATATTAATGTTTTGACTTCGCACAGTGCTCGCAATTATAATTTTAATTACTTCACTGATACACATAATTTGTAAAAATCATTTAAATAGAATTCATTTCATAATAAAGTTCTGTGTTTGTTAATATGTTTCTCTAACCCTACTGGTGTGTGAAGAAAGATGTAGCTGACCTGAATAAATTTTTCCAGAGAAATGAGTAAACTCATTTATTTTCTGGGAATCACATTTGGACGGCCATTACAAACTGTCACCAAGATTCGGTGGCTACGGTAAAGATATTCGATTATCTTGATACAAAACGTCATCATCGACATAGGTGAGATTACTAGTGTTCTAAATCTTTCCAGTTTCCCAAAATCGCTGTCGGGAATTCTCAAAACTTGATAATTCAAAGGAGTAAAATTCAGATCGTTTAGGTTAAAATATCCTTTAATGACGCGATGGGTGTAGCGCTTTTAACATAAATTATGAAATATCGTCCGACAACAATACACACACACACACACACCATCCCAACTTGGTTGGTTGGTTGGTTGGTTGGTCGGTTAATTTTACATCCAACCCAACCAAATCGGACCAACCAACCAACTATGAAATGTATGTAAAATTCATATAATAAGTGATCATGCGTTCAAGTATTTTTTTTTTTTATTTGTTACGGTTGGTAATGTTCCCTAATTTCTTCTTCCTAATCGTTGATTTTAATAATAATAGGGTTTTTTGATATTTTATGTATTTTTATTTTTTTAATTAAAATTTAGAATGAAAAATCTAAATTTTAAAAATGTCGTCAAGAAATGTCACATTAGGAAATACACGAGAATGAATGAAAATAATTAATAACCGAATATGTAGTTGACATTTTCAAATATCGGTTTAAATAAAATGCATTTGAAATATGGTATGTCGAAAATTTCGGTTTTTCAAAAATATATTTGAATTTTAAATCTCTATTTCAAACATTATAAACATTTTAAATTACATAGTTTTAAAAATTTCAATGTTCATTCATTATGTATAGTGTATACATATTAATTCTAGTTCGGAAACTACAAATACTATCCCTAAATTATTTACTAGCATTTACAATTTTGAATCTTTTTGCAGCCTTGGTTGGGCCCGACCTATTTTGACATTTACAATTTTTGAAATCACCACGATTTAGAATATTTCTTGTAAATTAGAATAAAATATTTTATTAATTGTTATATTTGTTCAAAATATGGATCATCATGTGTCGGTGGTAGCAGTGAATTAAAATCTCGCGGGACAAAAGAAAAGCATATCCCTATTTGTAATTTTTTTGTAAATACTATATTGGGCAAGTTACATTGCTGCCTATATATTTGCTTAAAAATATTTACAATTTTGAGAGTAATTTCAGCGAACTTCTCAGAAGGCGCTTTCAATGATCCAAAATTCGTTGTTTTGTTTGTTATTTCGTTTAATTTCCTTCCCTATTTTTCCTTTTCACAATTTATAATCAATGAATCATTCTCATCCACTACTTCCGAATGCGGTTCTAGGGACATTAGACTCCTTTGCTAATCTTGTAGTTGCTCCAGTCCAATTCTGGAATGGTATCATCATCTGGCGTACAGTTGGAATATTCACTTTAAAACATAAATTTGGTTACAACTTCATTTGGAAAGTGTAACCCAATTTCGTGACTGGATAGGCATAATATTAAAACCACTCTTATCTCGCAGCTTAGAAAAGGAGTTTTCTAATCCATCTTGGTTAGTTTTGCGAGTTAGTATACATTCGATTCCATATTCTGTGCGGTTAAGTATTCTATGAGAAGAAGTTGAGAATTTATGATAATTTTAAAACCTTTCATGAATTTAAAAAGCTTATAAGAAAATTAAGTAAGAAACTAAGCAGACCACCAACGAGTAGATACCATCACTGAGTAGAGTCGGGGTGACCAGGCATCATAGTTTCTCCTGAATTGTTCTGGTTTTCGAATTTCTGTGGGCGTCCGGGTAACATAATATAGCACAACTCATATTGTGCTGGTTTTAAGATAATTCTTTTAGATCACTAAATTTCAGAACCAGAAAAATAATAACTTCAACATAATTAACGGCAGCCCAAATGATTTGGCATTTAGAAATGGCTTAACATCATTAGTACAAGTGTTTTCTAAAATATTTCTTGCCGTTGGGGCATGTTTTATTGGAAATTTTGATCCCATTCCTACCTTAAGACAGAAAAAATCGTCGGGTCATGAAATAATTGGTTTTATATTAGGAACTATTTATATGATCTACAAAATACGTAAAAATTTTACTAAAATCCATCAACAAATGTGCTAATTCTATTTTATGCTGGTGACTAAGAAGATAGGCTGAATTAGTTAAGTATTTAAAAATAAATTTGGCGAATATAATTTGTCATTTATGTCAACCAAAACGTCATTGTCAGTGTCCATAATTTTTCTTGAAATTGAGCAGTTGTTTAATTAAGAAATCCGACCCCGCGGGTGATAAGGTCGAAAGAATTCTCCAGAGCCGGAATTAATCAATTTTATTTAAATGAATAATGTAATGTTTAGTTGTCTGGATTGGTTCTTTGTGTAAAAAAAAGTGTTGAAACAATGTTTTGATCAATGGAATCAACCGTAACATCATCTGTGGTGGTTCGCGTTATTTCTTGAAATTGGTTCTTATTTTATTTAAGTAATATGATCTCAAATGATTTGACCGAAGGAATTCTTGAGAGCCTGAATAAATACATATTATAAAGGACAACCAATCCCAAAGCTGGGATTAGTTGTCCTTTAGAATATGTAATTCGGCGTTTTCAATGAATTCATTGGATTCGGTAGGAGTTGCATTTCCAATTGTTGAGTATTTTGTCTTAAATCTGCCCCAATCCAAATCAATGTTTGTTATCTTTCTCACAACAACATTCGCGAAAAGTATCCTTTGTAGCGTTTATTTTTTGGGTGGGTTTGACGCTAACAACCTTCGAATAAGATAAATGTCCACATTAAGAAAAAAAATGATTTACCCAAATTTTAAACACTGTATTTCGAAATTAGATATAATAATAATAATAAACAATAATTAATATAAATTTTGAAAATATTTATTGGATTAAATTCATAATATATTTTCATTGCCATTAATCTCTTTAACTAAAAAAAAATAAAAAAATAAAAAATACTTAAGATATACGAAAGTAAATAAATCGTAAATCATCTGTTTTCTGTTTTGACCGAAGTTAATTTACCCAATATATCATTCTAATAAGCACATATAATTTAGATTAATATATATATATATATAGGGCCAATATCGGCCATTGCCAACAATGATGACAAAGGTTTCGCTAGCACATAGAACTGGTTGCTCAATTACCTAGTTAGAAAACCCTAATCCATACGGATCGTTCGTTTAGTAAAAGTTCTACGAAGTTACTTTTTGGAAATCGCACTCAACAATGATGATAAAGATTTCGCTAGCACATGGAATAGGCCCCTTAATTACCTAGTTAGAAAACCCTAATCCATATGAATCGTTCGTTTAGTAAAAGTTCTGCAAAATTATTTTTTGGAAACCGCACTCAACTACCAAGGGCCAATATCGGCCATTGCCAACAATGATGACACAGGTTTGGCTAGCACATAGAACTGGTTGCTCAATTACCTAGTTAGAAAACCCTAATCCATATGAATCGTTCGTTTAGTAAAAGTTCTGCAAAATTATTTTTTGGAAATCGCACTCAACTCCCAATGGAAAGTAGCGGCCATTGATACAAATGATGACAAAGGTTTCGCTAACACACAGAATAGATCCCTCAAATACCTAGTTAGAAAACCCTAATCCATACGAATCGTTCGTTAAATAAAAGTTCTACGAAGTTATTTTTTGGAAATCGCACTCAACCCCCAAGGGCCAATATCGGCCATTGCCAACAATGATGACAAAGGTTTGGCTAGCACATAGAATAGTTAGCTCAATTACCTAGTTAGAAAACCCTAATCCATACGGATCGTTCGTTTAATAAAAGTTCTACAAAGTTATTTTTTGGAAATCGCACTCAACAATGATGATAAAGATATCGCTAGCACATGGAATAGGTCCCTTAATTACCTAGTTAAAATTGAGGTGTGGCCCGAACACACGACTTTCTTTTTCGAACAGAGAATTTTGAGACATTTTATTTTTTTCTTATTTTTTTTTTTAATTTTTAAATTTTAAAATTTTTAATTTTTTATTTTTATTTGTTTTTAATTTTTGGAAACATTTTGTATTTAGTTGTTTTTTGTAAACCTTATACTTTTTAAGATAAAAAACAAATTTTCTGGACCAAGGGTGTGGCCACTTCCGGTTAGCCGATTTGGAGTAAAATTCACTGGGACCTCCCAATTTATCAAAAAAGCTTAAATCTAAAGTTTCAGTTCGATTGATTAAACCATATGGGCTGTAGAGAGGACACAGACAGACTGACAGACTGACAGACAGACAGACAGACACCATTTCGAAACCCACTTTTTCGGACTCAGGGGACCTCAAAACAAATAAATCTCTAAAAATCTCAAGGTCCAAAATTTTCATGAATACTATACTTTATTTTACTAGAGTAAAAAAAAAAAAATATGAAGGACGATTTATTGTTCCTTACTTTATCAATTTAATTAAAAAAAAATATTTTTTTACCACTTAGCTCAAACTTATTTAATAGAATATTTGCGGTTTTAGTAAAACTTGGAACTTTAAATTTTATATAACAAAAATTGAAAATAATACACTCATTGAGCTTAATTCACTTATACTCTAAAGAACTCAACAATATTTTTAAGAGGACTACAACTGCTAATTGCTCTATGTAAAACGCGAACTTTAACTTTAAATTAAATCACCGGTATGTAACGAAAAAAAATAACTTAATGAAATCAATTAAAATTAGGAATTGTAACATAAAACTAAGTATAATATAAAAAAATTATAAATAGAAAAAATACAAAATAAATTCCTATCTTATTCGCCATCTTGATGCCATCTCGGTCGTTTAATCCTTAAAAAATCCTACATAAATGTATACAAAAACTGCATTAATAGTAAGAAAAATTGGTAAAAACTGAGCCGATAAAACTATTCCTTAATAGTACGAAAATCATACGTTAATATATTGAAACACATAATTTGTTTTATTTTAATTTTGGACTACTAACGTTATAATATTTATGAATTGATTCATATAAGATACGAAAAATGTTATTATTTTAATGCTGTTAAAAACATTTGTGGATGAACAAGTTCTTATTAATTATTAACGTAAGAAATTATAGATACCATGAAATTTTTCATAATACTAATGAAATGTTACATATAAGTTTAGAAATTCATTATTTGTGTTTACGAAATTATTCGTTTGTAAGAAGAATGATAATTTTCGTAAATTTACTCAAAATAATTTATAAAATATAGGAATGGGTTCATAATTGATACACACAATACTACATAATATTTGTTTACAAAATAGGAATGTTAACTTTTGGGTCGTTTGACGAATAGATTCGTAAAATATAAACACAACAGTTTTAAAGAAAAAATATAAAACTAGAATTTCATAAAAATAAATATAATTTGATCAAAAATGTTGCTCTTTTTACAAAAAAATGTTAACATAAATGAAATGTTGATTAGTCCAATTAGATGATTCCTCCCATTTTGGTATTGTTGAGAGCATCTCAATACATTGTGAACTCACTATAAATTCTGCTGACAGCATCTTTGCATGGTGAACCGCTCGCCTTCTTCTGTAAATTCAATAAATTAATAACAATCACATGTACTATAACTTGCTAATTTTTGTTGCCTGACACTGATCCAATTACTTCAAAAGCGATTTTATTTCATGGTCTTCTCATGGTCTCAAAATAATCTCTCTCAGCCTAACGATTTTTCAATGTTGAGGTAGTCTTAGAAGCTGCATAACAAATGTTAATTATGAGGCGAACTTTTAAAAAAGCTACTCTTTTTAAATAGAGTCATCTTTTATTACCAATACAAAAAATTCGTTTATTTGATGTAATGATGAAATTGGATCTTTTCACACAAATAGAAACGCGACAGAATCATTATCATTACATTTATGAATTTGTTCGTATTATTAATTACCCCTGCAATTTCTCCATATTTACGAAAAAAATACGTCAAATTTACAATTTAATTATACAATACCATTTATGAATATTTTCATTAAAATTCAATTAGTTAAAGAAGTGGACGACGAATTATATTATTCACGTATCAGAGTACCTAATTCGTTAATATGACGAATAATAGGTGTTAAATATAATTTTCGTAAATAGTGTTATTCATACATTTTATGAATTGTTCATAAATGTATTTTTTTTAATAAAATAATGCAAGTTACACTAATATGCGAACAACAAGTGAATGTATATATTGCAATAAACTAACCCGTTTTTCATTTATGAACTGCGATTCGTACTATTAATGCACACATTTTCATAAATATTTTCTAAATTTTGTTGTAATAGTACGAATTGTGGTTAATGAACGCCATTCGTAAATAGAATGCACTTAATTTTTTTTCGGTGTCTAATTCAGCTCATCAATATTATTATTGTTAACATAAGTAGCGAGTTCCAACGCTATTATTGTCACTCGTCCTTTGTCTTTTAAAATTTAATTTTTTTGCTTGTTTAATATTTTTTTTTTTATAAAATTATTTTACTTTAAGTATTTATTTGTAATTCTATCAATTACTTTTATTTATTAGTAACGTAATAGATTTAAGTAACTTTATTATTAAAATTTTTTAAATTAGATTCATCACTCCTGGCCATTGGTTTTCAACCAAAATTTGTGCACTAACTCGCTAAATAGTATTATATATTTTTTAGAACTTCCTTAATTATTCATCACAATTTTTGCCAATTTTCTACAATCATCTCCTCCCCTCTATTTCAGTCCCTCGCTTATATCAAAAGCTAACTGTTCGTCAACTCAAGGTACAGTCCACCCAAAAAAAATTAGACCGCATATGAAAAAAACATCCACATGTAAACAAAATCAGCAGCAACAAGGTGTAAAATTACGTATATTCCAAAAAAAAAAATAATTAAACAATTTGCCAAAGCAATCGTGCACCACACCATATTTCATGACCTGACATAGAAGTGAAAATAAGTTTTCTAAACAGTCCTGATTAGTACGACCTATTACGATTTAACTAAATGTGGTGGATCAAATTGTGCCAATATTTTATGACCATTAACGAAGAATTATAGCTTATCACGTGTCACATCAAGTATTTTGAAGGTAGAGATATTAGTAGCAGCCTGTCGCAAGTTACCATAACCATATTTAATTTTAGACCATCATTTGCAACCCGTATATTATCCTTTATTAACTAAGATAAATATTTAGGATTTGTTGCATTATTGATTAAAATATTGTTTAAAACATACCTCCAGTCTTCCACCAATCCGCAAAGCATAAAAAATAATGTTGATGTTGCTAACTCTGAATTTCTTCCCCGACCGCATCATCATAAAAACCTTCAACTCTGTCTAAATAAATATTAACCGTCAAATCTTTTTGAATGTTTATTTGATCAAAACATAAAACACATATTTTTGATTGTGCTGACATATTCTGGACAACTTTTACTAGCTGGATTATTCTAATTTTGTTTATTCCTGCTGGTATGAATTTTATTGGAGACCATTTATAGATTGAAAATGTTGATGGCAGTTTTAATTTTAATTTATCTCTCGTAAATATTTATATGTGGAAGCACATTTATAAAATAAGGAGTCTAGTTTTTCAATATCACGATCAATATTTATCAAACTACCGGTTTTAATCTGAAGTCGGGTCAAGCTGTGCCTTATGTTGTTGTACGTGACCTGCAGCAATTTAAATTTTTCGGTGGTGTTCTGCAACTATTTTCTTTGGAGGCAAACTATTTTTTTTTAGATGTTTTTGAGAAGTATACGTTTGATTGTCCGATGTTTGGCAGTTGTGGCAATTAATTATATCAATTAATTTCAAAAATTCAATTTCTTCGCTGTCATTTTCCGTTTGAGCACTAGTGGTTCGAGTTAGTGGTGTGGATGGTCGCAGTGCACAGGGTTAGTAATAGCTCAACCCACTATAAAAAAAAAAAAAAAAAACAAGTGGTGTGGATTTTAATACGTACGACTGAAAATATGGGTTGATTTACTGGAGCAAGGTGTATCTTGGAACAATTCCATGAGAAAATCATGCTTCCCAAAATAATATCTTGGTAAACGATATAACACAAACTCAAAATAATTTTCTTCAAGAACTACGAATCAAGCCGATCAACTCAGAGAAAACCGGGAAATTGGTCGTATGAGGAGATTCCAGAAACCAATGATAAAATAATAACATAAGTGATTGTTGTAGAAAAGTGTCTATGGATTTAGGCGAAGAAAAGGTTGGTTTAAAAGCAGCACTGATAAAGTATTCCAACCAAAAGAATCAACCGGCCAGCACGGTATCGTCATCAAATCGAAAACCACTGGAGGATTCATCTAATAATTCCTCATCATAGAACAAGAACAATCGGTGATATCCCGAAACAAAATAGAGAAACTGGAGAATACAGCCAAAATAGTGGGAAAAACTAAATTGAAACCAATTGTTCGATCGCAGTAAATAATAAACTACCCGAGTTGAACGATTTTTAAAGCTTTTCCCCTAGATCAAGACATGTGGCGATACAACTGAAACCTGATAAAACACCTGTGTCGACAGCACACCTTTCCGCCGTTGATCCGCATCGAGATCACAGCACGTCAGTTAATAATATGCTTAAGCGAAATAAGCAGTACTTCCAAATGTAACAATTGAACAAAAATTAAACATTTAGGAGAAAATAAAATACTCCAGTGACAATATTGTAAAGGGTCGACATATATTTAAATCTAACACAAAGACAAACGATAAAATTTAAAACAACACAGCTTTAGATAAAAATAAAACCAGTGATAATGAAAATGAAACTAAACTCGAAATTAAAGAAGTTCAGAGACAAGGAAAATCTCAATGCAGGGGAAGAATTTAGCAGATAACAACATCCAAAATGAAAATAGTGAAATAAGATTAATAATATCAAGTAAATCTTCAACTGAAAATGATGAAAAAGAAGGCACATCAGCGAGATCTAAAGCAAATTCAATATCCGGTATATCTCAGGTATTATCCGCTACATCTACGTTAACGGGAGCAACTGAAGCAAAACCATTATTCTCACAATATGGCAACCGCACCGGACATAATATGTTACGGCATAGTTACAGCGAGTGCATGTAATAGCCCGGTCTGAATTTCTGTATATCATGCACTTGTAATCGTCATCACCATTTTCTAAATTCAGATACGAAAGCTCAATTATTGAATTTAAATTCCAGTTTAAGAAGGCAATAAGTTGAGTTTAAATTTAAAATAAAATTAGATATATTTGGGTCCGTCGTGCAACCATCAGCTAGCAACTTCAATATTAAGCAATATTCGTATAAGCGGATTTTCAAAATTCGAGGTTGAAGCTTAAAACGGTTAAATGTTCTTTAGTTTATTTCAATCTTCCAGCTGTTAATTTGCAATCTTTATTTCATACATACATAGAATTCCTGAAAATCCAAAGATGACTGGAAAATCGCAAAATATAAAATGTCGTTACAAATTCTTAGCTGGAATTTCAACAAAACCTTAAATTGAAATCTAAATTAAAATTTTTCGATTGAATTTTCTTAAAATAAAAAATTAAGCTTTTTGCTTTGCTTATTTATTCCATACTATACAGAAGTGTAATGTTTACATGACAGATTTCAAATCGGAAAACGAGTCATAGCAAAACACAAGGCTTATTTGCTTTAAATTAAAAGAAATGAATGAACTTTACGGGATTTTCAGCTCCTTCGTCGCCTTGTAACAGCTCATTTACCGCCCTTGTGACGTAAGTAACTATTAATAACTTTAAGAAAAAAAATTGTAGCAAGAATTTTTTATTGAAATTCCTTTCGGTAAAACGGGATCCTTCGGTTAGTTCCTTTTTGTTATTAACTCGTAATTAAATCTATATTGATTACAGTCAGTCAAGTAAGAGCGTGGTCGTCATTACCGACAGGTAATGAAGGATTTCGCTCTAATTCCTTTGCGAGCCGATAGAGGGAAGCTTTGTCCTTGATGCATTGTCAACAAAGATTCAGTTGTCGTTGATCTTTTGAAAGAGAATCACGTTAAGCGCCATGAGTGCTAAATACGCGTCGCGCTACGAGGCTGTGTTCCTTTGCACCCACCCGAAAGGTCCCAAAATGTCGCAATCAGCGGCTGCTAAATATATGAGAAAGTCGAAGGCATTTGTACATAAGTGGGTACAGCGATATAAAGTAGCTAAAAATGTCGATGATTTACCAGAACGTGGCTCGATAGGAAAAGTGGACAAAAAAGATGAAAAAAGAATAGTGAATCTGTTTTCGCGGAATCCTGGTTTAACACTGCGGCAAGGACAAGCAAAATTAAAGGCAAAAGGTTTAGATATATCCTACGAAACTATCCGAACCCATCTCCGTACTCATGACCTGAAATGGCGCAACACAATGAAGAAGCCTCTGTTGACTGGAAAACATGTGAAAAAGCGACTCGCTTGGGCGCATGAGAATATCGATAGAGATTTTGAAAATGTCATTTTTACTGATGAATGTTCTGTATGGGCACGTTTTGTCCTCACGCGAGCCTGGTCAACTTCCACCAATAGGCTTGTTCAGCGGACCGTAAAACACGGAATAAAGGTGCATCTTTGGGGCTGCTTCTCAAAGCAGGGATTCGGCACTTTGTACCTCTTTACCGACAACCTAAATGCCAAAAAAATGATTAAAACCTACAAAAAGGCTATACTGCCATCTGCCAAACGTTGGTTCATCAGCAAAAATGAAGATTGGATTCTGCAAGAGGACAACGATCCTAAACACCTCAGCGAGCTCTGTACTGAGTGGAAGACTCAATCTGGCATCGTTACATTGGATTGGCCGTCGCAGTCGCCTGATGCAAACCCTATTGAAAATGATGTGTGGGCATATATTAAACAGAAACTTCGTGGAAGACGCACACACACTTTGAAGCAGCTATCTTGCGATCTGGAGATCGTTGCCACTAGAATACGCCGTCAAATTAGTAGAAAGCATGCCTCGGAGATGTCAGGCAATTATCGACGCCGATGGTGACTGGACACAATATTAACCGAATTGCATCATCGTTTGTAATGTGTACAATATATTTATAAATATGAAAGTTTCACCAAATAAATTTTTTATAAATTAACCCGACCACGCTATTACTTGACTGACTGTACTTTCTTAAGCCATTTAGGTTTTTACACATTTTCATTAAAAAACATAACAAGCAACGAAAAAAATCAAGCGATTCGACGATTGTCGCATTAAACCTTTAATAAGACCGGTATGGGCGATGGGGCCGAAGGAGGGTTAAAAAACAATAAAATCTTAAACCCAAACATCTCTTCATTATACAAGCTGACATTCTTTTTTTTTTTTTTCAAGTAACTAGTACTTTCGGGCCTAAAGAAGTACTCTCTGGTGCATAGAAAAAATACTAACAGAAATACTCTTGTATTATCCCTGCTTAGACGAGCACGAAACGAAAACGAAACAGAACGAACGAATTGAATGTATGAAAGCATATGAGACCAATTATATAGACGAACGAAACGAAGAAATTGACTCATTTAAATTTGCTTTCGTTTCGTTCTTCCGGTAATTCACTATCGGTTCTGTTTGTTTTACTAACCCTTAAAATTTCGAATGTCAAAACGAAATAAGTATTGGTCGAACTCCCCAACGCAAACTTAAATGTCCCTGTTCGTAAAATCATCAATAATTTTAAGTACAAAGAATTTGAATTAGCAAATCACAATACATCGTTAATCATATAGTCCCTGACACAAAATAATACACAAAAAATATGAAAAGCTTTAGATGTTGTTAATTATCAAGTTTTATTTCAAGGACTGGTTTAAAACTAAAAAAATTATGCAAAATGACAAAAATTATGATCGATTAGTTTATATTTTGGGTAATATCCGCTAATATCCACATAATTAAGAAACTTTAGTTGTTTCGTGTTTTTAAATTATTAATTTTTACTTTATAATTTAACTTTTCAATATTTTGATTACTCATCAATAATAATTCTTGAATTATGTCCATAACGTGAAACAGGAAAAAATATTTCAACACACCAAAAAAAAAAAAAGAAATTAAATTTAACGCATAAACATTAAATCGACCATAAAAAACCGTAACTTTTTTTTCATTTTCTATTTCTGGTTTATGTTTTCTATGGTCTTGATCTTTTCTTATCAAATAAATAAAAAGATTTTTGTTGTAGAAGTTTTATTTCTTCCACAAATTTTCCGGTTACTTAAATTTCTTTATACCAAAGCAACAAATATTTCGGGTTTTCAATCATTGGCTTATTTAATTTTTTTTTTTTTTTGTTGGTTATTTTTCGAACTTTAAAAATGAAAATACGTAGACGTATGTATTATATATAAGAATATAAAAAGATCAAAATCCTTATAACGATATTATTTTATTTTTTTACGTCAATTAGTCGAAAGTCGTATTTATTGTTTACGTAATCTTAGGAAAGAAAACTTTTCTTTATTCGTCGTAAAAACATTTTTTTAGAGGGGGGTCTGTTTGTGTATAGAATGGCAAATCGTTTTCTTTTTAAGTTTCTCCTTCTGCAGGTGAAACACACATTTATTGAGATTTTTCTGTTTTTTTTTGTGATAGATTGTTTGAACTGTATGTCACAGTAACTTTACGAATATGTTAACTTAACTTTTAATGGTTTCTGCTTGTTGAACACACTAATGATTTTCAATGTCAATTGGATACCATGTTATTGGTTAACAATATTTTCTTGTTTTGTTTTTAATGAAGCCCTGTGTTGTTCTTATATACAATATAATTGGAATTTGAAAAATATGTATTTTGAGTGCTACAAAATATTCCACCTACTCGTATACTAAACAAATAATACACTTGACGATCAGGATAATAATTCAGGATATTAAATATACCATAACGTGCAATGAAACTGTATAATTTCAAATTACCACTCTAATACCTACATGATCCATTAAAAATCAATTTTATGAGCTAACAAATTAATATAATCAAATTGATTCCCTAGGAGATGTATGTATATTCAAATAGCTTTCAAAATAAATACACATAAAAATGATATCAAGCAAGTGTATATAACTATTAATTCCCATACAACTTGGCAATATTATTATGCGATGATATAAAATTTAGTTATGTTTACCATCGACAACACGTTGTTAAAAACTGTTTTTTAATTAAATAGAAACTTAAAATAAATTTAAATGTTCACCATTAAATAAATATTTACGTTTTATTCCAACAACAACAATAATTTAAATGAAAACTAATTATTTTTTATTGATTCCATTTCCATTAACATTTTTTTTTCCTTTTAACATTTAATTTTCATTTTTCTTTTTTCAAAATCAGTCACAAAAAATATTTTGAAGCTCATTTTTAAAAACTATTTTGTTAAATTAAATAATTGTACACCAAAAGCCTCTTGAGTAAACAATTTGTTGGTAATTAATTGATTTACTCGTAATATTGGCTATTGGGAGTAACTTTATTTATTTTTGGATATATTTCATGAACATGGTTTTTGGAGACAACACTATTAAACATGTAATGTTGACAAGAGACTGTAGCATGATATTGCCAATGTTAAAAAGCCTAAGTTTGTCTTTATTTTTGGTTTGTTTCGTTACTTAAGGTAAAAACCAAAAATGCATTCGGCTGAGCCAAGAATAAACTGTTGACAGACCGTTTATAACACATCTGTGATTTAAGACATTATATGATTTTTGTTATCCTGAAAAGCTCTGTCTACTCTGACTAATTTAAAAATAATTAAAACAAAGTTAATCAATTTAATTTTATTCCAAGGGTATGGGCGAAATATTAATTTAAAATTTGTAAACTTCCGGAATTAAATAAAGTTTTTTTGATTGGGAATAAGTAGAGTACATTTTGATTAACTTGCAGGTTTATCAATTTGAGCTTTCATCTGACCGGATCAATTTTGGTGTAAATTTGTGCACAAAGAAACTGTAGTAGAAAATTTATTTTAAATTAAAATAATTAATTTCAACAACATAAATTTTAACTAAAATTAAAAACTACAAAATAATAATTTCATTCTATCAATAAATACATTTAGCCATTTTAACAAACCCGTACAGCGTACCATTTCTATCGTCGCTTATAACCGTTATCACGCAAAACACCTACGGTAGTAAACCCAAATGGGTCAAATTTATTTATTTGTGACATTTGGGAAAAATTAGTAAAATTAATACCAGTCGATTGTTGTTAGCTTATAAAACTCTCTTCGCCTTTCGAATTGTTTTTCGTAATATGATGTCACACAATTTCCGAGTCAAGATTGGTTTGTGTAGCTTTTTTTGCAGGTTGCTGATTGGTGCAGGCCCAACTCTCGGTCTTAGGACTTTATAAAGTCTGGTTTGTGCACTTGGCAGAGGAACATTAAGCCATTGAGCCCCATTCTCAACAGGCTCATCCTCTATATTTCCCCCTGAGTCGTTGCTTGTTTCTGCTCTATGACCATTTACTGCTCAATATCTGCATTTTATTCAGTTGAAACGTACGGATTCGTCGGTTTCTTCATCAGATGTAACGTATGGTTGTGCCTCAGAATCAAATCATATATTAGGTTTTTTATTGATTTCGACTTATTTTGGCATTCTCTAAATCAGTTTAGAACTGCGTCCTCAGCACTATTGCATCGTTAAGTTGTTAGTCGCGGTTATAATGTC
Organism: Tipula vernalis; assembly: GCA_958295665.1. NCBI lineage: Eukaryota > Metazoa > Arthropoda > Insecta > Diptera > Tipulidae > Tipula > Tipula vernalis. The sequence continues at coordinate 432,175,638 of OY282558.1, forward strand.
GCATAACGAAATAAGACACATGCATGAGCAAAGCGATTTCAGCTGGTGAAAAATTGGTTATCGGTTTTAGAGTCCAAAGGGTACATTCTCAAAAACGAATATATGAAATTAGGTTATTGAAATTGTAGATCCCACTTGTGTATTTCTATTCCGTCCGTTGCCTAGTCGTGCTGTTTTGATGCTGATGACGCTTTTTCATTCAAAAAGAACTAAATGAAACCGTACGTTAAACGAAACTTAAGTGGAGTTAAGCGCATTTTCAATTATCGCTTATCCCGATTCAGACAAATAATTGAAAATGCCTTTGGAATTTTATCGGTTAAATTCCAAGTCTTTCGCAGAGCACAGCTAGTTGATGTAAACAAAAGCCGAGTCATCAGAAATACTTGTTGTACGCTGAACCACTTTTTGAGAGATTGCAACCAATCCAGTCATTACATTAATCCAGATAACTATGATACCAACGGACATTTGGTGCCTGGCTTGTAGCAAAAAAAAAGTTTCAGAAAAACAAGAAGCAAACATTTTCGGTATAGAAGTTGAATAACATGGAGCACCTGTAGGCAAGAAACTTTAGCCAGACGAATTCGCAAAGTACTTCTTCCATGAAGGGGAATCTCAATTTAAGTTTAATAACATTTAAAATTTAAAAAAAAAATCATTCGTTGAATGCAAAAATTATTGCGTTCCTCGTAGTTTGAGTTTTTTCATTGCTATAAGTGTCTTGAGTTGGGTATTGGATACTTTTAAAAAGAATTATCTGCCCGTTTTCGTTTTTGCATGGCTGGCTCCCCATCAGCAAAATCCAGGAAATATCGGATTAGTGTGTGTTTCAGTCATTGTGCTATTGCAATTCACTGGCCAGAAATTTCCCAAATGCTTTAAGTTCGTCACCGTGTTGTTGTTTATTACAATAAGTGATTCCACCGCAGCCCTCACACTTTCGGCAATGATATTGCGGCTGAATGGGACAAACTTATTGGAAATGTATATGTCACATACATATTGGAAATTCGTCGTTTTCGAGAAATATGTGAAGCCGGACAAATGCTAGATACAGCAATATTGCCAATACTGATGTCGCTCTCTTCAATATTGTACAATACCATTAATTTGAGTGGGAAATAAATACTTCTGCTTATACTCCGCCTTCAGAACAAATTGCATGTTGTATAAAATATCCAATTAATCGGGTGGAGCGCTGCCTGATCAGATTTGGGCTTTTTGCTTGCATAGCTGCAAAACTGAACACGAAACCATTTAGCCAAAAGTACGGCGCTTCTAAACTTCGAAAATTCCTCTAGCGACATCCCACAATTTTGTTTGTTCATGTTTGTTGCAGTATTGACTACCACTAGCATCCCACAGTGCTGGTTGCATAGCTGGACGCAGACTGGCTGAACTTTCGACTTCTCCCGTTTTTCTCAATACTTTCGTAAGTTTGCAGTCCTCATCGTACAAATTGTCATTGTTTTCATCAACAAATTCTTTTTCCAAATAAACCATTTCGATTTTTTTTTTTTTTTTTTGCTCCAACCTCTTTTTTTTTTACTCAGGTACGTGTGACAAACAATAAACGAGTAACCGCAGTCAGAACAAAGCAACACCAAATATTTGCCACTTTAAATGGATGTGACTTTTCGTTGCTCATATATGAATAAAGAGGACCAAAGAAACATAACTAGTTTGCTGAGTAATTTATGCGTCATTCAGCCGTGACAAATATTCGCCCAAACAATCAGTGGCAATTATTTTTGAGCAATTTTTAAAGTAAATAATTTCCTTTCACACGTAACAACAAATATTTTATATAGTTAGTATATATAGATAGTTTAGAATGATTGATTCAATGATTTTATGCATATTTTGTGTAAATGGAAAAAACCAGACTATGTATGTTATTGCGTATTTGGAATCGTACAAAAATTATGCATACAGTAAGATTTTCATACAAAATACATGAAGTTACAATTAGGGTTGCCAACTGGCTGGTTTTAAACCGGTCCAGTCGCTTTCCACAGCAATAAACCGGTTAACGGTCGAACAGTTGACTGGCAAATAAAATTACCGGTTTTCAATGTATTCTATAGATCAAAATTTTTTGTAGTGTCAGAATAAAAATTTCCTTAGTAATTAGGATTTATTACCAGAACCAGTTGGTATATAAATGTCATGCGTTAATTGCAAGTGTAAAAAATTTAGTTCAACAAAACAGGAAACAAAAATGTTTTTATTTCACCAACAACTTTTGGAGAAAGCTGAATAAATACCAAATTAGCTAAATGTTTTGAAGATCAATGATCAATTTACTAAAACGCAATATTGTCTAAAGGTCTATAACAATTTACGGTTGCCTATAAATATGTATTCATAGCAGCTATATTGAATCTTATTAAATTATCGAATAATTTCGAACATTTTCAATAGTATTGTTACGGCGACACCTAGGGTGTAATATAATAAGTTAAATTACTAGCTCAATGTTTTATGTACTAAAATGGAATTTTCCATGATAAAACTGTTCTAAATGTTTCTACACTATTCTAACTGGAAAAGTCATGAGCTTTCGAAGTCGAAATGGATTATTAGAATTTAGAACGCGGTAGTGTTAAGTTGTAAATTAGTGGTATTTGGTAAGCGATAGTGTAAATATTAAAAAGTGTTTTTGTGCGAAATAAAAAGTAAAAGTGAAAAATAGTGCAAATAATTTATATAAAATGATTTTGTGAATTATCATTAATAAATTGTGTTTGTAATAATTTTTGTGTAAAATACATAAATTCGTTGCTGATAAATTGAATTGATTTTGTTTTATTCACAAACCAGTGATACGAACCTTAATTGACAAGGCAAAGACGTAACACAATTATATTGTTCCGGCGACACCTAGGGTGTCATAGAATAAGTTAAATTAATAGCTCAATAGTTACTGTACTAAAATGAAATTTTCCATGATAAAACTTTTCTAAATGTGTCTACACTATTCTTACTGGAAAACTCATAAAATTTCTAGAAGTTTGGTTTGCGTATATAAAAAGGTGAACGAAGTCGAATTATTGTTAGTATTTGGTAAGCGATAGTTTTAAGATTAAGAAGGGATTAAAAAGTCATTTAAAAGTGTTGTAGTACGATTTAAAATTAATAAGTGTACAGTAAAATAGTATGAAAATTATGCAATGTGATTTTGTTTATTATTACAATAAATTGTGTTGAATAAATTTTTATTGTTCAATAAATAAATTCGTTGGTGATAAATTGAATTGTTTTATTTTTATTCACAATCCAGTGATTCAAACCTTGATTGACAAGGCAAATACGTAACAATATCAAAAATTCTTCTCGAAATTGAAAACTTCTCAACCAACTGTTTTGAATTAACTGTATAATAATCATGCGAGTTACATCAACGAGCAAAAAAATTTCGAATTATATTCAATGTTAATCTCGAAAATATAGAATAATATAGATATACAAAGCAACCCAATTCGCCTGTTCAAATTCACAGTATCTTGAATAATCCAAAAACCTGGAAATTTTGAGGAATATCGAAAACCTAAATAACCTCGAATAATTCGATCATATATTTGCAAACGTAACTTCGCGCTATTTAAATCCAGAAATCTGAATAGTTCCAAGAGTCTTGAGAAAAATGAAGAAAAGTCAAAAAATGTATCAAATTATTAATAATGTCTGTTATATAAAATTCAAGAAATTCCAAAATTACGGAGATTTTGAATTAAAATTAAAATTCTAGAATAATCTTGAAAAATCAATAAAACACTAACAATTAGTAATAAAAAGACATCTCAATTCGAAGCAATACAAAATCCCAAAGAAATATCTTTCTCGGAAGCATAACGGGAAGATCTCGCTTAATCTCTAAAATATTGAATAACTTCAATGGCAAAACACTTACGTTAGTCAATGCCGGAAATCCGGATTAATCCAAATATCTCAAAATCTTAGGTAACCCAATGCTTTTCGCTTCTTAATTTAATAGAATAATCTCAAAAAATCTATAAAATCTCGAATAATCTGTCTACATAAGAAACACCAACTCAAATCATTATGTTTGTCATTTGTAAAAGTCAATCAACCGTTACATATTTTGAAAACACCATAGAATCAGTAAATAAAAATGTGTACCAACCGTCACTACCAATACTAAGGTATGCCAATAACAAAGTGGAAAATAAAGGTGATGCTAATGATAAAGATTTAACTAAGTGCAGCAATCAAATTGACGACATCTCCAAAAAATAAATTTCGCAACATCGCATCGGGAAACACACCAGAAAAAGATTCTTGATAAAAAATGGAGGTGTGGCCAACACACGACTTTTTTTTGCCAATAGAGAATTTTGAGAAATTTTATGTTTTTTTATAATTTTTTAATTTTTTTAAAAAAATTTGTATTAAGTAAGCGCATCTAATGCCACCCTTATCAAGGTGTTGCAGGCGATTATTCAACTGAAACCATGCTCAGTAGATGATCACAAGAAGTTAGAAGATAGATTCCAGACCTGGGAAAAGACTTTGGAGCGAATAGAAAGTCTAGTTGCTAAAAATAGTTTCCTGAAAACTGAATGCAAGAAAATGGAAAAAAGGATAGAATTTTTTGAGCAACAACAACAAGGAGAATTCAATTGAAATAGTTGGAGTTTTTTCATCTGTAAATGAGAATTTAAATGAAACCATTTTGAAAATTATCAACAAAGGACTGAACGATTAGTGAACTCGAAATCGACTATATTATAGAAGGAAGACGTCAAATGGGAAGCCATCTACGTTCTAAAACGGTTAAAGCAGAAAAGGGATATAAATATCTTTGATGAGATGGTTTGATTGTTATAAATGACATGAATGACCTTGACAAGTTAAAATAATTTTAATTTAATTTTTTTAATTTTTTTTGTTGAATGTTAATTAATATATGTAATCTCTAATATGCTACCGGTAATTAGACCATTTTAAATGTGTTTTTATTAACACGTAGAAGTATATTAGTATTTACGAATAGTAATTCAACGAAACCGACTAATAGACAGAATTCTATTTATTTAATTATATGATTTTAATATGTTCCGAAGATTGAGAATTCAATCCAGTTTCGAACTGATGAGCTTATGATTATGAAAAAAACAATCTTCTCATCAGGCCGCGGCGACTGGACTGATTATACCTAATTTGTAAGAGAATTCATCTGTATTAGTATGATTCGCTAGTACTTAACGCACAGTACATTCTGTATATATACAATTTAAATTGTGGTGTAACCAGTCCAGTCGCCGCGGCCTGATGAGAAGATTGATTTTTTCATAATCATAAGCTCATCAGTTCGAAACTGGATTGATTTCTCTTACCATCTTCGGAACATATTAAAATCATTTAATTTAATGCTTAATTTTAATGATCAATGTAACTAAATTAACACGAGGGCAAGCATGTTCATTTGTAAATACAACATCATCATCTAGCTCTGATATTAAAAATACCTTTTGGATCATATGTACATCAAAATGCTGACTACGCTTTTTGCTCATTTTGTGTCATACAAAATTTTACTTGATATTTTATTCTTCTCCGAAATTTAAATAACAAGTGATGAGGTAAATTCTTATAAACTTAATAATTTTTAAATAGTTGATGGTTGTAACAACAATTATTCAGCTGGTGGTATAGTTGCTTATGTGAAAAAAGGTTTACCTTTTATTTTTAAAGTTAAAAATTAAGCTACTGCTCATATTTTGCAACTAAACTTTAGTTTAAATTCTGAAGAAATCTGTGTGGTTTGTGTGTACCGTTTTAATTTCCACTCAAACAATTTAAGTGTTATTAATTCAAAAAAACATAAACGTTTTAAAGTCTTTTTCGGAGTTTAATGATATTAACCAACACTACTCAATGATGTCCAGCTTTGGTTTAAATTCGCTGATAAATGTGGCTACTCGAATAACTAAACTGACAGCTACTTGTATTGACCATATTTTTCTTTGAACCTGTATCAAAATTACATCTTAATGCTGAGGTTTGGGACTTGCACCTTTCCGACCATAATTTAATTTCACAAAAAATTCCAATAGGTAGCACTGAAACTGCCTTAAATGATTTTCTTGGCATACTACAATGTACGGCGATTAACTTCATTGATTTGACAAAAGCTTTCGAAAGAGTTGATCATGAGCTTTTATTGTATAAGTTAAATTGTGCTGGTATTCGAGCCAGAGTTAATGATTGGTTCCGGTCTTATCTTCTGAACAGAAAAGAAACTGTAAATATGATTCACTGCGGCGTTCCTTAGGGTTCAGTATTCCTTATTTTTTTTAGACTTGAAACCATATATTATTGGTTTTGCCGATTACATTGCACTCACTTATAGAGGAGCATCAAACCAGTCAATTGCCTATCAAATCAATTACGACCTTTTAATTTTAAGAAAATGGTTGGATATGCATTTTATGGTTCTAAGCACAAGAAAACTTTAAATATTTAGGAGTTACGTTAGATACAAGACTTGGTTTTAAAAAACATATTGAAAATCTTCAACATTACATTTACGCTTGTAATAGAAAATTATATATTCTTCGCATGGTTTGTTCTGTGTCAGTTCTACTACAATTTTATTTCAGCCTAACTCAGTCCAAGCTACAATATGCTATAATTATTTAGGGTGGTGTTTATTCGTCATCTCTTCAACCGCTGCTAGTTGTGCAAAACTCGTATGAAAAAAACTAAACTCGTTCTTTCTTCGTAGTGGTAATCGTAGAATAAAATTTACGAGATATAATTTAAGGACTTTGAATAATTTTGAATATCCCTTTTCATAAAATTTTATCTATCTGCAGCACCAGTAATTTTTAATAAGTAACAAACATCAAAGAAATTATTGTTACGTCCAAATGAAATGAAGAATTGGTTGTTTTATATTACTGACATTGAATCTTTGTTTACAGTTTTAATTTAATGAATGACGATGAATTGAATATGCTAGCTATTTTGTAAATTTATTTTTTATTTTCCCCTTCTTTTATTTGTTGTACCCAACAACAAACATTAACTATTATCTAAGTTCATGATAGGGGGTTTCCAATACTGATCGTTTATGATCACAAAAGCCACCTAACTCCATCTATTTTAATTTAACATTATTAGTACTTTTTAAGTTATTTTGTCAATAATGTCTGACTTTTATATATTAAATTAATTATTACTTTACTATTGTATAATATATTTTAGTTTTTAAATATAGTGTACTGATTTTGTTTTAATTTAATGTTATGTAATTAATGGTTGGATGAATAATAATAAAAGATGTTTAAGTTTAATTGGTAATCATTGGAGGGACATCTTCCTTGAAGGAGTCTTCCCTACAATACACATGTTTAACCTTTGACCAATCGAAATGAAACTTCATATTTAAACTGTTTTTTGAAATTGGGAGCCGCTAGTGAATTTTAATAAATTCGGCCTAGCGGTAGTGCTTCTACAGGCGACGAAATGAAAGAAAATTTACTTCTCAAAATTCTCCTTTTATTAAGGAAATTCGTGTGTTGGTTCATTTCAATTGTTTGAACTGAAGTTTATTTTTTTACCTTTGGCTGGTCGAATCATTTTAGGAAGTTGGCAATCCTAGGCACAATTATGCCTCTAGTTATAGGGACGAGGATTAATAGAAATTTATTGATAAATGTTTATCTTGCAATAAATTGTCTGACCTAAACTTCTTTTTTATAAGCAAAATAGGATAATCCAAATGACATATGTAAATGAATTTGTTAGTTCAAAACACACAAATGGTATGGAACAAGCGACACAACCAAACCTGATAAAATGTTTAAATAGCAGTGAATTCCCTTGTAAATCATGAAACGAAATATAGCATTATACCGGATGATTTTTTTGACCTGATACACTCAAATACCTCGGAAAATAAGCACTATACGAAAAAAATGGTAAATATCAAAATTTAATTATTCCGTTGGGGAAAAACATTAGTGTTAAAATTAGTACCCTTCCTCCTCCTTGTAGGTGGGGCGGGGGTAACTTTATAACTAAAATATGAACCCCTATTTTAATATATACTGTTAAAGTTAGCCGAAAGTGAAGAGTCGATAATGCAGATTGTGTTAGTCCAGCCGAAAGTATAAACAATGGTAATGCAGTTTGTCTAATCCCAACCGAAAGTTTCCAGCCGAAAGTAAAAAGTCGATAATGCAGATTATGCTATAACATTCCAGCCGAAAATTAAAAATTTTGTAGTTATCAGCCGAAAGTAAATAGGATACATAGATTTAAATAAAAAATTTTCTAAATAAATTTACGTGTAAAACTTTGATTCGTAGAAAATATCGGAAAATCAGAAGAATATACAAAATTAGAATTAATACAAAATTTGTAAATAATCAGCCTCTAGAGTGTTATGTCTGGAGATGGATTCAATTGATGTGATTACTCAATAGATATCGCAAGAAAAAAATTCAGTTCAAATTTCCCGTGGGAAATCTCGGAAAATTCAAAAAAGTTTCCAGCCAAAAGTAAGAAATTAATGAAATAAATCATCCTCTAGAGTGTTAAATCTGAAAATGGATTGCATTGATGTGACATGTCAATAGCTATCGCAGGAGAAAAATTCAGTTCAAGTTGCTCGTGGGAAATCTCGGAAAATTCGATTTTCCAAAAATTTTTAGAAAATTTATATAAAATCAGCCTCGAGAGTGTTATATCTGAAGATGAATTCAATTGATGGGATTACTCAAATGCTATCGCAGAAAAAAAATTCAGTTCAAGTTTCCCGTGGGAAATCTTGGAAAATTCAAAAATGTTTCAAGCCGAATGTCGAATTTTAAGAAATTTCCCAAGAGAAGCTTGAACTGAATATTTTGCTGCGGTAGCTATTGACAAGTCACATCAATGCAATTCATCTTTAGAAATAACACTCTAGAGGCTGATTTTATACAAGTTTTCTAATAATTTTTGGAAAATCGAATTTTCCGAGATTTCCCACGGGAAACTTGTACTAAAATTTTTTCCTGCGATAGCTATTGATAAATCACATCAATGCAATTCATCTCCAGATATAACACTCTAGAGGCTTATTTTAGACGAATTTTCTAATGATTTTTGGAAAATCGAATTTTCCGAGATTTCCTACGGGAAACTTGAATTGAATTTTTTTCCTGCGATTGGTATTGACAAGTCCCGTCAATCCATTCCATCTCCAGACATAACACTCTACAGGCTGATTTCATTCATCCATTTGTTACTTTCAGCTGGAAACTTTTTTGAATTTTCCGAGATTTCCCACGGGAAATTTGATTTGAATTTTTTTCCTGCGAAAGCTATTGACAAGTCACATCAATGCATTCCATCTCCAGACATAACACTCTAGAGGCTGATTTATTTTCGGCTGGAATGTAAATAACACAATCTGCATTATCGACTTTTCACTTTCGGCTAACTTTAACAGGTTTTTTTATTACATATTCGGATTCTTCGGCTAAAAATACATAGGATTTTACTGCAACATTTTTTTCGATTCATAATAGATGGCGCTGTAATCGACGATATTCAATTTTTTTCGATTTCACCTACTGAGAACCTACGCAAACGGTTCTGCAATACGACTGCAATAAAAATACAACGGTTTCAATGTAAATACTCGAAGTTGGTCGTCAAAAAATGTATTCATTTTGAAAATTTTGAATAATTGGGAAAAGGGTGCTTGATTTATATGAGTCCCCTGGCCTGATCATCGTTCAATTAAATTAAGTGCTCAAAATGATGGCCTTCGACTTCAATGCACTTGTTAATCCGCATTTCAAATGACTACACAACTGAGAAGTGTGTCTGCTTGAATTTCAGCACAAGCATTTTTGATACGCTCAATCATATTCTCACGTGTGGTTGGTTTATGTTTGTAAACTTGGTCTTTGAGATAGCCCCACAAAAAAAAATTACAGTCAGTGCTTTTAGTGACAACTTAAACCGTTTCGATCAAAAATAATTTTGCAACAATGGATACAACTAGTTCGTGTAAAACTTTTATTGTTGATTTGTGAATTGAGCTGATTAAAAGATTTAATCATGTTGCAAGCTATTCCACACAGGGTACATTGTTTCTTCAGCAAAAAATAGGTATCGTTCCTACATAGAAAACTGAAGATTTCACCATATTATTTAAACCGTAAAATAATTACATTTGTTTAGTCCAATTACTATAAATAGTTTTTTGCTGATTTTCAAGACCATCATATAATTATCTAGTTTGTCACATGCCTAACAGAACTTGTAAATTAATTAAAAACAATTTTTTATTTATTTTTCCATAAAACATTACATCATGCTAATTTTATTGTTATTTCCCATCAAAATTAATTTACAAAAATTAATAGAAAAATAGCCGTAGGACTTAAGCACAACAGATAGATAGATAGATAGATAGATGATGGTACATGGGAAATTCAATTTTAATTATATGTATGTACGTATCCATTAAAATATTTTTTTAAATATATACAACATTATATATGATTTGATATCCGTATACTCGTACATCATCCGTATATATTAAATTTAGCAATATTTTGGCTAACACCGAACGGCAGCAACATCAATAACCATAGAAAATACATTGTTACCAATTAACGGTCACTAATCAAATGTTTAGTACGTGATTATTTTTTTTAAGAAGTAACAAATGACAAAAACAACAAAACATAAAATATTATTTTCGTGCTTCTACTTAAGCGCAATTTGTCATTGCAATAAGAGTGGCTTATTTATAACAAAAACAAAAACAAATAAAAATTACAACATCAAAAAATAAAAATCTTATAATTAAAACCAATTAATCAGAGTGACACAAACAAAAAAAATGTTTTATGATATATGGTTTTTAATTATAAAAAGGAAAAAAAATTTAATTTTAAATATCGTCGTTGTGAATAACAACACTCTGATATGTTTAATTTTTCTTTTGTCTTAGATATGTACATATAGATGATAATATATTTTATTACCATTTTACTCATCGCCATGTCATCATATACTTGCACTCTATGTGTTGGAAACGATAAAGGTTGTAAACATTAACATTTAATTTTTATTTTTTCTGTATCATCATCAATCAGTCTTACTTGCTTGTTAAATTAGTAGCGCTGTTAAATCTGGTTTGTATATATTTTTATATGCGGGTAATGATCCTTGTTGAACAAACAATAAACTTCTTCTAAATCTATCAAATTATTTTCCGTTTTTTTTTTTTTTGGCTTTGGCTTTGGATAATTGAAATTCAAAACTGGAAAAAATTTTCCAAAACAACCAAAACAGATTTATACTTAAATGATTTTTGCTCGCAACACTATGATCCCTGTTTAAGCTCCTTAATATCAATTTGTACCGAAACAAAAATTGAATTTGTACTAAAAACTGTGTTAGTTTTATGCTAGAATACTAATCAGTATCATAGAGAGAGGGGAAAAGAAAACAAAGATTTTCATTCCTTCATAATGCTTTGTGTGAAAAGTTTTCTTTCTTTTTGTGTATTTCTGTATGTATAGGGGGTGGAAAATTTGTATGCACAATAAAGAGGTTTGAGTAATACGTTGCTCTGTGTTTTGTTTTAATAGAATTTTGTAATTTAATAATTTTTGTTTCATTTAACAATAATTGTATAAGAAAATGAACTATATAAGAGTTTTTTTGCTATGAAGATAAAATAAATTGTTTGATACAAAAATGTGTTTTGCTTTCTCTACTAAATTTTATATAAGTGATTGTTTTGATTTTGGAAGATTAAGATGCAGTTTCATGAAAAATTCGAAAGTAAAATGAAAAATGTTATAGTGACAAAATAATGTAATTCATTAAAAGATAAGAAATTAATCTCATGTTATTTCTAAAATTATATAATAAAGTAGAACACTTTGTGTGTGTGTAGCAAAAGAATGAATGCAGGATGAGTTAAAGACAAATACAAAAATAAAAAATTTAAAAGATCACAAATGGTATAATTCACATCGAGTTGAACATACATTTTGTTTATTTTTGTATACAGAGGATTTTAATTAACTCTTTTTTCCTGGGGGAGAATAATAATAATATTTAGAAATTATTGCGCAGAATGTCAGTATTGTAACATATACGGTTCATGTTTTTTTTTGCGTTAATTACCCGCTGTAATAATCCATGATTTAAATTTTGTTTATTTAATATTTACTATTCAGCTACAACGGTTTCAATTGATTTTTGAGTTTGCTTCTTTGGTTTCCTTTAATTAGTTTACATTTTAAGGAAACAAACTTCCAATGGAGTTGCTTTAAATATGATGTTGAAGTGTCAACTGGGAGAATCGTAATAAAATCAACACAAAAGTTGTAAGTTATGAAGACAAAGATGAAATTAATATTTTAACAAATACGTGGTAAATTTTGGAGCACGAATTATAAACTCGAAACAGCAGTTGTATAGAAATAAAACAGTTTCACTTTTATGGTTTACAATAAATTTATTTACGGTCGTTACTCAACACTAGTTACAATAATTCTAAATTTTTATATTTTACAAAACTACTTACTAACGAAAAATATATTTATGTAGGATGAATGGTTTTCAGATGATATTGCGAATGAAATATAATATCAAAACTTTCTTTTAATTTCTTTATTATTTCAACTTGAACTATTACAACAATTTGAGTAACTCGGCTTTGCCGTTCACACCCTAAGAGTATTCGTTGTTAACTAAATCATTTTCCTCTGTTTCTTTATACAAAAAGTTTGTATTTAGTTGTGTCGGCGTTTATATTCACATTGCATTCGGTTGAGTTGACGCACATTTCTACATTTCGGCTGTCCTGATCTGAATCTTCTGCCCCAGAAAGTAGTTCTTCATCATACTGACCGATCCAAGGCTTAATATTGTCACAACTGGTAGTAGTTTTAATCGGACCCTCATATTCTCCGACCTTCTCAACTTCGTATCTATCGTTGCTTTTTGCTTTCGTAATCTTATATGGACCGAAAAACTTTATGCGTAATTTTAACCTTGGTCCGAATTGGGTGCGACGAATTGCGACTAACTCCCCAATATTATACGTCTGTGGCGCCTTCCTCTTTTTATTATAAGTCCTTTTGTTTTCTTCTTGAATTTTCGCGATGTTCGCTCTCGCATTCGCCCTTAATTTATCTCTGTCGCCCATAAACTTATTTATCATTTCCTCTTCAATGATTTTCTTCAATTGTAAATCTTCGGGTAATCGCATATCTTTCCCGATTAATAATTTAAACGGAGACATACCTATACTTCGCTGGTAACTAGAGTTTAGAAACATTTGTATTTTAGGCACGTATCGGAACCATTTCGACGGATTCCCAATTGAAAACTTTGTTAGCATTGGAATAATTATTTCGTTGATACGTTCCACTTGTCCATTGGCTCTTGGAACACCCGTTGTTATAACAGAATGTTGAATATCCCGTTCATCACAGTATTCTTTGAAAACGTTGGCCTTAAATGCTGCACCATTATCTGATACAATCCTTTGAGGATTCCCAAATATAAAAGAATGTTTTTCTAAACACTGTATAGATTCCTGAGCTGTAACTGTTTTGGTAACGTAGACCCAGACAAATTTAGTGAAGGCGTCTACAATAACAAAACAGTACTGGTACCCTTTATTGGTGGCTGACATCGGCCCTAGATGATCAATGTGTAGTGTTTGTAGAGGTGCATCCTGCTTATCAATAGGATGTAAGAACCCTTCTTGTTTTCCTCTTTTCCTCTCAGATAGTATGCAGGCTACACAACTGTTGATTACTAGTTTAATTTGTTTTGAAACATTTTTGATAAAGTACTCTTTACTGAGTATATTTTCTATCTTAGCCGCCGCAAAATGTCCCCTCTCATGAACACTCGTGATGATCTCCCTTTGCATGCTATGTGGAACCACTAGTAAATCATAACCATCTTTCTGTTTATACAAGACCTCGCTTTTCAAATAATAGTCACCATAGGGTTGATCTTCACACAATTTAATTATCGGCGTCAAATATTCGTCTTCACGCTGATTTCGTTTTATTCGATACAATAAATCATTTGAACATACCATAATCACTGCATTTCGACTTAAAGCGTCTACATGTTTCATATTGTTGCCTGATCGGTGTACCACCTCGAAATCGAAGTCTTGCAAGAACAAAACCCATCTTGCCACCTTCGTTGACGGGTTTTTGTTATTAATTGTTGTTGTGAAAGCTTTGCAATCAGTTACAACCTTGAAATGAATACCTTGCAGATATACTCTGAATAGTTTTAAGGCGTTGATAATCGCTAGTACTTCCAAATCATAACTGATCAATTTTTCTTCTGCCGGACTCGTTTTCCTACTAAAATAGTAAACGGGGTGTAACTTCAAATCTTCCATGTCTTTTTGGAACAGAATTGCTCCAAAGCCGGCAGCACTAGCATCTGTATGCAATTCTGTCTCAGCTTCATAGCGAAATATGTTTAGTACTGGTCTTCTTATTAATTTTTCTTTTAGCTGATTAAAAGCGGCTTTTTGTTCTGGTCCGAAAATAAACTTATTATCTTTTCTCAATAGATCACTAATCGGTTTCGCGATGATACTATAGTTTTCAATAAATTTCCGGAAATAACCGGTAAGTCCCAAAAACTGCTGAATCTGTTTCACGGTCGTTGGTACTGGAAACTTCTGAACGGCCATAATTTTATGCTCGCCTGGTTGAATTCTTCCATTTTCTATAATATGCCCTAGGTACGTAACCTTTGCTTTAAGAAACTGGCATTTTTCCCAATTAATGTTCAGTCCATAGTCTGCGGCTAATTGTATGATGACCTTAAAATTGTTAAAACCATCGGTTTCATCCTTCCCTAGTATAATCAAATCATCCATGTATACTAGTACAATTCCTTTTTGAATGGCTTCTCGGAACACGTCATTGATAAATCGCTGAAATATAGCAGGTGAATTGCATAAACCGAATGGCGTTTTCAAAAATTCATATTGGCCATCGGGAACTACGAATGACGTGTATTTATAGCTGTCTGAATGCATTGGGACATGGAAAAATCCGTTTTTTAAGTCTATCGTGGAAAATATTTTGGCATCTTGTAATTTATTTAGCTGATCTTCGATTAATGGAAGCGGATATCTGTCCTTTATGATTTGCTTATTTAACTTCCGGAAATCGATGCATAATCTGGTTTTCCCATTTTTCTTTTTGACCAACACTATTGGGCTTGAAAAATCTGAGTAGCTTTTCTGTATTATACCTTGATCGAGCCAGTCCTTTATTATTTCATCCACAGTAGTTTTGTCGTGGGTTGACATCCTTCTAGGGTGATGATAAATTGGCATGTCTTCTTTCAGAACTATCTTAAACGATATATTTGAAGTTTTTTTAACTGTCGGTTCATACGAGTTTATAAGAGCAATTAATTCGTTTCTTATGGTTTTATTTTTGATATGAGAAATTTGTGGTTCTGGACCATCGATGTCCAAATTAATATTAAATATGTGTGGAAGATCTTCAACCATGAACTGATTTTGTTTTCTTTTTTGTAAGAACTTGACACCTTCGTCGTTTATCACCAATTCTGCTTGTGAAAGTAAATCATTGCCTAATACCATAGGAAAGTCTATTGATTTATTTGACACAACATGGACTTTGGTTGTATAAATCTGATCATCAGCTTTAATTCTTGCGGTGAAGTTTCCAATCGTTTCAACTTTTGCATGTCCCAAACCAACAAGTTCTATTTTCTCGTCATTCAAATTTATATCTTGGAATTTTACAAATTCATCCGATCTTAATATGTTAACACTGCTGCCAGTATCTATTAAGGCTCTCATGTTAACTTCGTTAATTTCAATATCTTTTAAATTACGATTTTTTATTGTTGTGCAAACTAATACTTTCTCTGGACATGTTAGGCTTTTATGCCCAAACTTATTACATTTAAAACATTTTGGTTCTTTAAATCGGCATTCTTCGGTTCGATGATTTCTATATCCACAATTTGCACATTTTGGTTTTCGGTTTTGCCTTTCTGTATGATCTGGTTCACCTTTAGGTTTGGACTCTACTACTGGTCTATCTGTAGGTTTCTTTTTATTGGCTGATAGTTTTAGTTGTAGTTTTTCATATACTTCTAATTTCAATTTAAACTCTCTTATTGACGTAGCACCTAGTAATATCACTTTGTCTCGTTCATCCCCCTGAATTCCCTCGATTATGTGGTATATTAAAGACTCTTCATCGATTTGGTCATTTAAATTAGCAATTTTTTGCATAGAATAAACATATTGTTTATAAGTCTCCGTACTGAGTTTCTTGCGATGTCTTAATTTTTCGTTGACTTCCGCTACACAGAGCGTTACTCTAAACTCCTCTAACAGCAGCTGTTTTAACATCTCCCATGTTTCTAAATTTTTTATAGAACTGATATATTCTCTGGCTGTTGACTTCAAAAGTCGTTTAGCATTTACTAGCATTTCAAGTGGAGACCAATCGTACATTTCACAATAACTTTCGTAGTTCTCTATCCAATTTTCCACCCCAATTTCACCTTCGCCCTTGAAAATTTCCATGGCGTCTTCAACTTCTCGAAACTTGATATGATGCTTGTCACAATTTGAAAACAATGTTTTATTCTCAATTGTAATATCCTCATTACTCGAAGTTATTTTTTTTCTATCATGTTGAGATGGAATTGTAGTTTGATCAAGATCATCTTCTTCGTCAGTATCTTGAGTTGACTGTTTATTCCGAAAATGATCTCTTAATTTAGAAATAACTATTGCGATTTTCCCCTTAGAATTTACCCCAAGAGATTCAGCATATTCTCTGACTTCTTTGGAACTCATTTTAATTGTTTGATCCATTTTAATACGTTGTTTGATATTTTCCCCTGGAGTTTCCGAAATAGTTTATTTTTTTCGAACACACTTTGTTATAATTTCAATGCGCCTAAATGTGTTTTTTGGTGAATAAACCTATAGGTTTGTTTCTTTGCTGTTTAGCTATTTGCCGCAAGGCGCGTTGTTATCACTTAAATGGTTCCTTCACTACTATTTTATTTTAATGCGACGCGTCATTCATTACTTTTTGTTTTAATGCGACACGTATTCCAGTTTTATTAACTTGATTTAATTTATTTAATCTGGCGCAGATCTCAATTAGTTTATTAATCTTTTATTTTTTATTTATTTATTAAATAATTTTGTTCTGTTATTTTTATGTTTTAAGTAATTAATTTCACTCGGTATCAAAATTGTTTGCTTTTAACCAAAAATCAATCCCGGTTGAGCTTCCAAAATGTAGGATGAATGGTTTTCAGATGATATTGCGAATGAAATATAATATCAAAACTTTCTTTTAATTTCTTTATTATTTCAACTTGAACTATTACAACAATTTGAGTAACTCGGCTTTGCCGTTCACACCCTAAGAGTATTCGTTGTTAACTAAATCATTTTCCTCTGTTTCTTTATACAAAAAGTTTGTATTTAGTTGTGTCGGCGTTTATATTCACATTGCATTCGGTTGAGTTGACGCACATTTCTACATTTATTATGATTTTGTTATTCTTATAATTAATGAAAGAAGAGTAATCGGATTTATCGCATAAAGAAATGTTATGTCTATGACATAACAAACATATTATCGTAACTTGATGAAATTATGATGATGATTGCTTTGTTGAGATTTGCGTCGTGGAGGTCAACGGACGTAACTCCCCCCCCCCCCCCGCCCTAAGCGGTGTGCTTAACGTTCGTTTAAGGACAGCAGGTGATTTAGTGTCTAGTTTTGGTATTGCCAGTTCTATGTGAATCTCCCTTTCGGGTTTTTTGTTGAGAAATCTTTTTACTGAAAAATTTAATAAACTGATTATGGTTAATATAATGATGCTGCTGATGAAGATATTCCTTTGAAATGAGTGGCTTGCTGTGGCTGAATGTAATATTTCTATCTTTTTATTATTGTGGATTGTCCAGTTTTATAGCGTTGTTAATTTTATTTGTTCCTGGATGTCGTTGATAATGATATCGTTGTATTCGTAACTGTCTAAGTTGATGATATGTAAAGGTCTACTTTAACCTATTATAATCCTTGCATTCCCTAATTTAATGGGAATTATACCCCTATTCACATCGTAGTCTATTATTTCCATTTCTTGGGATGTAATGAGTTTACTGCACCTGCAATAAATATTTGACTTTAGCTTTGTGCACTTTTCTTTTGTTAGTTGTTAGTGTTACACGGTTATTTTTTTTTACGTGGTGTTTTTGAAATCCGGGGCTTAATTTATTCCTTCTGTTATCCTTTTCATAGATGGTTTCATTTTCAAGGAATATTTTCGGTTCTATTCTATTTTTATTTCTCTGGGTTATCAATTCTTCTTTTTCTTTAGCGTTTCTCATATGAATTAAATTGTACAGTTGTTCACAGTTGTTTTTGTGATCTTTCAAATATTCGTTTGAATTTTTATCCGGAAGTTTATCTCGGAAAATTTCGGGTTTTGAAATATGTCCATTCTTGAGTCCGAATGGTGTCATCTTAATTGTGGAATGTATCGAGTTTCATTCATACCGGAGAGTTTCCCGTGGAGGCTTTGGGTGTGGTTAGATAAGTTATCTTGTACATTTCACAAAACTGTTTGAAAATTATAGAAGTAAATTCAACTCCTATATCTGTTACCAATTTTTGATATCATGCGCAGATATGAAATTTTTCATTAATTTAACTACTTCTAATCCATCTGAAGTTACCAAATGCTATGCTACTGCAAATTTGGAAAACTTGTCTAATATTGTTAGAAATTTTTTATTATTAATAGCAAATATATTTATATGGATTATGTCTAATGGTTTCTTTGGATTTTCAGTTACTTCTAATTTTATTGGTTTGACATTCCTACCGTATTTTAATGTTTGACACATTTGACATTTGTTTATAATTTGGTTTATTAAATTTTTCATCTTGGGGAAGTAAACATTTTATTTTTAATTGTTCTAAATTTTCACTGATACCACGATGATTTCCTTCTTGGTGTTGTTTTGTTATTACGTCCCTTTGTTGTAGTTCGTCTACGATGTCTTCTACTAGCACTTTGCTTCGCACCAGTTTTAGATTGAAATTAGAAAAGTGTTTTTCGTGAATTTTATTCATTAGCTTAAAAGTACTTTCGTTACACGCTATTCCTATGAGTTTACCAGGTATTATATATTCATTAAATACTTGCATTAGTTTTTGCTCATCAAATTTATTACTTTTGATAAGATAGCGTCTTTTTTTGCGGTAATAGATTTTAAAGGATGTTTCTAAATGTAAGTATCTGCTATCTAATTCTAATATTATTTGTGTATTGAATTCATTGAGAACTGTGTTGGTAGTCTGTATTTCGTCTTTTTTGCAATTGCTCAATGTTTCATCTATTTTTTCTGAATGGGAAGATTCACTATCAGAATGAATATTTATTTCTATGATTTAAGGTTCCAATCGAGATAATGCATCAGCATTGGTGTTTTTGGTACCTTTTTTATACACGATGTCATAGTCATATTCCTCAAATGTGAGTCGCCATCTTACCAGCTTTGAATTGGGCTCTTTTAAAGAACTATTTGGAATTTATTCCCATACAAATATGGCCTAAAATATCTTACTGACCAAACAATGGCTAAGAGCTCCTTCTCTATGGTAGAGTTGTTTTGCTCTGTTTTAGTCAATGTCCTGCTTGCATAGCAGATTGGCCTTTCCAAACCAATTGCATCTTGGGAAAGTACGGTACCAAGTCCAACGTTACTTGCATCTGTTGTTAACACAAATGGTTTAGAAAAATCCGGATATTGAAGAATGGGTTTTTGACTTAGCAATGTTTTACATTTCTCAAAACAATTTACATACTCCGGATTCATAATATTTTTTTTGTCTTTCTGAAGGCATTCTGTCATGGGCTTTGTCAAATCTGCAAAGTCCTTAATAAATTTCCGGTAATATCCCAATAAACCTAAAAATTACTTTATTTGTTTCGGCGTTTTGGGAATAGGACTAATTTGATCGAACTGACGATGTGTCCTAAAAAGGACACTTCTTTGTGCAAGAATTCGGACTTATCCAACTGCACTTTCAATTTATTGAAAACTTAATTTAGATTACTAATATGCTCTTGAAAAAAGGTGGAAAAGACAATGATGTCGTCCATATAGCAAAGACAACTTTTGCCTTGCAAATCTTTAAGAACGTTATCCATCATTCTTTGGAATGTGGATGGTGCGTTTTTCAGCCCGAATGGCATACGAATATATTCGTAGTGGCCATTATCGACCGTAAATGCTGTTTTTTGAATGTCACAAGGATTCACTTCGATTTGTTGGAATCCGGATGCCAAGTCAAGCGTTGTGAAATACATACATTTTCCAAGCTTATTCAGGATCTCCATTATATTCTGAAGTGGGTAGCGATCGTCTACTGTTTGCTCATTGAGCTTACGGTAGTCTACAACGAGTCTCCATTTGGGTTTCCCACTTGCGTCCGCTTTTTTTGGAGGGATCCAAATCAGTGAAGACCAAGGTGAATAACTTGGCCTAATTATCCCCTGATCCAACATTTTATCAATATGTTTACGTACTTCCTCTTTGTGGACATACGGATACCTATAACGTTTCGTGCAGGTTTTTTATTGTGAAGATTGATTGGTAAAGGTCAGTTAATCTGATTGGTAAAGATCAGTTGGGATTTAACATAACTTGCGTAAGTCTTATGTCTCTTCTAAGTTCAAATGAGATGTGCGAATTAGCTCAGAAATATCCTTTGATTGGTTAGTGTCGTTGCTCGTTATAGAAGAATGATTAATTTTAATATTATATTTATCTTGTAACCTTTCAACTTTTATAGGTTGTTCAATAAAACATTTTTGTTCTGTATTTGACCAATTAACACATTTAACTAAAGCGTACCAATTTGTTGCTTTTTTATATACCTTCAGGTATAACGAGAAGTTCGTGTATGTGGATTGGTTTAATGTAAACATCGCCCCCTTGCATATCAACAGGTATTCGCATAGTTATTTTGCTTCTGGGCGGAACTGTATAATTTTAGGATATAAGATTTGGTTTAAAAAGTCATCCCACGATTGCACCGTTAGTAGTTAAAGTAGATTAATTCTAATGGTTTCCTAGTTTTAAACTCCATGAGACCATTCACTGTTACTTGATCAGTTATTCGATGTTTTTGAAATAATGTATTGATGGTTACTGACGGAATTTTTTGGATCCGTGAAGGATGTATATACTTTGGATCTATAAAAGATTTGTTTGCTCCCGTATCTATGAGCATTTTAAGAATTGTTTTATAGGATTGAGTTTAATATGTATGTAGGGTAACATTGAAGGTTGGTGGGTGTTCAAATGTATATAGCCTAAGGGGTTTCCGAGGCTGGTACCTAAAAAACCGAGTCATCTACTTCGTAGTAATTCTCATCCGGATTAGGAATTTCGGTTTGAGGAATCGCATAATCTAAATTTGGAAAGTAATTTTGATCGTTATTTACTTCCTGATCATGGTGAAAATGCAAGATGTCATTTTCTATATTAAACAGTTCTTCGCTTTTGAACTTTGGGCCGGTGGGTTGAGAACAGTGTTGTTGTTGTTGTTGAGGTTTATTATAACCAAAGTTTAAATTATTAAACCGCGTAGGTTGAGTAAATTTATTTTGATTTGATATGGTGTCCATTGATTCAATTTTATTGTAAGGTAATTTGGGTGGTGGTCTTTGGAAGGGTTTATAATTTTGATTTTGTTGATAATTCGGTCTAGGTTGTGGAAATTATTGTGAATTTTGGAAAGATCTTTGATTAAAATAATTTTGTGGTTTGTCGAAATGCGTCATTAGCAATCGGGGTTGTTGGTTGATATATGGTCGTCTATCAAGTTTAGGAAAGGGTTGTCGATATAACATCCGATTAGGAGTTACTGCAGGAACATGTGTCTGCGTTTTATTTTTATGATAATGCTTGTTCTGTTCTGTCATGCATAATGAGAATGCTTCATTTATTGTTTTAGGCTGCCATGCCCTGATCATTGAACCGATGGGTTCCTTTAGCCTAGCGAGAAATGTGGATAAGCACATCTCACGATACAACTGTTCTTTTGCAGGTTCACTGTAAGATTTGCTCGAAAAATTGTTTGTTTCGTTTGTTTCAACCTCTGCAATCTTTTCTGGGCTCAAGGCACTCCCAACTCTTTCACCGTTCGCTTTTGACATCCTACCTCACATTGCATTACTTCATTTCAGCCTGTAGTACTGATATGAATGGTGGCGGCACTCTGAACAGGGGGACATAGCTGTGTTCATTTTCATCACCGATAGTAATCAGATGATAAAAAACACGTCTTCCATCCCGTCCCTATCGGGATTCGAATCCAGTACCTCCCGTTCCAAACGCCACAGCCCACTGTGCCGTTTGGTCGGTGAAAAATGGTTTTACAGATTGAATACATAATATGTTTGCTAAATGTCACAGTTTTAACTAAGATAATCTGTAGTAGATATACTTCACATTATCATCCCAAGGAATTTGTTTGCTATTAATTTGTAAACTCCTATTAGAAGGAAATGTAGAGTTGCGGCGCCTAGTCAAGAATACTTGTGTTGATTCAATGAGTTTTTCACACATTTTGAAAGCATTTTCTATTTGGATTAAGACAAACTGTGCAATTTTCAATTTCTATTTTTAATATCTAACAAATTGTTTTGAAGTCACTAGGTTCCTAAATATGTCCTGCTTAATTTCGATTTAATTTGAATTCTATTTTGAAATGGAAAACTTTTCTTAATTTCATTGCATTTTAGTGCGGATATTACCTGCTTTGATTTCTACAAAATGGTTTGCTGATTTCGAGAGGATTTTCGGAAAATGCAGCATTTTCTTGAAATCCTTGAAAAATGTCATTTATATAATCTTTAATTATCTTTATGTTATCCAAGTTGTAAAGATCCCGGAATAGAGTAATATTTTTGGAAATCATATATTAGCTTTACAGTATAATTTTGAGTTATTTGTAATTTTTTGCAGTAAGTATTCGCACAGGTTTCCCAGACAGGTGCTCCAAATATAAGTTTTGCTCGAAAAATGGTTTGTTTGTTTCTAACTCTGCAATTTCTTTTCTGGGCTCAAGCCTCTCCCAACTCTTTCGCCGTTCGCTTTTTATGTTCGAGGACGTATGGCTATAAGGCCGTTTTGCGTAGACCACCTGCACATTGCATTGCTTCATGCCAGCCTATAATACTGACATGAAAGGCGGCTGTACTATCAACAGAGGGTCACAAAAATGGAAAAATCGGCAATACTGTTTTAAGGAAAATGCTGAATTAAATCAGTTAACTACTAGGTGGTATATGGCAGTATAAGGCCTGTATTATATTACCACATTTCTACTTTTTGACATAAAAGTACGATAACAGAAGGAACCATATTGTTCACGATAATTATCAAAGAATGAAACAAAAGCGAGTCGATAGTTGTGCCGCGCCAATTTCAGCAATTACAATTCTGTGGTCCCAAATCAAAAGGGCATAACTCTAAAAACCTAATTTTTCAGTAAAGTGGATAAAAGGTTTAAATCAAGTTGCTTCTTTATTTGAATGACTAGGGTGTATGGTATATTTACAAATTATAATAAGACTCAAAATACGTGGAATTCCATTTCGTGCCGGGAACATCGTTGAATTACTCAGTTATGCCCTTTTGAAAAAAATAGAAATTTAATATTATTTGAAGAGTCAGTTTTACTTAAAAGGCTTAAGATAAATGTCATTACTTATGCCCTTCTGAAAAAGACAAGAAATAAAAAATACGTCAGTTATCTCATCTAAAAGATTTTATTTAAAATTCATTCATATAATTAATAAAAACAATTAATTTTCTCTTTTATATCTGGATTAGTATTAAAGACCAAATTATTCTTCATCACATAGCCTTCTTTACCATTTTACGAGCACGATATGCTAAAACAAATATAAAATATAAAGGGCTGAAACAGCATGAGATAATCAGAAATTCGGTCCTGAAAATTAATTTAACCCTCAAATAAATCCTGAACTGAACCTCTTAAGTCAATCTTCAGCTCAACCTCCAACTCAATTTACAACTCAACTTCCAATGCAATCGCAACAAAATCCTAAAGGCAATTATCAAATTAACGGCGAAGCCAACCCATAACTCATTTACCAAACCAACAACAAATCAACCCTTAATCTAAAATGAATTCAACTCTTAAATAATTCCCCAACCGAACAACTCACTTAAGCCCAATACAAGCTTACTTAGCCCTAACTCAAATTTAACTCAATTTTGCTTGAACCAAATCTCAACCTCCTCCTCAACTCCATACTTAACAACCAACCTAATCACAAAATCAGCTTGATTCGAAAGATACATGCGTGTATAAACTCAACTCAATCTAACCTACCACTGAACCCTAAACTTGACCCCAAATTAATCCCTAACCAACTTCTTACTAGAATCCAACTCAATTTCAACTAAAACCATATTCGCCATAATACCATAATAACAACGTACAATCATACCAACGTACGCTGGTCATACCATCATAACCTTAGACAATCGTACCATCATACCATAAATAATCTTACCGTCAGTCCACCGTTCTTTCATAACACTATCGTAACATCTTACCATCCAACCGGTATACCATTAAACAGTCATTCCAGTATACCATGACATTATTATATCATCAAACCATCTACCATAATATCATCATACCATCATACCGTCATACCATCATGACATCATACTATCAAACTATCATACCATTATACCATTATACCATCTTACCATCTTACCATCTTACCATCACACCATTACACTATCGTACCATCATACTGCCCCGCTACACATCCATATACATCATAATATTATACCATCATACCGTCATCACCATATCGTCACTATTACCATCACCATCATTATCACAATTACCCAGCACCGCTAAAAGTATTATGAACCAAAAATCAACTGAATTTTTGAAGTTTTTGAAAATCCTAGATAGTAACTTTGGATGGAAGTTTGAGAAATTAACAGTGACTTTTATTAAGTCTATACAATATTTGTGTAAAGTTTGGTTCAAATCGGTCAAAGCATGTGGATTCATTTAAATATCAAACATATATACTGTACATACATATAAACATCTATTGTATAGTTGTTATATCAACTGCTCAGTAAACCATAATCCAACCCCAACTCAACCCTAATTCAATCCGCAAACGAAACCTAACTCAACCCTTAATCCTCAAACCAGCATATAAATAAAATTGGTCAATTGCTCACTATATCATAATCCAACCCCAACTCCACTCTAACTCAACTTCAACTCCTAACTTAACCTTCAACTGAACCCCAAACTTAATGCCCAATTCAAGGAAGGTCGATCTTTTTTGACATACAGATTCCTAAAGCTTTTGAAGTTTCTGCCTTGACCATAAAGACAAATTAACGAAAAAAAATTGCAAATTGGACCAACCATTCTAGAGATACCAGGGGGTCAATTCTCGTTCTATGAAAAAACCTAATGAAAAAAAAGTTTTCATTTTGATTCCATCAAGTCTTTTTCATTTATAACATTTCACACAACGACAATAAGCGATTCTCGATGTCCAAATGAAAAAGAATCGTGAGAAAAACGCTGAATAAGTTATTTCTATAGTAAGCTACACTGTAAACACATATTTTTTCGAGTTTCATGTATATTTCCGCTAGCTTATACAACAATTGGTTTAAATATTAGCTAATTAAATGATAAAGTAGATTTAGTTAATCAGTTTTTGTCATTGGCTGTCAAAATACAAAGTAAATTATAAAATTGACCAAATTATTTTTAAAACTTAACTAAATTAATTATTTGGAGGCTTTTCTTAAATATACGGAATAGTTTTTAATAGATTTACTTATTAGTTAAGTTTAAAGTGAATCATATTATAGTTTCAATGCACATTTAATGGTAAAAATACAAATTTAGTTTTTATAGAATTTTATTTCCATATTTATGATGTTCTCACCGCCAAGATGGTCGGTGAGAAAGTTTTATTCATATGAAAAGATTTTGACGTCATTTTTCTCCTTCTCATGGAACATGAATCGGAAATGTGTATTTCTCACTGAAAACACTTTTCATTGTACTTTTCATAGAACGAGAATTGACCCCCAGGGGTACAAATATCCAGACAGACGTATGAATTTTTTTTTTTTTTTTGCTTTTTCAGATTAAAGTTCTTTCAATAGGTCGAGAAAATTGGTTTTGAACCAATCAAATTTTTGGTTGTTTTTGACAGGATTTCAATACTTTCGTCTTTATAGACCGAGTATGTTTAAAATACAATTAGAATTTTGTTGTGTATGAAGCCGTATAAAGTTTATGGAAATTGGTCTTGGCGAGATGATATTAGTAAAGAGTGTAAGAGGTGTTACGCCTGCAAATAACAGAACCCTTATTTATAAGGACCAGTATGGTCCCGTCATAAGTCTTTCAATTTTGTTGAACAATATACCTGATATTGTGGATGAGGTTGCAAATCTTGTCTCCTCACACATTGCCCCATTTTATGAAGCTTAGAAATTAATGAAACAAATTCTAATGAAATAGCAAGCTATATAAGTATATAGGCTAAAATACCAAAAAAAAAAGTATCAAGGTGAACATTATTTGTAATCGATTTCTCCACCTATCAACTATAACTAATGCCACATTAAAAGTTGAATACTCGCCTGATACTTTGAAGCTGTCTGCGAAATAAGTCGGTCTTATGAGGTTGGAAACCAGCTATAGAAGGATGAGTAGTTATTAAGTATAGAAAATAGTTTCATCTCTGGAACAAATAATACTACATAAGATCCATTATTACTTACTCGGCACCCATATGGGACGACCTGAGTAACAAACGTCAAAAATTGATACAGAATAAGTTACTCAAATTGAGTGCTTAATATTGCCCATGGGTATTGAGTGATTATGACTGTTTTTGGTTTTTAGGCTCAAAATAACATAAACTTTCCAGGGAGATAATCTATGCTATTGCTTATCAAGTTTTAAGTCTATACAAATCCTTCTTATACTTGAATAACAAAAAAAAAAAAAATTGTGTTTGGCCAGATAGTTTTCGTTTCAATTTTAGTTGGAAAATTTCCCGCAATTCTGAAAATCTAATGTTTTTAAATGAAACGAATAAGGCCCATTAAAAAAAATAATTAGAAAATTTCGGAATTTAAAATATCGGGATTCGAATATGATGTAGCACAACACGCGTTATTAGCTTTGTATTTTTTTGATTTCTAGAAATTGTCTTTACTATACGTTGATTAACCTGAGCATTTTTTTGAAACATTTGATATAAAAAAATTATTCTCAGTATCAATGATGAAATTTTTATTGTTGAGATTTAAGTATATCAGTAAATTTGCTCCCATGATGTTATTGTCATTATTATAATACGTTCCATTAAAATTTGATAAGTGATTAACTTTTCATTACAATTTCGTAATACAGGCATGTAGGCCTAAATGTAATATTGGCTAAAGTCAAAGCTAAATGCAGTAATAATTTATTTGTATTTTTTTGCACTTATACTTACTTGCTTTTGATTACTTTAATTTAAGCTAATTTTCTATCAATGTATTTCATATAAAACAAATCATGAAAAAAAAAATTTCCAACTTTAAAAGTTTTGTTATAAAAGTAAATGAAATAATAATGTCATCATATTTTAGATGATAAAAAAATTAGTTAAACAATAACATTCAACTGTATTAAAAGCTTAAAAAGTTTTTTTTTAATGTGCTTTTATTTAGTTCCTCAAAGAATAACACAGAAAGATAATTTAACGTATAATATGTCAAGCGCACACATATACGTATGTATCCTTTTATGTTCCTTACATGGGAGGGGGAAGAGGAAGAGTACAAAAATAAAAGAAACACGCAAAATAAAGCTGAAAAAGGGAATTTTAATTTTTCCCTTTATCATATAATAATCCCTGAACTTTGTCTTTTCTCATTGTTGTTGTTGTTGTATTCTGTGTTTTATGATAAACACGAATTTTTGTTTTGTTATGCTGTAGTTTAAGTTAATTTTTTTAATGTTCAGTTTATGTTATGCGGTTAGGTGAATATATTTTATAAAAATTTTAAATTTCACCTCTTTTATATTTTAATGTTAAACTTGTTTCGTATAAAATTAATTTTTTTTTTTTTCTTTGCTACTCGTACTTACGTTTTTAAAACGACATAAGAAAACACATTTTATTATCTGTACGATAATAAAAAAAAAAAAATAAAATTTTGTTTTTATTTTTCTTAAAATTTTTTTTAGGTTCTTATGTATTAAGAGCTAGAATATATTCAAATGAAATAGAGAACTGAAAAGAGTAATGATATTTGTATTAGGTACATGTCCTTTTATAGCCCTTATGTTTAAGTGGCTATGTGTCATGAAGTATATGTATATACTAGAAAGAAGATCGAAATAAAAACAAACTAAAACAAAAAATTACAAGAAATAAATAGAAAGATAATATTTGTTTTTAACTCTTTAAAAAAAAAATAAAATTAATATTACCTTTATAATAAAAATTTTTATTTTATTATATTTAGTTTATGATATTTTTTTTTTTGTCTGTCTATTTCTGAAGACGACTTCAAGACATTTAAGATAAGTTTCGAATAAAATTTCTGCTTATTAAATAATTTTAGTCGAGATTTGAGATAAGTAGTGCTCGTATTATTTAATGTAAAAAAAAAAAAAAATTTGAAGATTTCAAAATTGTGTCACGATTTAAGAAACTTTCCGTAAAAAATGTGAATTATTTGTTTGTTCAAATGTCGCTTATGTTAAGTAACTTCTGAAAAGCCTGATTGTTATATAAGAAAATATTAAGGGCTCTACATGGAGCAGTATTCTAAAAAAAAAGAAGAAAGTTCTTCCTATTTTACTCTCAGAATAGTATAAACTTGATAATGACATGTCCGGGAAGTACTTACTTATTTTCTTACTAAAATATTTAGCAGAACATTTCGCAAAAACTTCACATTGCGGTTGGGCAACGAGAAAATTTTAATAAAGAATTTACAAAACATTTTTTAATGTAGATGTATTAGTGAACTTACCTGTGTAAGACGAAAATTATTATCTCAAGAGCATATTTAAGGAGTTTTACATGTCGCAATACATAAAGTGTCATAAACAGAAGCTATTCCATAACAAAAAATACCTCCCTTATTTTTGCGGATCGTTAGGGGCTCACAAGTTCATTTGGTACCATATCATTCAAACCAAAAATTGGTTAAACAAAAAATTCTGTGGAGGTAATCCTAGAGATTTTGCCAATTGGCCACTTACATAATAAAGTAACTAGAAGCTACCGCAATATCAAAAAATACTTCCAGTAACTAGAAGCTATCTCAATATCAAAACATACATCTCCTATTTTTACGGATCGTCAGGTTGTAAGCCCCTTTTATTTGGTACCATATCGTTCTAAACAAAAATTGTTTTAACTGTTATCCCAGTATCAAAAATACCTCTCTTACTTTTGTGGATTGTCGGGGCTTACTTTGTTTTATGCCATACCGTTCCCAACCATAATTGGTTAAATAAAAAAATCAGTGGACATGGGCATAGCTATGTCAAGTTTTATTTTTAGGGTTTTAAAACATTTTTAAAAAATTCATTCAAAATGTCAAAGGAAATCAATTCCATCGTTTATTTATTTATTGAATTTTATTACAATCTGTAGAACAGACAAGTTCCTTGTCCTAAATAGTTCTTCACCTAAAGATCTTTTCAAATTTCATCAGTTTAACCCCATTCGTCTAACAAAATCTCTCAAAATCATTTGCGCAAATTTCGGGTTGAAACTTGGCATGAGCAAAATTTTATAAATACGAAAGCAAATTAAAATGTAGCAGGTAATATCCTAATAAATCAGTTAAATGTTATTGCCCTTCCTCAAGTGGCATTAACTTAATAGAGAAATCGAATTGAAGCAATTGAATTGAACGTACAGAAAAGCAAGTTTTCTGCACAAATTTCCATGAACCAAAAATACTGTGGAAACTATTTGAGTGTGTCGACCCACCATTAGCAATTTATTAAGTACATCTGTTCATAGCACGTATATTCGATTTTATTATTTTTGATGATTATGTGATCACGTTTGTTAGATACTAGAAACATTTATTCTGGATTAATTTTTTAAATATTTGTTTATAGTATTTATTTATTTATAGTATTTATTTATTTATAGTATTTATAAATAATTTAGTATTAAGAGGAAAAGCACACATGGAAACAAAGCAATCGAAACAAAAAAAGAAAAAAGAAGTTGCTTCCATTAGGCATAAAAACCTCTTAAATTTTTTCAAACAATTTCCACCTCGTGCTTACACATTCTATTTTGAGCAGTAGCTCATTTATAATAAAATGTACAGCACGAGGTGAAATAATATAAAAATTAAAAATTAACAAAATAACATGGTTATTAAAAATAAATTAAAAAACTACGTATTGCCCATCAATCACGCCACTCCAAAAATTTTGACCTAAATAATTTTGCCGATCCTAATCTCTTAATTTCCAATGGAATTGAATTCCAAAGGGAAACTCCCCTAACACAAAATGACGCGTTTAACGACCTACAACAATTTTTAGCCGGAATTAGGCGGAAGTTAGAGGAATGAAACCTACTAAACATTAATTTCCTATATAGATAACAAGGCTCCTTAGCTTTAAGAAGTTTAAAAATAAAAAGACAAACGCGAAATTCGTAAAAAAATAGATAAACTACATTCTAAAACAAGGCTAGAGTAGGCAGAAATATGATCGAACTTCCTAATACCAAAAATAAACCTGGTACAAGCATTGAAACATCTTTGGAGAACATTCATATTTTCCTGAAGCATACCGAATAAAACTATGTCACCGTAAATAAAATGAGGAAGAAGATAAGACAAAAACAATTTTTTCCTAAACTGACTATCAGAAAATCCAACCACTTTATACAAACAACTAAGCATGCCAAAGACCCTCTTACTAATAGTAACTAAATGGTCACCCCAAGTAAGAGTTTTATTAATAACTAAGCCTAAATCCCTAACAGTATTTGAATATACAATTAGCGAACCTTGCAGAAAAATACCAGGAAAGGACGAGGTATCTAACGGTTTTTTATAAATTATAATCGACTGAGATTTATTCGCGTTTAAAACAAGCCTGTTAGAGACCGACCAGCGAACGATATTACTTAAATCTTCAATTATCAGACAAATATTCCTAACAATAGAATCCTGATCTAAACGACTATTTCTATAAATTTGAACGTCATCAGCGAAAATATGAAATGAACAATGTTGAATGGAGGATTCTATGTCATTTATGTACATAGAAAATAATAGAGGACCCAGCACTGAACCCTGAGGCACGCCGGAAATTACAGGAAGGAAATCAGACAAGGAATTGTCGAAAAAAACTGCCTGAGAACGATTAGAAAGATAGTTAAAAATCAATTTGGCAGCAGAAACCGAAAATCTAAACTGAGATAAGAGTTTATTGAAAAGAATTCTGTGATTAATAGAATCAAAGGCCTTAGAAAAATCTAACAAAGTTAAAGAAGTTAATTCCCTATTATTCATATTACGCCTAATATCATCACATACATTTAATAACGCAGTAGAAGTACTATGAAATTTTCTAAACCCAGATTGGAAGCAACTAATTAAACTATTGCTATGTAAATGCGATTGAATTTGATTTTTAACAACTATCTCGAAAGCCTTAGAGAGAGAACTTAAAATGCTAATTGGCCGAAAATGGGATAGCTCTAAAGGATTACTGATCTTTGGAATCGGGATTATTTTACTTAGCTTCCACTGATCTGGATAGGAAGAGGACGTGAGAATAAAATTGAAGATATGTAACAAGTATTTTGAGACGAAAGGGGAAACTACCTTAACGAATTTTAAATTGACGTTATCCAGACCAGAAGATTCCGATTTAACCTTCCAAATAGCAGATTGTAAATCCTCGAGAGAAATATTTGAAAACGAAAACGAATTAGAGGACGCGTTAGAGAACAAATCGACGGAACTACTGCCCGAGTTCAGACTAGAGCAAAAATAACTA